>JAHZTW010000001.1:362493646-362556876 GCA_020283515.1 Alliaria petiolata
GGTTTCTTTGCACAGTAGCCTTGTAAGAGGACGTGCTATCTTGGAGAAGTCTTTGATAAACCTCCTATAGAACCCAGCATGCCCCAAGAAGCTTCTAATCCCTCTCACATTCACCGGCGGCTCTAGGTTCATCATAACCTCAACCTCTACTCTATCAACTTCTATGCCTTTCTCTGAAATCTTGTGGCCAAGCACTATCCCTTCTCTGACCATGAAGTGGCATTTCTCCCAGTTGAGCACGAGATTGGTCTCCTCACACCTCTTTAGCACCCTACACAAATTAGACAAGCAAACACCAAAGGAAGAGCCATACACGGAGAAATAATCCATGAATACCTCAACCATCTCCTCAATCAAGTCAGAAAATATGGACATCATGCATCTTTGAAATGTGGCTGGAGCATTACAAAGCCCAAAAGACATTATCCTATATGCAAAAGTTCCATTACAAAGCCCAAAAGACATTCTCCTATATGCAAAAGTTCCATATGAACAAGTGAAAGTGGTTTTTTCTTGGTCATTTGGGTGAATTGGGATTTGAAAGAAACCACTATAGCCATCTAGAAAACAGTAGTATGGGTGATTGGCTAATCTTTCTAGCATTTGGTCAATGAAAGGGAGAGGGAAGTGGTCTTTTCTAGTGGCCAAGTTGAGTTTTATATAGTCAATACACATTCTATGACCGGTTATGGTCCTAGAAGGTATTAACTCATCTTTCTCGTTTTTTATAACCGTGATACCCCCTTTCTTTGGTACCACATGGACTGGAGAGACCCATGTGCTATCACTGATTGGGTATATCACACCAGCCTCTAAGAGTTTTAAAATTTCTTTCTTGACCACCTCTTTTAAATTTGGGTTTAGGCGCATTTGGTGTTCAATGGAGGATGTGTTTTCATTATCTAAGTAAATCCTATGAGTACAAAGCATTGGTGAAAGGCCTTTGATGTCACTCAAAGAATAACCAATGGCCTTTCAATACTTCCTCAACTCCTTAAGGAGTGAGTCTAACTCATCATCACTTAGATTTTCATTCACAATTACCGGGTATGTGTCATTTGCACCCAAAAAAGCATACCTTAGCCCATTTGGAAGTTGCTTGAGGTCCACCTTTGGGGCAAGCAGCTCGCTCCACTCTTCCTCTTGGCTTGCATTGAGGCTACTGTCCTCTTCACCCTCTCTTGACTCAGCATCAATACAAAAGGAACCGCGGTCTAGACCCAACTCAAAGTAATGACCTTCATCTTCTTTCACCACCTTGCGAGAATCAAGTATATGGGCATACTCTTGTGTCTCTTCACTAAGGTATCCATACTATCCACACCTCGTGGTCAAGGCTAGCTGGAGGTTGTCCTCTTGTCCTAGTTCCTCAAGGAGCTCATCAGCTAGAGCATCCATCGCCTCAATGTAAAACACTTGGCCACCAATGGTTGGTTTCTTCAAAACTTCATTGATGTCAAAGTTTAACTCAATATCTTTCCCCAAGTGTAGAGAGATCTTGCCATTCTTCACATCTATGATGGCTCCAGCAGTGGCTAAGAATGGCCTTCCAAGGATTAGATGATCCTTAGGCTCTTCATCCATCTCCAATACCACAAAATCGGTTGACACACTCACATCACTTATTCTCACGTGTAAGTCTTCTAGCATACCAACCGGAAGTCTCACACTTTTATCAGAAAGGATGAGAGATATCCTACACTCCTTGAACTTTGTGAAATCCAGCTTCTTGGCAATAGAGTGAGGCATGAGGTTTATACTAGCTCCAAGATCACACAAGCAATTGTTAAACCTCAATGGACCTAGCACACAAGGTATGGTGAATGAGCCGGGATCACCAAGCTTCTTTGGTGCTATCTCTTTGTGGATGATGGCACTGCACTCTTGATTCAATACCATGACCTCTTGACAATCCTTAGCTGTCTTAGCGAGTGTATCCTTCATAAACTTAGCATACTTCGGTACCATGGCCAAACAATCAAGCAAAGGCAATCTCAACTCAACATTTCTCAAATGCTTTTCAAACAAAGCTCTATGCTTCTCAACCAGCTGCTTCTTGAAACGTTCAGGGAAGGGGAGCTTTGGTTTATATGGTGGTGGTACGAAAACATCTTTCTCTTTGCTTGCTTCCCCCACTTGTTTCTCCAAAACCGCTTCCTTGCCTTTCCTTACCCTCTCAATGTAGACATTGTCAAAGGTGATCTCTTGATCATTTGAATGATTACTCTCCCCCTCTTGAATCAAAATGTCCTCATTGTCTTTAGCTGTAGACCGTGGTGCAACCTCTTTACCACTTCTTAGAGTGATCACATTTGCATACTCCTTAAGATTGGTCTCACACTTTCCGGGTAAGCTTCCTTGGCCACTTGTACTTGCCTTGCCTTTCTCTAGCTGGCGAATCTTGTTGTTCATGTTACTGATCTGTGTAGCAACCTTAGTAAGGGAAGAGTCCAGCCTAGTGTTTATCTCAAAAAATTTCTGATTTGTAGATGCTTGGCCTTGAAGAAGTTGTTGGAACATAGCTTGTATAGGATCTTGAGTTTGAGCTTGGACTTGTTGTTGCTGTGGCACGAAACCAGGAGGGTAACCTTTGTTCCCTTGCTGTTGTTGGACGTGGTAGTTGCCTTGTATTTGACCTTGGAAGCCACCGTTTTGTACAAATCCACCTTGGTTGTAAGGAACAAAAGGTTTTTCTTGATTTCCTTGTTGTGGGGGATACACTTGGTCCTTTGGATATTGCACATTGGTGCTTCTGTAGGACAAGTTGTTGTTGCCTTGATATCTTTGCACATAGCGTTCAGGCTTGGTATAATCTTGGCCAGCAACCCAATTAGCTTCCTCAAACTCCCCTTGACTTGCTTCTTGATTCTCAAACAAATCCGAAGCTTCACCAACAAAGTGGACTTGTTTTTGGCTAGCAAGCATCATATTGTCTATCTTCTCATGGAGCGCTTTAAGCTCCTTCTTGTGTGAATCAAGATCTCCTCCTCTTGGTGTTCTATCATACTCCTCAGAGTAGTTTCCATTGCTTAGAGCCAAGATTTCAATTAGCTCCATTCCTGCGGTCACCTCTTGTCCAAGGAAGTTTCCTTTCTTGCTGTATCCAAGAGCATGCGGATTTTTGGTAATGATCCACGATAGATAGTGCTTAAAAGGGACTCATCAGTGAAGCCATGATGTGGGCACTGAGGTTGAGAGATTTTTGTGCTTTGTGTTCTTATTTTTCATTTAACATTTTTTAGTCTTCATACATATATATTTGCATAGAAAAATAAAAAAACAAAATCAAAAAAATTTCTAAAATTTCAAAAAAAAATCATATAGCTTGCATTTACATTTTAGGATTGAGTCTAGATCATATCATATAGGTTGCTTCCATTCATATACATAGGGGGGAAATGTTCATAAAAATCCTTGAAAAGTGTTTTAAGCTCATGAATTAGCTAATTTCCCTAGTTAGTAGTCTTTTGATGCTTTGTGCAAATTATGAAAGTAAGAACTAACCATCTTTGGACCATTTGCCTTGAAACAAGCATGAATTGAATCCTTTTCTATCAATGAGAACTTTAACATGAACTTTTAATTATCATACTTGTGAACTTGAGAATGAATATATGGATATAACATACATATTTAGGTTTTCTTATTCATTTTACCACTCTCTTGCAAAGCCTAAATAGAATTCCACACCTTGAACCATACCTCCTTTCAAACCAAATTTTGTGTGTGAATGTGAGGCCTTATTTTGAGATTGAGCTTGGCATAAAGTGTTAGGTTTAGGGTGACATGAATAAGCTTCCATACGATTCTAGCAAAGAAAATAAAAAGCTAGTTAAAAACCTAGGAATGGGGTTGTTTGGAAAAATTTGTTAAACAAAAGATTGTATGCTTGCTTTCAAAAGCATGTTAAGTTTGTGGAAAGGAAAAGAAAAGAAAGAAAAAAAAAAGAGAAATCAAAAGAGGCAAAGGCCAAAGAAAATGAAAGCTACCTAAAACTGAAAATGAGAATTGATTCATAAAATCTTTTTGAATAAAGCAAGGCATGTTATAAGCCTTGAGAAAAGGGTAGATTAAGTGGTTTGGGAGAGCTCAAAAGAATAAAAGAAAAGGGTTTAAAATCATTTGAAACACAAGGGTAGATGGGAGCTTAATCATGTATGCATCAATTGCCTTTTACCTTTAGCATTATGCATAAGTTCAATCCATTTTGAGAGGACCCATTGCTTGGAATAGACTCATAAATTGAGGTCATCTAAACCTCAAAACCCTGTCCCTTGGCCAAATATATTCATTCTTAACTACACAAGTAAGATTCACAGTTTGAACCTAATGAATGTAAAAGGATAGGATTCTTGGATTGCTTGGGTAAAAAGTCTTGTGCTGAATTTAAAAATGTGATAAAGATGGCTAAGCTCTTTGGATTAGAACTTGTATATTGCATTCAAGGACTAAGAATAAGGACCATTTAATTGATTCATTTGAAAAACACTTTTGGATATGAACTCCCACCTTCAATCATTTTCTCTTAGTTTGTCTTTGTTTGCTTGAGGTCAAGCAAAAGGCAAGTTTGGGGGAGTTGATATACTCATATTTTCCATATATTTATCATGCATTTAGAATAAGTTTTCATCCATATTTCATTCATAACTAAGTATAAACATAGTTTTTGATCATTTATAAGATTTAGAACATTTGCAATTTCTTTTGTATATATGCATCATTTCAGGTTATTCTATGGATTTGCCAACAATGTGGAAGTTGAAACTCAACAAGAAGTGAAAAGGAAACTTAGGATAAGCTCAAAACATAAGAGGATGAGCTAGGACCAAGTCGAGAAGAGTAAGAAGGAAACTGATGTCGTCTTACTTGCTGTACCGAGATGTTGAAACCAATTCAAGACCATGCCACCTAAAGCGACTTAAAGATCAGACCCTACAAAGACTTTCCATTCTGATTCAGCCTCCGAAATCTTCATAACACTCATAGAAAATTGAGTTCCCTTTCGTTCAGAGGTTGTTTCATTCCATTATGGTCAGTGGTTCAGAAGATACGGCTATTTAAGTGACAACATGTCCGTCTAGAAGTTTGGCGACCAATTTCGTTAACTGAAAGATCAGCTCGTATGAAGGATTTTGATTGCGATTTAGCCTCGACGTTCTTCATGAAAGTCTTATAAAATTGTGCTAGCTTTCATTTGGTGGTGATTTCAAGTCAAACGGTGAAGTAGTTCAAAAGATACAGATAGATCGATCTCTGTACCCAGACCAAAATGTACCATTTGCAAGTTGCTCCAAAAAAGTGTTTATGCTTTAGAAAAATTGGGATTAGATAATTATAACTTGTACCTTGTCCCTTGTCCCTTGTCCCTTGCCCCTTGCCCCTTGCCCATTGACCCCTCTTTTAAGGCCAAGAGCCATGTTTAAAACTCTATATAAGGAGTGTGTGTGTGCTTGTAATAATCATTCAGTTTTTAATCAAGTCTTCTTATTCTAAATAAATCAAGAAAAGCTCTTATTCTCTCTTTTAAAGTCTTTCTAGTGTTCTTAAGCTTGTTCTTCATTATTTTCCTAAGTAATTTCGCCCCATCTTCATATTTTCTTAGTTATACATGTTTAACATCTTCTACCTTATGGATAGTAAGAGCTTAAACATGTCTAGTGAGTAGATTTATTGGAGTTCAAGGTTGAGGGGATCAAAGGGGTTTTAAGGGGATGTTCTTGGTGTTTTAAGTTTTAATTCTTATTCTTTTTTGGTTTGGAGGTCTTAATGCTCAATGACCTTGATGAAGGCATTATGATCATAGGGATTTCCTTGTCACAAAAGGATTGGGTTGAGATCCCTTAAGCCCAAACCAAGAGATTTGTATACCTTTCACATGAAAGTGGATGCAAAGGGTACTTATCAAGTCTTATTAGGATCTTTACTTAATGTTCATCAATCAATCTTTCACTAATGATGATTAGCTTTGAAAGGATGATTGATGAAAGGGTTTCTACCACGAAAGTGGATTGATCTAGTTTTATTTCCTAAACTTAAGAATAGCTCATTTATATATGTGTTTGAAAAGTATAATTATTCACCAAGAACAAACTCTCAATCCCAAAAATATGAACCTCAACCTTGGATTCGTTTTTAGCTTTGAATTATATAAAATCACTTCAATCATTTACTTAACTTGCTGTGTTTAAAAGTTCCTAAAAAAAATTCATTACATATGTTCTCAAAATGTTTAGATATCACTTGTTTTCTTTAATATCATAAACTCTTTCCTTCACTCTCATATTTAACTTACCTTTATTAATTTCTTGTATTCCTAGTGTCTTTTATACCTGAAATGGATTGATAACCTAAAGTACTACAATCGATAGTAATACTTGGGTATTGCAAAGCAGCACAAAAATAGCTTGTTTCAAGTACATGGGAGATAAGAAGGTGATCACTGTCAAACGACAGACTTCGTCATCAGTATGAAACGCTTTTGATGAAGGAGAAATAAATGATGCAGGAATATTTGGTGAGAGTTTCAGCTGTTGTCAACCAAATGTAGTCCTGTGGTGAATTTTTGTCAAATGAAACTGTTGTGAGTAAAGTTCTCAGAAGCTTAACAGCAAAGATTGAGTATGTGATTAATGCGATCATGGAGGCAAATGATATGAGTTCATATACCTTTGCGCCATGATGATCTCGTTGATAGGTTATGAGGATCGTCTTGGTAAAAAGTTTGAGAAATCTGAAGAGAAAGCTTTCCAGATGAAGGGAGAGTAGTCTGGTCAGAAAAATAGCAGTGGTTATGGTGCTGGTAGAGAAAGAGGCAGATCTGGAGGTCGTGGAGACCATGGAAGAGGCAGAGGAAGAGGTTATTATCATGGTAACTCAAAGCAGTTTTTGATCAATCATACACCAGAGATACCAACAAGAGAAAAATTCAGTGTCACTATGGAAAGAAGAATGACCATATGCAGGCTGATTGTTAGAAGAAACAAATAGAAGAGAAGAATGCAAGCTTTTCTGAATAAGAAGATGACAACCTAGACTCTTCATGGCATTCAAAAGTGAGGAAGCATTTAAATATGTGTGGTATTTGGACTGTGGCTGTTCAAATCACATGATAAACATCAAATCGTTGTTCAAAGAGTTAGATGAGTCGCACAAGCTGAGGGTGAAGTTCAAGTGGAAGTAAGAGTTATTGTGGCTGTCCAAAATGATCATAGTAATCTCAAACTCATCTATGATGTGTATTACATTCATGATCTAGCACACAATCTGTTAAGTGTTGGACAAATGGTGGAAAACATTTGCTCTGTTTTCTTTGATGGGAAGTATATCATCAAGGATCAAAAATATGGTCTCACGTTAGCAGTGGTGAAGAAGACATCAAACAATATATACCCATTAGATATGTCTTCTGTTGAAGCAAGTGCTTTGGTTGCTAAGGTTTCAGAGGATTTAAAGCTGTAGCACTTACGATATGGGCATCTACATGAGAATGGGTTAAAGGTGCTCAATCAGAAATATATGGTGGTTGGTTTACCAAAGATCGATGCTCTTGAGTTGTATGAGAGTTGCATATAATGGAAACAAACACGCAGGTTGTTTCCAGTGGGTAAAGCAAGGAGAGCAAGGAGACAAGCTCAACTACTTGAGATTGTTCGAGCTGATTGATGTGGTATGCAGACTTTCTGATGTTAACAGATGACTACAGAAAGATGAGTTGGGTTTATTTTCTGGAGATTAAAGGAGAAGCATTCAAAATGTTTAAGAAATTCAAGAGATTTATGGAGAAAGAAAGTGAATAGACAGTCAAAGTGTTACGAACTGACAGAGGTCAAAGAGAGCAACTCAACTACTTTAGTTGTGTGAGAGTTCACTTCTACAGAGTTCAATAAATTATGTGAGAATGAAGGGATACATCATGAGCTTACTACAGCTTACACACCTGAGTAAAATGGTGTAGGAGAGGAAAAACAGAACCATGGTGGAGATGGCTAGAAGCCTGTTAAAACCGAAGAACCAGCCAAATCTTTTCTGGGCAGAAAGCATGAAAACGGCAGTGTATTTGCTGAACATTTCACATACAAGAGAAGTCCTAAACAGAACTCCATATTAAGCATGGTGTGGAAGAAAACCTGGGGTAAGTCATTTTAGAGTTTTTGGTAGTTTTGCTTATTCTCTTATTGACGCTCATAACAGGAAAACACATATTTCTTGGATATTGATCACAATGTAAATGATATAAATTGTATAATCATGTGAATGAGAAGACTGTTGAAAGCAGAAACGTTACCTTTGATGAGAAAGCGGTTTGGAGTTGGCGTGAAGGTGATAATGGGGAGCTTTTGGAAATTTCCATGGAAAACAATGATGAGCAGGAAGTGAATCAAAGTCCTGAAGCCAATACACAAACAAATTCAGTCCCTAGTTCACCTAATTCCAACAGTAGAAGTGGCAGTAGCAGTGGCAGTAACAGTGGGAGTACCAGTAGCAGTGGCAGTAGCAGTTAGAGATGTCAGATGGGCCGGTCCGCATTCAAGTGGGCTTGTTCGAGGCGGGTTCAGTTTTTTCTTTGTCCGTGCGGGTCGACATGCCGCAGGTTGCAGACAAAAAATATAAGCCCAAGCCCACCCAGCTCTTATTTAGCGGGTTTGCGAGGTGGCCCGCAGGCATGTATTGCCGATTCGGTTTTGCCTTCGGTTTAGTCAATTTTCATATTTGAAATTGGTTTTACGAAATCTGATGTTTTGTTATAGTGAATTAGGACTTTTAAGTTCACTCTATCACCTAACGTTCATATAATCAAGAAATTTTACAAACAACACACAACACATTGCAAAAACAAGACGAGAAAAATATTTTTGTATCAAAGTAATGAAGTATTTGGGGCCAGCGAAAAAAAAAATACTTGGCCAACTTGTTTTATTACGTGCAACTTTGACTTGTTAAAGTTCAAAAAAATGAGAAAGAGTAACACACCAAAAAGTCATCAAACTGAAATTCAAAACCAATCTAAGAAGCAACAAAATGAAACTTTAAAAACTAATCTAAGAAGCAACACACCACTTCTGCATATCACTCATCCTCATCACCACAAAATTATTAGAAAGAAAGGTTATCTTCTTCATTGTACTTTTCATCCTCCTCTACTTATGTGAGATAAAAAATCAAAGTTAGTACACAATTTTGAAGCTTTAGTTGTAGACATGTAGTACTTTAAAAGAATATTTCTTTACCATTTTTAAAGAACTCTTTAACTGTGAGACATCTAAGCATTGTCTGAAAAAAAGATTTACATACCGGTTGATGCTTGATGGTATAACCCAAGACCTTCAATAAAGAGAAATTACTTCGGAACATCTTCCTTCGTGACTCCACTCAATGTTAGATAAGGCTTAGCGGCTTTAGACTGAAGGCAACCAAACTTTATCCACTTCACACCTAACATTGAACAGTTACTTACTCAGCCACAAGCTAACAATTCGATTGAGGAAATAGCCATAATCAGAATACAGTCGTTCTCAGAGAACTCAAGTTATCCACAACAATGATTCCAAACACTGATACATAATTTTAAGAACAAGAATTCCAAACATTTTCCCTTTTAGGGATCTCATGTTCATTATCACTATATCTCTGATTCAAATCAATCAATATGATATGGAAATCGAATGAAAAACTGCATATTTTATTCTTAGTGAACTCAGATTTCCCCCAACAATTCAAGTTTACCCAATTCGTAATTAAAAATTGGAAAAAAACCCGGAATATGTTTTCTCCCATTTCGTAGAACAAAATTGGAAATCAAATTATCATAATCCAAAACAACTATAAACGAATCATTTCAATCAAACGAGACCAGCTCAATAGACATAATCAATCAATAAGCCACTAAACAATCCTTAAGAAAACGATTTTGTTCTACGCTAAAGAGGGAAGAGAAAAGCATTGTACCTCCATGGAAAATATGACAGACTCTGTTGTACACGACGACATGTGGCTGAAGGTGACCATCAATGATAGAATCAAAGAGAAATTGAGCTTCATGGCTCTGTCAATGACGGATTTGGAGGATTCAGAGCTAAATTTTCTGAAACGAATTATAATAGCGGGGTTGTTCGTCGACCCACAAACCCATGACGAACAGACTTGTTCAGCCCGCGATCTGTACGGGTTCTACCTGTTAGACCCGCTAATTGGTGGACAATTTTTTGATGTCCAGGCCCGCTGTAACGCCCACGATCCTCGGATCACCCTGGTACGAGTAGGGTACGGCCGCATTACGAGCATGCTACGCGAGTGTGGTACGGCCGCGGTAAGAGAATGGTACATATGTAGGTAATTGGTAATAACTTTTTCTTACCAAAATTTTGGTAGCAATTTTGATAGGAATTTGCTATGTTTTCTTGTAGTGCATGAGCGTGCGACCGTTGTACGGACGTGGTATATGGGAATCCAGATGTTAAGGCTGGATTAAAGAAATGCCAGGAAGTTAGTTGGGACGGTTTTAATCGAGTTTTTGAGGTGGCTAAGGAGTTTTAGTTGAGAGAAAAGGGAAGACAACCGTCAGTTTGGCAAGATAGCCGAGAGAAAAGGAAGATAGCCGGGAGAAAAAGCAGCTCTCACGGATGGAAGAGGATTTTAGTTGGAATAACGGTTCGGACAAGTCAAGTTTTCACAGTGCGGGTGTTTCGAAGTACTTGGTCGGAATTCTGACAAGGCGGGTACTGGGTGGTTTATCGTGGGGGGGTTATTGGTTTCTAAGGATAATCATCAATTACACATATGTACTTCGATAGAAAATAGAGAGAAACAAGTGAAAAAAGGACGATGGGATTTCCAGTCGAGAGATTGATAGAAATAGTTGTTCGGTTTCGAGGATAGCCAACGGAGATGTGATTCTAGTCGATGCACGGAGGAACCAGTCGCTAGAAGCGTGACTATGATCAAGAGGAAACGGTTATATCGTGATTTCATCCAACAGAATCATCGAGGAGAAATGATGGAATCCTCAAAGGATGAGTCTTGTTTGGGTGGATGGTGGAGGCTGAAAGCTGGACTAAGGTCACTCTCTTTCAGGCGGTCGGATGGAACGTGGTCGTAGTGGAAAGATGGCGCCTATTCAAGGGACTAAAGTTACTCTTTTAAAATGCTGGTCGGATGATGATGAATAGATGGGTGGATCGATGGTCGCCACAAAGCCTGATGGTAAAAGCAATGATAAGACAAGTTAAACTGTGCAGAAATCGCAAATGCCTAGAAAAACTGAATAAGAGAGAACTCTTTAAGAAAATGCTTGTTGTTTATTGATTGCGTGTTCTAAAGAAATAAGAAAGAAATAAAATATACTTGGACCAACAGTTTAATTTTTGAAGTATTTTTTTTTTTGAAGTAAAATGAAATGATTTAATGCAAAAGTCTAATTGAGGAAACAAAGGCTGTATGCTTTCAATTCAAAATTCGAATGAAGATGAATATGGAAAACAGATTCAGAAAATGAACAAAGCACAAAATCGAATTCAAATTTTTTTTTGTGACTAAGTTATGGATGCAATTCGAAACAGAAGCTAGATGATATGATTTTCTTTTTAAGAAGGTAAAAGCAATAACAAGTATAAAATGAAATTTGTTTTTTTTTTTTTTAGTTTTTGAAAAACAAAATGAAGAACACAAACGAAAATTGCAAAGATAAGGATAAAATAAACCTGGGTTTAGGAGCTTTAAGCTCTGATACCAAATGATACGATCCTCAAAGGCTGAGGCTCGCTTGGGGGATGATGGAGGCTGAAAGGTAGACTAAAGTCACTCTCTTTTAGCTGGTCGGATGGAATATGGTTGAAGTGGAAAGATGGCGCTTGTCAAGGGACTAAAGTCACTCCTTCAGAAGGCTGGTCGGATGATGATGAATAGATGGTGGATCGAAGAACGCCACTCAAGAGTGTGAAAGCTCTTGTGATGAGTTCACAAACCTAGTCTCAAGGAATCGCACACAAGAGACATGGATTCAAACGTTTACTAAGTGTATAAATCCATCTAACTTAAATAAATAAAACAAAGCCTAAGCTTTAGAGAAAAACTCTCTTTTATATTCCAAAAATTTTAATGTGTTTTTACAATGAGAACAATTGAGCTTTTATAACTTTTACAAGGGATCTTTACAATAAATTACATTTAAAGGATATTATATACATTTAAATAAATAGAGCAAAATAAGCTAAATCAAATAAAAATCTTCTTGCCACCAATTTTTCCTTGAACTTGAATGAGGATCTTTGACTTTGTGAAGTTATGAGCATGATATTTTGATAATAAATCCACATATTGAAGGCCTTTGATTTTATGGTTTTGGATATTGTATCAAGAAAGAATATACTGAGAGAAAAGATACGCATGGATTTCTAGTCGAGGGATTGGCGGAAATAGTCGATCAGATTGGTGAATAGCCGACGGTGACGTGACTACAGTCAATGTGTGAAGCAACCATTCACGAGACGCGTTACTATATCCGAGAGAAACATGGATATTCAAAAGAAACCCATGACCATGAGCGGTTACAGTGCGTATGATCAAGATTGGCCGGGATAATACACGACAATTGGATTCACGCCGAGAGAATCACCGAGGGGAAGAAGGATTGCCGAGAGAATCGCCGAGTGGGATGAGTCCGTCGAGAGAATCGCCGAGAGAAAGCAGTTACGCCGTGAGATTCACGGAGATGGATCATTCGGGCGAGAGATTTGTTGAGAGAAACGGGTCTGCCGAGGGATCTGTCGAGAGAAAACAGTTCTGCCGAGACGCTTACCGAGAGAAAACAGTTCAGCCGAGAGAACTATCGGGAAACACGGTTACGCCGAGAGAGTAGGTGGGAGAAACTGACTATCTAGAGATTCTACTGAGAGATGTGAGATCTCTCGTGTAATAGTCGAGGGGTTATGACTATAGTCAGGAGAAACACGACATTATTAGCCATATCTCGATCGGCTTTGAATTTATCATATTTCTTCTTTTACGTTCAATCATATATATCTTAAAATTCAAAAAAAAAATTTTGTCACGAAATTATACACTAAATTTACCCAAGAAGCAAAACGAACTGCCGAAGATAACCGAATGGACCACATGTATTTCACCAACAAACTAGAATGCAATTCTCTTTTTCCTTGGATTTACTGAGTCGAAGAGCTTGAATATTGTAAGAGATCCATCATAAACTTAAATATAGTATTGGAAGAGGTTTGGTTGTGGTGAATTAACTCTTTTGTGAATCTTGATGCATCTAAAACCTTGATCTTTAAAAGATTTGGTGGCTCCTAAGTTGTTGTGAATAAATAGAACATGTTTGAATAAAACATGTTTTAACAACATTAAAAAAATGAAAATAAGTACAATTTTTTAAAAATAATTAAAACCTATATTATTATTCAATATTTACAAAAATAAGTTATCAAAGAGTCACTAATAAAAAAACTCTTCAGGTTCTTTTAGTAGTTTGAAAAATAATATCTTAAATTTATATATTTCATTAAATTAGAGAAAATGACACATATTAATCAAAAATAATGATGTGACACTTAATTGAAAAGAGTTGAACATTTTTTATATAATAGATTTCTAACATGCTAATAATAATATCAAACACTTATAACGTGGTAACAATAATATTAAATAATATTAGATATTTCGAATGTGCTAACAATAATTGAGTTAACACATTTATATTAACCAACCTGCTAACAAATAATATCTGACATTTATAACGTGGTAACAATATTATCAGATATTTGAACGTGCTAGCACCAGAATCAGGAGCACCATCACCATCAGAATTTACAACACCACCACCACTGGTATCATCAGCACTATCACCACCGAAATCAGCATAAGCAACCACTACCACTTTCACCACTATCATTGACACGATCACCACCTTTTATCACCGTCAGAGACATCGTCACCACCACCGTTATCAATACTCACTTTCACCACCACAATTACCGGCATCGTCATCACCACCTGATGCATTTTATGCAGGAAGCGATTTGCAGTGAAAATGATAGATCGAAAACAGGACAGCTTTGACGTCAAGTTAATGCACGTTTTGGGCTGCGAAGGTTCCTGAAAACCAATCTGGAGTAACCAACATGAAAACGTAACCGGATAGATAGGAAGATCGGGATCACCACAACTCGTAAAGCCGAAGCACCGGAGCTGATAAAGAAACCCGTTGAGCTAACACCACACCTGGATAAAGTTGCCACCACCAGATGATAAAGACGCTCGAAACCACCACCAATGACTCTTCCAAAATCAAAGGATAAAGGTAAAGATCTAAACAGATCCAAAGGGGGTCACAATGACTCTCCAAATTTCCGACAACTTCTGTGTGATTTTATTCATGCATAAGAGCCTCTTTATATAGAGGAGTACAAGCATTGTGTCCTTTGGACTTACAATAATTGTAGTCAAGAATCGGAAATCAAAATACTAGAAAACTAGACTGAATGTGGTAAAAACTAGGCAACAATAAATAAGGAAGACCAAGACCAAAGACTAGATGAGATGAATGACTCTTGAGCTGCATTCCCTTCCTTTGGCAGAATCTTGACTACGAACATGTAGACGACTATGTTGATGAACTATGTAGACGACTATGTTGATGAACTATATAGACGACTATGTTGATGAACTATATAGCTGACGAATGTAGCTTGATTATGTAGTTCGACTATATAGCTTCACAAGTCTGCCGTGAATTCTCAAGTCTGCTTTGTATCTTTCAGAAGTCTGCCAAAAACACCATAGTGTAAGCCAGTCCATTCTGCTTCTCGACTCCTTGCATATCCTCCTTGTCTTGCCTCCTTGCTCCCGCATCAGTTTCTCCGGGTTCGAAAGGATTTGTCCTCAAATCCAGCAACTCATCATCCTCAAAGTATGGAGAAAGATCCCCCACATTGAAAGTAGCTGAAACTCCATAGTCACCTGGAAGTTCAAGTTTATAAGCATTTTCACCAAACTTCTCAAGTACCTTAAATGGACCATCCGATCTCGGCATGAGCTTAGACTTGCGCCTGCTTGGAAACCTCTCTTTCCTCAGATGCAACCAGACCATATCTCCTGGTTCAAATGACTTAGCTCGTCGATTCTTGTTAGCTTTCTTCTTGTATTTCTCATTCGCCTTTTCAATCTCAACACGAACACTCTCATGCAACTTCTTCATTGTCTTAACACGTTCTGTTGCTTCATAGTTCACTTTGAACTCACAAGGCAATGGAATCAGATCAATGGGAGTAAGAGGATTCAGACCATACACTACCTCAAAAGGTGAACGTTTTGTAGTGTAACTCATCGATCTGTTGTAAGCAAACTCCGCCTGAGCCAACTTCAAATCCCATTCCTTCAAATTCTTCTTAATCAATCCCCTCAAAAGCATAGTCAAAGTTCTGTTTGTTACCTCAGTTTGGCCATCTGTTTGTGGATGACAAGAAGTACTAAAGAGCAGCTTAGTACCAAGTAATCTCCACAAAGTCTTCCAGAAATAGCTCAGAAACTTTGAATCACGATCTGAAACAATGGTCTTTGGCACTCCATGAAGACGCACAACCTCCTTAAAGTACAAATCAGCAACTTGACTTGCATCATCCGTCTTGTGGCAAGGAATAAAATGTGCCATCTTACTGAACCGATCGACCACAACCATGATAGAATCCTTTCCTCTCTGAGTTCTCGGCAATCCCACAATGAAATCCATGCTCACATCATCCCAAGGCTGTGTAGGAACAGGTAAAGGAGTGTAAAGTCCAGGTTGGAAATGACTTTTCATCCTTTGACAAGTTGCACACCTCTCCACTATAGTATGAACGTCTCTGCTCATCTTAGGCCAAAAGAAATGCTCCTGCAGCATATCCAACGTCTTATTGATTCCAAAATGTCCAGAAAGACCTCCACCATGAGCCTCACGAATCAATAACTCCCTTATAGAACTCTTAGGAACACACAGCTTGTTTCCTTTAAAAAGAAACCCATCCTGCAGCTGGTACTGATTTACAACGCCTTTCTTGCACTCATTGTAGACTTGTGTAAAGTCTAGATCTCCATCATAAAGCTCTTTCACCATCTCAAATCCCATAATTCTTGAATCCAGAATAGAGATTAAAGCATAGTCGAGAGTGCATCAGCCACCACATTGATTTTTCCAGCTTTGTATCTCGACACAAATGAGAAAGATTGTAGAAACTCCACCCATTTAGCATGTCTACTGTTGAGCTTGTGCTGATTGTTTATGTACTTCAACGCCTCATGATCCGAATGAAGAACAAACTGCCCTGGCCTCAAGTAATGTTCCCAATGATCAAGAGCTCTTACAATCGCATAAAACTCCTTATCATAAGTTGAGTAGTTCTTTCTAGCTCCTGTGAGTTTCTCACTGAAGTATGCAATAGGACGTTGCCCCTGAACAAGAACAGCTCCTATTCCCACGCCACTTGCATCACACTCAACTTCAAATACTTGATTAAAATCAGGAAGCGCCAAAACAGGTGCTTCACACAGTTTCTGCTTCACCACTTCAAATGCCTTTTGTGCAGCCATACTCCAATCAAATTTATCTTTCTTCAAGCACTCAGTTATTGGAGCCATGATAGTACTGAAATTCTGCACAAACCGCCTATAGAAAGAAGCAAGTCCATGAAAGCTTCTCACATCAGATTGTGTAGTTGGAACTGGCCAACTTCTCATAGCTTCCACTTTGCTTTCATCCACTGAAATTCCATCTCCAGAAACGACATATCCAAGAAACACAACACTAGAAGTGAAGAAAGAACACTTCTCAGGCTTAGCATAGAGTTGGTTTCTGCGTAATACCTCAAAGACTTCTTGTAGGTGCTGTGAATGATCTGCTTCGTTCTTGCTATACACCAGAATATCATCAAAGTACACTACCACAAACTTTCCAATAAAGTTTCGTAGTACTTGATTCATCAGCCTCATGAAAGTACTAGGAGCATTAGATAAGCCGAACGGCATGACCAGCCACTCAAACAAACCACCCTTTGTCTTGAATGCTGTTTTCCATTCATCTCCTTCTTTCATTCTGATTTGATGATATCCACTCCTCAGATCAATCTTCGAAAACACCTTTGATCCATTAAGCTCATCCAGCATGTCATCCAATCGTGGTATAGGATAACGATACTTGATAGTAATCTTGTTTATAGCTCGGCTATCCACACACATCCTCATCGAGCCATCTTTCTTTGGAACAAGTAGAGCTGGAACAGAACAAGGACTCATGCTCTCTCTCACATAACCCCTTGCAATAAGCTCTTCTACTTGTCTCTGCAACTCCTTAGCTTCTTTTGGATTACATCTATAAGCTGGACGATTCGGTAGAGGCGCACCAGGTGACAAATCGATTTGATGCTCAATACCTCTAATAGGAGGTAATCCAGGTGGTAAATCATCAGGAAACACATCACTGTAATTCTTCAGCAACTCTAGTAACAATGGATGTGTACTCATCTTCCCTGCTCCATCATTCTTCTCAACCACCAGTAGTGCAAAAACCTCTTTCCCCTCATCAAGCTTCCTCACAACACGTGATTCTCCCAAGAAAAGACTTTCTCTGCAGCTCTTCTCTTTCAATTGCTCTGTTCTGTGCAACAGAGTAGGAACCAATGGTGCCAGCGTGATATGCTTCTTATCCTTATGAAAAGAATAAGTGTTCTTGTATCCATCATGCATAGCTCTCCTATCAAACTCCCAAGGCCTCCCAAGCAATAGATGACACGCATTCATTGGAATAACATCACAGAGAACCTCATCTTGATAGTTCTTCCCAACAGAAAATAGAATTAGAACTTGCTTAGATACCTGCAGCTTGCTGCCATCATTCAACCACTTCAGCTTGTATGGTTGCTTATGCTTCACAGTAGTCAAACCCAGCTTCTCCACAAGTGTACTAGATGCCACATTAGCGCAACTCCCGCTGTCAATAATCAGATTGCAAACTTTCCCTTGAATTGTGCAACGAGTCTGAAAGATGCTCTCTCGTTGTGCTTCTTCTACAATAGGAACAGAATGCAAAACTCTCTGAATCACCAACAATTCTCCATCATCAGGTTGTTCAATGATTCCTTCTTCTCCATCTTGAACCTTCTGATCCACTGCTGCCAAATCAAGAGAATCCTGATTCATCTCTTCTTCTATCTCTTGAATCTCTTGAATTGTCATAACCCTGCGATTAGGACATTCAGCTTGGAAATGACCAAATCCTTGACACTTAAAGCACTTCTTCTTCATATTATCTTCTGCAGGTGCTGCTGTAGTCTTTACTTCAATCTTCTTACTACTGCTGCTAGCATCACCTTTAAAATTCCCTCTAGGATTCAATGAAGAACCAGAAGTGTAAGTTCTGGTGTAAGGCTTCTTTCCCATCTTAACCTGCTTCTCCACCTTGATAGCAAGCTTCTTCACGTCATCAAGAGTCCAATATGTTTGCAACTCCACCTTAGATGCAATCTCTTCACACAGACCATGTACAAAACGCACAATAGTCCTCTCTTCAGGCTCCTGAACATCACAACGTAACTGTAATAGATCAAACTCCCTTGTATACTCCTCCACAGTGCGTTTCTCTTGCTGCAAGTGTGTAAGCTTCAGGTACAAATCTTGCTTGTAGTCATCTGGTAAAAATCTCCTCTTCATAAGTCTCTGTAGCTTTTCCCATGACCTGACACGAGTCTTGCCTTCTCTAGCACGCCTAGACTTAAGAGTATCCCACCAAAGACTAGCATATCCCTTCAGTCTCAAAGTAGCCACCTTAAACTTCTTTTCATCGTTATAAGTGTTATATTCAAATGCCCTCTCCATGGATCTTAACCAATCTAGAAAGTCATCTGGATTCAGACTTCCTTGAAAATCAGGAAAATCCACTTTGAATTCTTCTTCACGACGATGTTGCTGCTGTTGTGCACGGTTGTCCCTTCTCCTTCCACCACGTTCTTCATGATCAGAATCAGAACCATGAGAAGAACCTCTGCTACCGTCACTAGACGCTTCATCTGCCACAATCCTTCGTCTTCTAGGCTGATCTTGTGCATCTCTTCGATTGACAGCCACAACCATCTCCTGCATCTGTTGTCGTAGTTCTGCCATATCTCTGCTAATACGTTCAGCATAGGCTTGATCAAGAGTCAATCCTCTGGGTAGATCCATCGCAATGATTATCAAGAGGATAAACGAAATACTTCACTCCAGCAACCTGGATTTGCTCTGATACCACTTTGATGCGTTTTCTGCAGGAAGCGATTTGGAGTGAAAAGGATAGATCGAAAACAGGACAGCTTTGACGTCAAGTTAATGCACGTTTTGGGCTGCGAAGGTTCCTGAAAACCGATCTGGAGTAACCAACATGAAAACGTAACCGGATAGATAGGAAGATCGGGATCACCACAACTCGTAAAGCCGAAGCACCGGAGCTGATAAAGAAACCCGTTGAGCTAACACCACACCTGGATAAAGTTGCCACCACCAGATGATAAAGACGCTCGAAACCACCACCAATGACTCTTCCAAAATCAAAGGATAAAGGTAAAGATCTAAACAGATCCAAAGGGGGTCACAATGACTCTCCAAATTTCCGACAACTTCTGTGTGATTTTATTCATGCATAAGAGCCTCTTTATATAGAGGAATACAAGCATTGTGTCCTTTGGACTTACAATAATTGTAGTCAAGAATCGGAAATCAAAATACTAGAAAACTAGACTGAATGTGGTAAAAACTAGGCAACAATAAATAAGGAAGACCAAGACCAAAGACTAGATGAGATGAATGACTCTTGAGCTACTTTCCCTTTCTTTGGCAGAATCTTGACTACGAACATGTAGACGACTATGTTGATGAACTATGTAGACGACTATGTTAATGAACTATATAACTGACGAATGTAGTTTGATTATGTAGTTCGACTATATAGCTTCACAAGTCTGCCGTGAATTCTCAAGTCTGCTTTGTATCTTTCAGAAGTCTGCCAAAAACCCCATAGTGTAAGCCAGTCCATTCTGCTTCTCGACTCCTTGCATATCCTCCTTGTCTTGCCTCCTTGCTCCCGCATCACCACCGTCCACGACATTTTCGCTATTACCATCGCACACTATCATCACAACAAAAATTAATCAATGAAAAAAAAACTCATTAAAAATCCTAAACTAAGATATTCCAAATTGTCCAACATAATAGCTTGAGTTTCTAAATGAAAAGTTCAATTTATCTTTTAAATCAATCAAGCTTACGTGTTTTGTTTGTAGCCATGATTTTTTCTTGTCAACATCGTTATATTCCTTGTGATGGCCACATATGGGTTCTTCCTTAGACTTCGTTCTTCTATCATATCCAGATTTGTGCCCCGATTCAGGTCACCGATCGAACTCAACCTCCGTTACCACTGTAGCTAGATTCACGTTTCCATCCGTACTCGAACTCAGTTCTTCTGCCATAGCCAAAATTAGGTGATAGAGATACTCATGTTGAAGAAGAATACCATGAAAGCATGGCCGCCATAAACAGAAAAAGCTGATGGTTCGGAAAAAATCAGATCGTTGGTACTCGAAAGTCACCGAAGGGAAATAACAAAACCTAACCAGTTTTGTAACATCCCGACCGTCCTTACCGGCGAGTCATCCATCCCTCCGTCGGGTTCGTGGGTCCCGCCCCTGTCTGACGGTCGGTGCGTTATTTTTTTCGGGGCCCGACCGACTGATTTACTTGTTCCTGCAATCACCACGTAACTTTTTCCCGTATTTTAACCTCACTCACACGGTTTCGCATAGAACTTCTCGGAAGGTCACCCATCCTAGTTCTACTTCTTAACTCTGAAGTTCTCTTAGGGTAAGTGACCGGAAAAGGTAACTGGACTTTGATGACATAGGTAGGCAAATCAATCTATTTAACTTATTCAAATGGGCCGGGTCCGAATTGTTACAATTCTCCCCCACTTAATGAGAATTCGTCTCCGAATTCTCATCCCGCTAGTGTGAACCCTAACCCCCTAACCATAAGACAGTCTTCTGGGACAGAACCAGTTTGACTTGGCTCTGATACCACTTGTAACACCCGACTGCTCCTACCGGCGAATCATCCATCCCTTCGTCGGACTCGTGGACCCCGCCCTATCCGACGGCCGATGCGTTATTTTTATTTTTCTTGAGTGTAAAAAAGAAGTATAAGGTAAATTCTATTCATAAAATACTGTTAAAAAATTGTCAGATGATCAATATAATTTTTCAATTTTTGATTTGTCATAAATTAGTATAATTTTAGAATTTTTGCAAATTTACAGATGAGATTTTGATGAGTTTGAAAATGCTTGGTGACTTTTTATTTTTACTGGTTGGGTGACTGTAATATATAAGTATATTATTGATTTATCATCAAATGTTGATATAGTGTTTTTATAAGAATTTGACAAGTGACTTCTCTTATAATGTCTTGATAATTACAACACCAAATTGTAATTGGAAGTATATAACTAAAGGAAAATTTTTAATGTAAAGTTTTAAATCGAATTCTCGAAATCTCGAAATCTTGATTTAAGGAAGTCTTTTATTTCAAGATTTGGTTTTCGCTACTTCCACCGGATTACATAAAGTACGGACTTCCCACATTACCAACATATATAATACATTAACCAAAAAAAACCTAAACCAACAACGACCACAGACGTCTAGACACGATTTACGCATTCACAACAGCTCCTCCTTCACAAATAAAAAACACGAAAACAATAAGTTCAAATCAACTTTCTGCCACTTGCCTAACCACATATTTAAAACATATATTTCAGTGAATGCAAAATTACCGTTGGGATGAAGAACTTGACCGGTGAAGTAAGAGGAACAATAGTTACAAGCCAAGAAAACATAGGAAGGTGCCACCTCAATAGGCTGTCCCGCTCGTTGCATCGGAACCTCCGACCCAAAATTCTTAATCTTCTCCTCACTAAACGAGGCTGGGATAAGTGGTGTCCATATAGGACCAGGAGCAACACCATTCACACGGATACCTTTCTCAGCGAGCTGTAGTGAAAGCCCTCGAGTAAACGCTACAATCGCTCCTTTTGTAGCGGTGTAATCAAGTAGCGATGCGTTTCCCTTGTAAGCATTCACCGACGTTGTGTTGATTATGCTGCTTCCTCCCTTCATATGCTTCAACGCATGCCTAGTAAATTAATAAAAAACATTCAATTAATTACCATGACACGTGTGATTTCATCATAACCAAAACGACACGTGTGATTTCATCATAACCAAAACGACACGTGTCCACTCATTCACCTTGTGAGGAAGAAGTAAGAGAAAATGTTTGTACGGAAGACTCGTTCAAGCCTAGGCTCATCGATCTCTTCTATTGAGCTGCTCTCGTACTGCTCTGCTGCGTTATTAATCAGAACATCGATGCGTCCAAACGCGTTAACGACCTCATCAACAACCCTCTTGCAATTCTCGTCGAATCCTAAGTCCGTTGGAATCGTGATCGGGTCCTTAGCCTCCGAGTCTTTTGCCTCCTTCAACATTTGTAGTGTGTCTTGTGCATCTTTATCCTCCTGACCCTTAACGTAAGTGAAAGCCACTGTGGCGCCTTCGAGTGCAAAACAGTAACTCACGGCTCGGCCAATCCCCGAGTCCCCGCCTGTTATCAACGCCACTTTTCCCTATATAGTTTGCATGCCTTTGTTATATAACTTGTAAAATAATATTAATCAAAAAGTTTAGAAAAAAAAATTATTGAAAAAACACAAAACTCGTAAACTAGGATATGTAACGTAAAAATCCAAACAAACCATACACCCAGAAAACCCTCAATTTTTTTTTAATTTTTTTTTTTTTGATCAAGAACTCTCAATTTCTTTAGGAGCTTAAAAAATCAAATTGGAATCAAAATCAAAATGAGAATCTTATATCTAACCGTATCATATCCAACAATGCATACGTCAAAAGTCTATCAATTTGTGCATAATTGCAATCGATTTAAGCCTCGACAACAATTTTTTTTAAAAAAGAATTATGGGTAAAAGAACCGTGTCAAACAATAGGTTACAGAAAGTAATTACACGAAGCTTGTTAGACGGTTGGTAGTCTGAGCTAGAGAACTGTGGAGTTGGTTTCATGACGTGTTCTTTGCCAGGTTGTACTCCTCCTTGTTTTTGTCGTTCTGATGCCATCGCTCTTACGCACACAAGCTGAGCTAATATCCTATTTCTCTCTTCTATCTTTGGAGGTAGAAGCTTTTGGGTTTTGTTTGGATATTGAGAAAACGAAACCGTAACGTTTGATAATAGTAGGACTCTTGAAGAAGTGACTAGTCGACGCAACACGTTCATGGCCATTTATACATGCGCACATATCTACACGATACATGGAAGCAGCATATATCTCTGTATTGGGTATGACACATGGAAGAGTGAGGTGTCTGACGTGGGCAGACGAGGATACACGTGCTGGTGAATAGGGTTGGATTTGTGGTAAACGGTGATCCGAGTGAGGTGTCTTGGAACATGGACAAAACCAGTTTTTTCCATCATACTAATTTGTTAGGGAAAATAAGATTTAGAATTTTATTCTGACTTTAGAAAAGGAAAACAAATTGTGTCTCTACTATTTTCACAATAAATGTTTTCTTTCCTTATATAAAAAAAAATTGGTATGTTAAAGTTTGTACATAGCTAACATTTAAATTAGTAATTATATTAATCTAATTTATGTATAAAAAAGTATCGGTTAAGTTATTTCGGACAAAATTTTAAATGTTAGATTTGAGGAATAAAAATTAATGAAAAAAAAAATTCATGTAAAAAAGAAGAAGTAGAATGAGTTAAATCCTAAAATTTATTCAATTTACCTCAACTTATAATAGGAAAAGTAAGATGCGATCGGGGATAACTACACCTTAGTTCTATTTTTTTTTCTCTAATCGTATTTGTTGTTTGTGCATGTCTGACACGTGACCAGGATGTGCATGCATACACGTCCTCTTTTGGCAAAACGAAGCCTCCTATGTGCCAAGTGTTTACAACTTTAACGAATAGAAAGGGTAATTTTAAACCTGAAGATGTTATAAACAAAAAGGTACAGTCCCAACATAATTTATTCTCTTTGCCTTTGCTTTCGTTCTATCCTCATTTACTACACTGTTTTTATTACCAGAACTAAGAATATAAAAATCAAATCGTGTGAAGAGGAATGCTCTTGTCTACCAAGATGTCCCTCTCTTTCTACATCATTCATCTTCTCATATTCTCCTTGACTTCAACTTTTGTTATCTGCAACCGTACGCTATGTACCTCTCTCTCTTAGTGTAATACCGTTACGTTTATGTAGAAAATCGTATGAAAATAAATTTTCACGTACGTAATTGCACCTATTATTTTTATATATTTTTATATATTAGGAGACGAGATATGTTTTTGCCTGGATTAGGGATGTTAGCTGCTTCTTGTGGATTTTGTGGTATAGAGAAATCAATGTATTACAACATTTTCTGGGATTTGGGGTTGTGGCCATTAGTTTCAAGCCTATAATATTTGACAATTTATTCATCCCATGCATGTTTATGTAAATCGTTAGGTACCATACTTAACTGTAACTCAAATGGTTTCAATTATCTTTTTTTATATGTTAGTGGATGCAATCTTCTTCTTTTTGGTTTTAATGTAGGCAAGTTATTTACATATTTATTTTAATTCTTTTTCATATTAGTAAATGGAATCTTTCTCAATGATTGATCGTTTTGGCTGTTTTTGTAATATGATAGAGGAGGAGGATAATCTTCTTCAAGGCCTAAACAGCTATCGATCTTCTCAAAGAGTTCCACCTTTTGCAAAGAATGACAAGGCTGATTGTGTGGCCGATGAGATAGCCGACAAGCTAGAAGATGAGCCATGCACAAACCACACCACAGCCAGCACGGTTACTCCTGGATCAGTCCCTCCGCGGTTGAACTACCAAGAAATTCTCTCTGAGTGCAAGGTCGACCCAAACAGTACCCGTGACGGATTAATCTTACCCGTTTGTATCCCTAACCGGATCCCTACTTTGGCTTTAACCAACTACACACAAACCGGTTATGCTCGGTATATGAATGATTCGAGGTATGTTGGGGCTGGTGTTGGGTCGGAGAAAGAGTGGATGGTGGTGGTGTTGACAACGAACACTCCTGGTGGAAGCTTTGCTAGAGGCGAGGCGACATCTGGGAGAGTGATGGCTGGGTTAGTGCTTATGGGGTTGTTCTTTAGTTGCCTTTTGGTCTTGTGAGCTAATGATGTTTGTGTTTTGTGTGAAGACTTTTTCGTATCTTGTATGCTTGTTTCTTAACGGGACACCAAAATGACGAACCATCGTAATCAAATTAATCAAAAAGCATAAAAGAGGCAGAGTGAGTCGTAGAAACCTTTAAAGGTGCAGAATTAGTCAAGTAGATATCCAATTGACTGCTTTTATTCAAAGGAATTTTTATACAAGATCCTATCAATATAAAACAGATACAAAACCCATACCTTGGGAGCTAATCCTTCAAACTAAGAGGCAAGGACGTATCACATCTCTTTTATCTTGGATGTTTGCGTGTGCGTCCACATCTGGATAAAGGCTATACTGGCTGAGAATCGATTTTTGTGAATCTTTGTGGTAGAGTATAGATGTATTTGAGAGAGAGAGATGAAGTAGAAAGGTGTAACGGTTTATTGATAAATGTAAGTACAGATTGAGTTATCTTGATCTCATCTCGATCAAGACGATGATCTCATATCGATCATCTCTAAGCTCATCTCGCTTAGTTTACAATCCATAAAATGCATAAAAAAACGAAAGAAGGAAAGTAAACAATACTTATACAATTCTCTGTTTGTAAAGAATGGTAAACCCTCTGTAACATCCAGAGGTTTACTCTGTTTCAATATTTTCTTGACTTGACTTGACTTGAGCCTCCTTCTTCTTTCTCTTCTTGCGATAGTAAGTGTTATGTATCTTATCAATACTCCCTCCTTTAAAAATGAGCTTGTCCTCAAGCTTGTTATTGGGAAATTGTTTAAACAACTCAGCCGAAGAGACCCAAGTACTCTCATGATCAGGCTGTCCCTTCCACTTAACCAACAATTCAACTATGCCGGTTGAAGAGTAACGTTTAGCCAGCACTTCCTCAGGAGCAAAGTCAATTGTAGTCATATCTGACACATCAATAGGAAGAGGTTGCAGCAATTGCTCATCACCAACCGCCTTCTTAAGCTGAGATACGTGAAACACTGGATGAATTTGCGATCCTGCGGGTAAATTCAAACGATACGCAACGCTGCCTATTTTCTCCAAAACCTCATAAGGACCAAAGAAGCGTGCTGCCAACTTCTGACAGAATCGTTTGACCACAGACTGTTGACGATAAGGCTTCAATTTGATAAACACTTTATCGCCCACAACGTAATGTACATCCCGTCGATGTTTATCGGCTTGTCCCTTCATGTTGTTCTGAGCTCTCGCTAATTGCAACTTAATCTCCGCCAGCATGATATCCCTCTCTTTGAGCATTTCCTCCAATTCAAAATTAACTGTCGAACCCTCTTCATAGCGCAAAAGAGAAGGGGGATCCCGGCCATATAACACCTTAAATGGCGTAGTCTTCAAAGAAGTATGATAGGATGTATTATACCAAAGTTCCGCCCATGATAAAAACTTGTGCCACGTCTTAGGATGCCCTGAAGCGAAGCATATGAGATACGTCTCCAAACAACGATTAAGGACCTCTGTTTGACCATCAGTTTGCGGGTGGAACGCAGTGTTGTAATTCAGCTTCGTACCCTCCAAACGAAACAGTTCCTTCCAAAAGGAGCTTAGAAAAATGCGATCTCTATCTGAAACAATTGTGCGTGGAAACCCATGTAGTTTAACCACTTCAGAAAGAAATCGTTGAGCCACATCCAAAGCAGAGAACGGGTGTCTCAGGCCAACAAAGTGACCATACTTACTCAGTCTGTCCACCACCACTAAGATGACATTATATCCATAAGAAGTAGGCAACCCCTCAATAAAATCCATACAGATATCTTCCCAAACCATAGTAGGAACTGGTAAGGGCTGTAGAAGACCAGCGGGAGACAATGTCGAGTATTTGTGTTGCTGGCAAACCATGCATTCAGAAACATACTGCCGCACTGACTTAAACATTCCTGACCAATAAAACGCCAACTGAATCCGTTTCACTGTTTTTAACACTCCTGAGTGGCCTCCCAATTGACTGTCGTGACACTCTCTGATAATAACATGAATGAAAGAAGAAGTCTTAGGGATGACTAATCGTTTGCGGTACCAAAGACGACCATTCATAACTGTATACTTCACTGATAACTGAGTCCCAGCTCTGACCTGAGTGATCATTGTCTGTATAGTGGCATCCACATTTATTTCCTTATATAAATCATGTATCTGTAATACCGAAGGAAATGTAAGAGCCAACAGAGTAGTAGTAACCTTATTAGAATCTGGTGGGATACGCGATAACCCATCGGCAGCCTTATTCTCACAACCTGGCTTGTACAAAATATCAAACTCAAAGCCCAAAAGTTTCGTGAGCCATCTCTGATATTCCAGATTAACTTCTTTTTGCTCCAAAAGATACTTGAGACTGCGTTGATCTGTGTGAACTTCAAACTTTCTCCCAACCAAATAGTGTTTCCATTTCATAACTGCCATCACTATTGCCATTAACTCTCTCTCGTATGCCGGCTTTAACTGCTCTCGAGGAGTAAAACCATGACTGAAGAACGCTATAGGCTGATGGTCCTGCATCAACACTGCACCCACTCCAAATCCTGAAGCATCAGTCTCCAGAACAAAAACCTTATCAAAGTCAGGCAAAGCGAGTACCGGAGCAGAGGACATTGCTTCTTTTAACTGATCAAAGGCAATTTGTGCTTCTACTGACCACTGGAAGTTATCCTTCTTCAACAACTCTGTAAGTGGTCGAGCAATGATACCATATCCGCGAATAAATTTGCGATAATATCCTGTCAAGCCTAAAAATCCTCTCAGTTCTTTGACTGTTTTTGGAGTTGGCCATTGTTTCATAGCCATTGTCTTGGTTGATTTTGTTGCCACTCCCTCTTGAGAGATGACATGACCCAAATATTCGACTTGTGGCAGCCCAAAAACACACTTCTTCTTGTTGGCTAATAGCTGCTGTTCTTCAAAAACCTTCATTACCACTCGTAAGTGTTCCACATGTTGAGAAATACTTGAACTATAGACAAGTATGTCATCAAAGAATACCAGAACAAACTGTCGAAGGAAAGGCTTAAAAACCTTGTTCATTAGGGCCTTAAATGTTGCTGGAGCATTGGGTTAGCAAAATGGCATTACCAGAAACTTATAATGTCCCTCCAACGTCCTGAAAGCAGTTTTGTGTATATCTGCTTCGATCATTCTGATTTGGTGATATCCTGACCTCAAATCCAGTTTAGAAAAGATTGTGGCACCATGTAGTTCGTCAAGTAGCTGATCAATGACTGGTATGGGGAATTTGTCAGGAACCGTTGCTCGGTTCAGAGCGCGGTAATCGATGCAAAACCGCCACGCATTGTCTTTCTTCGGTACCAACAAAACAGGACTCGAAAACGGACTAGTACTTGGCCTTATAATCCCAGAATCTAACATTTCTGAGACCATCTTCTCCATTACAACTTTGGTGGCATGAGGATACCTATAAGGTCTCACGGATATGCTTGTAATCCCTGGTAGCAAATTTATTGCGTGTTCTTGACCCCTGATTGGTGGTAATCCTTTTAGAGCTTCAAAAACTCCCTGGAATTGTGCCAATAAGTTTGTAATGGGTTCTGGAACTGCTCGGAATGTCTCGGATGTCGTGCTGCTGAGTATCATAGGCACTTCTCTTCCCTTAATATTAACAGGTAAGGCCGACAAGGACTTGTAAGATAACCGTGGGAAATGTAAAGACGGATCTCCAAATAATTCCACCAACTGATTGTTGTAGACAAATGAGAGCTCTTGCTTTTTCCAGTCTACCACGCATTTTCTCAAGGTTTCAAGCCATTGTATGCCTAGTATGACATCCACCATTCCCAGTTCTAATGAGATAAAATCAGATGTGAAGTTGACATCAGACAATGTGAAAGTTAGATCTCGACATACACCGGTGCCTTTGACTGTAACACCATTGCCTAACAACACATCCAAGCTGCTTTCTGTACCAATTTTTAACCGCAGCCTTTTCACAACTTCAGGAGAAATGAAATTGTGAGATTCTCCACTATCAAGCATCACGATCACTCTAGATCGTCCAATCTTCCCGTATAATTTTGTTGTTTTAGGAGAATGGATCCCCAAAAATGAGTTGAGGGAAAGAGTTCGCAGTTCCTGTACCAACATCAACTGATCCTGTGGTGACTCATCCTCTTCTGCCTCACCCAACACTTCCATTTCTAATCCGTTGATAACAGTCAGAATGCGCAATTCTCGCTTCGGGCATTCAGCGACATGTGCTCGTGACCATTTACCACCACACTGGAAGCATATTACCTCTCGTCGCATCCTGGACAACTCAGCATCAGAAAACTTTTGCCTCGGACGAACCACTGCTTTTATGTTATTTTCATTCTCCTTGTACTACAGTCGTCCCTGATTTTGTCCCTGAGCTAAACCACCGCGTTGGTCATGGTTAAACACGTTCCTTGTTGTTGTATAAGCTGTTGTCGTCTTGCGTGGTTTTGCATTAAAATCTGAATTTGACACCTCAATGACTGCCTTGCAAAACGCACTTGACTCCATTCTTAATACGGCAGCTATGTGATGCTCCAATGTTTGCGGTTCCTTCATCTTAATGACCTCTTGCATTTTCAGATTTAAGCCGTTATAGAAGATGTGAATCAGATGATCATCATCCAGACCTGGTACTAGGGATGACAACTCCTCAAACTCAGATATGTAGTCATTCACTGTCCCATTCTGTTTGATCTTGAATAATCTTTTCGCTGGAGCTTCTTCAATAGATTCTGAGAATCGCAAAACCAATTTGTTCTTGAAATCTGTCCAGTCTCTGAAACCTTTGCGTTTGAGTTCCCAATAAAACCACTTCCGGACTTTTCCTTCCAAACTCAAGGCAACTAGTTCCAATTTTTCCCCAGCCGTGTAACGTCCAATGTGGAAGAACTGCTCAACCTCAATTATCCATATGTACGGTTGTTTGCCAGTGAACATAGGCATCTCGATCTTCTTAAGCATACTATCTCGATTAGCTAAGTTCAAAGATCCAGCTCGATAACCTAACGGAGAATCGTTCCGATACTGTTCCAGATTTGGATTAGATACCTGGATCGGAGCTGTGGAAGATCCCGCTTGCTGTCGATTACGCGATTCCGGCGTAGTCCGCTGTGTATCCAACTTCCCGATCATCGTCATCATCGTTGTCAGCTGATCGCCGATGTTCGCGACCTTCGCGTCGAGCTCAATGACCTTCGCGTCACTTTGCATTTTTGAATCTCCCAGAATCTTCAGATTCCCTTGCAATTGATCCAATTGCTGCTGGATTTGAGAAGATCCGTCGTAATCGCCGTTTTCGGAATTCGCCAGCGATACATTTTTGCTCGCCATCGCGTTAGATTCGTCGTTTATCAACCGCACCAATGGTAGAGTATAGATGTATTTGAGAGAGAAAGAGAGAGATGAAGTAGAAAGGTGTAACGGTTTATTGATAAATGCAAGTACAGATTGAGTTATCTTGATCTCATCTCGATCAAGACGATGATCTCATATCGATCACCTCTAAGCTCATCTCGCTTAGTTTACAATCCATAAAATGCATAAAAAAACGAAAGAAGGAAAGTAAACAATACTTATACAATTCTCTGTTTGTAAAGAATGGTAAACCCTCTGTAACATCCAGAGGTTTACTCTGTTTCAATATTTTCTTCACTTGACTTGACTTAAGCCTCCTTCTTCTTTCCCTTCTTGCGATAGTAAGTGTTATGTATCTTATCACTTTGATTTATAAGCATCTCGATTTCAACATAGCGCATCTAGGCATTCTGCACGTTAAATCCAATCAATTAAGAAAGCAAATGATAAAGAAAATAATATCTAAACATAATATCCAAGTCTGTATATTGTGTTCCATGCCTACAAAGAAATAATGCAACACCTAGAGATATTAAATCAGGTTCAGACCCTGAGACCATGCCTGTTGAAGCTGATATGTGTTAAGGCATTTTTAGCACCTGTTTTGTTTGGTTTTTATCATGTTTCATATCTTTTAAAAGTCATTTTCGTGCTTTTGAGTCTGTTTTGCATTATCTAATGTATCTGAGAATTTTAGGCCATTTTGTTACATTTGCATTGTATTTGTGTGTTTTTAAAATATTATGGAGCAAGAAAAATGTATGGAGAAGCTAGAGGATGACGAAAGTATAGATCTGCCAGTCTATGACATCCGCCAACCTTTCTAGATATTTTCAGATAAGCTTTCTGTCGCACAAACCTGTCTATGACATTCGTCGGCCTACCCAAGCCTTCTCTCGCACAAACCCGTTTGTCTGTCAAATCCGCCAGACTCTCCAAATACTCAAGACCGACTACTTCCTCTTTTATCTTGTTTAAGATGGATCCGAAGTGATACAGTTCATTTTTATTAGCCATAAATACAATTTTAACCAAAACCCCTAAATTATGTTATGTTTTAGATTATCTTTGTCTCCTAAGTTCTAAACTTTTATTCTCATGTTTTGTGTTGAATCTTTTATTTTTTTTAATCTACTGAAGCTTTCTTAATATTTTCTTAATCTCTCTTCTTAATTATGTATTTTATTATATTTATCTTTGCTTCTACTATGATTTGTGAGTAGTCTTTTATTGAATTGTGAGCTTAGTAGAATAGGGGTGATTGATGAATGATTAATAATGTTTAGGATTAGATTCTAGTGATTTACTATGTTTGGAGAGGTGCTTAATGCTACATATAGACATGAACAGTCATATTTTAGATCATGAATATTTTGCGCCCGGACTCTAAACATATTTTTCATACTTAGCCAATTGATTAAGGTGAATTATTGACTTAGTAGGAATTTGGTTAATAATTATTGATCTCTTAATTGCAATCGGAAGATTAGTCTAATTAAGTGTTTTGATAAATAGCTTAGTATCATGGAAGTGAACTAATCTATCTTGTGGGATACATGTCTTGGAATTGATCTTGATTGAATGTTCTAGCATCATTAGTTTTTTGTTAATCATCCCTTATCAATTATCTTTGCCCATGATCCATATTTCCTCTTATTGAATCAATCTTGTTTATTTGCATTTTAAGTTGGCTTTTGCTTTGATCTTTTATTTGTGTTCGTTTGAGACCGCTTGCTTAGTTATCTTGCCTTGTTTACTTATTTTTGCACTTGCATTTAGTATATTACATCTAAGTTGTTTAGTCAAAATCTAAAAACCTCAAAAACGATATTAGCTTCGCTTAGTAAGTTTCTTGTATTCTTAACGAGTCGTTCTTTATTTCCTCGTGGATTCGTTCCTTAAATGCTATATTGATTTGTCATGCACTTGTGGTAGTATTATTTGAGGTTAAAACTTTACTTTTGTTTAGATTTTGACGCCGTTGCCGAAGAAATTTAGCACCAGCCATTAAGATTTGGAATCTTTCTAAATCTAAGTTTTATTTTTCTTTTGTTACTAAATCATTTTCTACTTGTGTTTGCTCTTGATCTGTAGGTGAAGGAACTTGAGAAGTAAAAGATCAACGAACCTCCAACCTCTTATTGTTGACCTTGGACACTTGGAAAGAGAAACCGCTAGAGAAGCAAGAAGAGAACGTGAAAGACTAGAGCATTTAAGGCAGTTAGATATGAAAGCAGCGCACGGAGATGCTCAAGGGCTTGGTATTGGAAACTTTGGGGCTAGAGAGCCTATCCACCAACCTAGGGAGCCAAGAAGATTAAAGCTTATGATGAGCCAATCATGAATGGTACAAGGACGGGAATTCACCCTCCACCATGTGCAAACAACAATTGGGAAATCAAATCAAGTCTCATCAACATGGTCCAAAATAATAGATTTTTTGTCTACCAATGGAGCACCCCATTGAACATCTTGACAATTTTGATAGACTTTTTGGAACGTTCAAGATGAACGGAGTGTCCGAAGATGTCATCAAGTTGACCCTTTTCCCTTTCTCTCTTAGGGATAAGGCATCACAATGGGAGAAAAGTGTTGTGACTTCTTCAATCACCACTTGGGATGAGTGTAAAATGAGATTTCTTGTGAAGTTCTTCTCTAATCAAAAGACAACAAAGATTCGAAATGACATCACATGTTTCAAACAAGGGAGAAATGAATATTTGTATGAAGCTTGGGAGAGATTGAAAGGGTATATAAGATCTTGCCCACATCATGGTGTGACAATGAAAGCTCTTTTGGATATTTTTCACCGAGGGGTGCATGAGAAGTACTACATAGCATTGTATACAGCAAGAAATGGTAGTTTTGCAAGCTTTAATGTGGAACAAGAGGAGCAACTAGTGGAAAACCTTTCTCAAAGTGATCAATGTTATGATGGAGATTATGATAGGACCTTGAGGGAACCAAAGGGTAAAGATAGGAGGTTCAAGGAACTTAATGAAAAGATTGATAAGTTTATCAACTCAACTCAAAAGTCCATTCATTATGTGGGAGAGTTTGATGGGAACCAAGAGAGTGGTTTGGAGGTATACCAAGAAGGACAAGAGGAAGTGAGCTACATGCAAGGTGGTTACAATGCTCAAAGAGAGTTTAATCAAAATTAAAGGAATCACCCAATTTTTTCCTATAAAAATTCAAATGTTGAGAACCCACAAGATCAAGTCTATCCTCAATAAAAGCCACAACAACAAGGCTTCCAACCACATCAAGGTTTATAACAACAACAACAACAAATTCAACAACAAGGCTTCCCACCACAACAAAACTTTCAACCACAAGGCTTTGTACCAAAGCCACAATTCCAACAACAACAAAGCTTTCAAACTCAAGCCCAATTCATCAACAAGCACAACCATTTCAACAACAAGGGAACTACCAAGGACAAGGAAGTTCTCCTTCTCAACCATCTAAGGAAGATCAAATAATTATTTTGCATAAACAACTTGTAGATGGGCAAGAAAAAGTGGATATTGATTTGAACAAGAGAATGTTGGATATGCACAACAAGGTAGATGGAGCTTACAATGATCGGAATGCTAAGTTTGAGCACCTATCTACACAAATGAAGACCTTGATCCCCCAAGTAGATCAAGTTGCTTCTTCTTCTAAGAAACCCATTGGAACACTTCTCGGAAAATATGAAGCAAATCCGAAAGATTTTTGCCAAGCTATCACTTTGAGAAGCGATAAAAAGTTCCCATCTAGAGAGGCAAGAGTTGAAGATGTGGTGAATGATGAAGAAGAGGAGTTGGTAGTTGAGAAGCCACATGAAATGGAAAGTGAGTCTAAGAAGCCTATCTTGGTCGATGATGAGATACCACCAAAAGATAGTTCCAAGGAGGCTATCATGGAGAAATTCACATTAGTGCCTCCTCCTTATGAACCAAAGATACCATTTTCTGGGTGTTTCAAGAAGGAAATTATAGACAAAGCGTTTGAGAAGTTTAAAAGTTTGCTAGGACGGTTCATGTCACAGTTCCTTTCACGGATTTGCTAGATAATTCCCATGTCTACAACAAGCTCTTCAAGGATGTGATGTCAATAAGAAGAATTTTACAAGTAAGTATGATGATGGTAAGTCATGAGTGCAAGACTTACCATTACCATACGACATTGAGAGGCGATGCTTGTTTTATGTAGTTGGGTAATGATGGTGACAAGTTGGACATGGAGAAGGAAGCTAGCATTGGTAAGACTAGCGATGATGATGATTGGAGTTAGCTAAAAGCACCACAATTGGACCTCAAACCATTGCCACAAGGGCTAAGGTACGCTTTTCTTGGCCCTAATTCCACTTACCCCGTCATAATCAATGATAAGCTTAGTGATGATGAAATCTCCATGCTATTGAACGAGTTGAGAAAGTTTAGACAAGCTATTGTATATTCACTTGATGATATCAAAGGCATTTATCAATCTCTTTAAATGCATAGGATCCACCTTGAAGATGAGTTTAAATCCTCCATTGAACATGAAAGGCGGTTAAACTTAAATTTGAAAGATATGGTTAGGAAGAAAATTCTAAACTTCTAGATGTGGGAAGAATCTATCCTATCTCATATAGTACTTGGATATCCCGACTCATGTGGTTCCTTAGAAAGGTAGAGTCACAATTATCAAGAATCAAAATGATGATTTGATTCCAATAAGGACCATAACCGGACAGAGGATGTGCATAGATTATCTAAAACTGAACTCATCCACTAGAAAATATCATTTTTCTTTGCCATTCATTGATCAAATGTTGTAAAGACTTGCAAATCATTCATTTTGATGCTTCCTTTATGGTTCTTCTGGATTTTTTTAAATACCAATTCACCTGAGTGACCAAGACAAGACGATATTCACTTGTCCTTATGATACATTTGCTTATCGAATGATGTCGTTTGGACTATATAATGCACCCACAACCTTTCAAAGGTGCATGATGTCGATCTTCTCAGATTTGATTGAAAACATAATGGAAGTGTTCATGGATGATTTTCATGTGTATGGTGGTTTGTTTGCCTCTTGTCTTTCTAATTTGTGTAGGGTTCTACAAAGATGCGAAGACACCAATCTTGTCCTTCATTGGTAGAAATGTCACTTCATTGTTAGAGAGGGTATTGTGCTTGGGCATAGGCTCCGAGAACGGTATTAAAGTTAATAAAGTTAAGATTTAAGTGATGGTGAGTTTGGAACCTTCAACGTTTGTTAAGGGAATGAGAAGCTTCTTAGGTCATGTCAGGGTCTATAGACGGTTCATCAAGGACTTCTAAATAGTGGAAAGACCTCTCACTAGACTTCTTTGTAAGGATGTCAGCTTTGTATTTGATGGAGAATGCCTTGAGACATTTTTGATGATAAAGGAAGCTCTAATGAGTGCACTAATTGTCCAATCCAGATTGGGACTATCCTTTTGAGATCATGTGTGATACTAGTGATTACACCGTGGGAGCGGTTTTGGGTCAAAAAACAGATAAGAAACTTCATGTCATCTACTATGCAAGTATAATTCTTAATAATGCCCAAGTCAAATATGCAACAATAGAGAATGAGCTATTGGCTTTGTTTTTGTATTCAAGAAGTTTCTATGATATCTAGTTGGGTTGAAAGTCATTGTTCACACATATCACATTGCTTTAAGATATCTTTCGGCCAAGAAAGATGCTACGACAAGGTTGCTAAGAAGGATTGTTTTGCTACAAGAATTTAATCTTGATATCAAAGACAAAAAAGATATTCAAAATAGTGTAGCGGATCATCTTTCAAGGATGATAATTGATGAAGGGATACCAATTGATGACTCCTTACCGTAAGAACAAGTAAACATGATTCAGGCCTTTTATAGGGAGAATGTGGCATGGTAAGCCCAATGGATGAGAACCTACCTTGGTATGTGGATATGGTGAACTATCTAGCTAGTGGAGTGGATCCATATGTGCTTAAGGCTTATGAGAAGAAGAAATTCTACAAAGAAATTAAGCATTACTGTTGGGATGAACCATTTCTCTATAGGCAATGCAAGGATAAGCTCTTTAGGAGGCGTATCTTGGAAAGTGAAGTTCCTGGTATATTGTTCCATTGCCATGCGTCAGCTTATGTAGGACACTTTGGTACATTCTAGACGGTTTCCAAGATTTTACAAGCAGGTTTTTGGTGGTCCTCAATGTTCAAACACACACATGAATTCATTTTTGAATGTGATGCTTGCCAAAGAGGTGGAAACATAAGCAAGCGGAATGAGATATCTCAAAACCCGACCCTAGAAGTGGAAGCCTTTGATGTGTGGTGCATTGAGTTTGTTGGTCCTTTTCTCTCCTCATATGGGAATGAGTACATCCTTGTGGCGTTGATTATGTGTCAAAATGGTTGGAAGCAATTGGTAGTCCCAATAATGATGTTCAAGAGTGTGATTTTCCCGCGCTTTGGTATCCCACGTGTGTTGATTAGTGATGGTGGAAGTCATTTCATCAACAAGGTTTTGGAAAACCTTTTGAAAAGGCATGGTGTTAAGCATAAGGTTGCAACACCTTACCATCCCCAAACAACCGGTCAAGTAGAGGTGTCAAATTGATAGGGTCTAAAGTTGCGATCAAAAGATGAATGTGTCTTAGGGACTTCTCGAATTTTAAATTTATAAGGGACCCTAAGCTGCAAGTGCACATTTGATGTGTATTAAGTGGGGTGTCAATTCACAGGGAAGACCTACTGCAAAACAAAAGAACGTTAGAGCAAGCAAAGACGCAAAGAGGTTTGGGGGTTTGTTTGTGTCACGGTTTCAGTAGCTACTGAATGCGATATTGAAAGAAAAAAGCAAGTGTTTATATAGACTTGGCTCTCGTCTACGCCTATGCTAAACGTAAAAAGGAAAATTAACTTAAAGCAAAATGTAAACTCAACTTAAACGAAACCAAATATGAAAAAAAATCAATGAAGGTGTGTAATTGAAAGTGCGATATTGAAGTGCGTAAAATAAGTGAAGGTGTGATTAAGCGATAAGAGAAAGGCATTGGAATTCTTTCGGGAATTATTAGAGGTTCTAAATAGAAATCAAACAAACTAAACGCAAGCAAACGAGACTAGGCGAAAATTTCTCGAAACTTGAATCATGATTTTATTACCTAAATACTTTCGTAAATAGATCGTCTATGTTATAAAAACTCTGTAGGGATGCAGTTTTAACCTACGGCGCAATCAAGCACGCAATAATAGATTGAGTTCGTTGTAACAGTCATGACGCTCCGTGAGTGTGCAATATGCACCTCACGACGCGACCGTTCAGCTAAGTTGGGTCGGGTGATCGGATTCAACACGTTAGCGATTCTAATCAATCCTAAGATCAGTTTATAGTTCATGACGCTAGATCTATGCAATAAGAACAAACTTAGGCGAAAGAAATCCCTAAAATACGGATATGCTGAAAGATGATTAAAAACAGTTAATAAATTCCCCATAAACACCCATTGGAAGACTCCCAATTAAAGTAAACTATTCACGCATGATTAAGAGAAACGAAAGAAAAGTGCATGATTTGATTAATCAATAAAAAGAAAATAGGGTGATAGTAACAAAAGTTAAAGATAAACTTATGAAGACTAATATTTTAATAATATTTTGATTCTTACAAACAATATTTTTTTTAGGTTAAGAAATATGACTACATAATAATTTGCTGCAAATTCACTTTAGATAAATTACTAGAAAACTTAATTTTACAATCAATTACCTTTTTTCCAATGACAATCTTTTAAACACTTAGAAGAACATAATGTATAACCAAATACCTTCAAGATGAAAGGGAATTGACAACGAAAATCATATCCCTCACAAACACATCAAATCTGAATGATTCACCCTCACTTGTCATCCATATGAGGTCTCCAACCGTACATTTGATATGAAAAGTGATTGCACAGTGATCACATGAATAAAACCATTTTTCTGAGTTTAGATCTTCTTCGCATATCTCGCACCAGTACTGCTCCGTTGTTTTTTCCGTAACATAGAGACAATAAATGATCTTTATCATTTGTATGTTTAACCATCTTTGGCAAAATAGAACATTTAATGTCAAAAGAAAATCCACACTCTTCACAACTTAAAACCATAATTGCTTTATCTCCACAAGCATTACGGAATTTGTCTCCCGTTGTGATGAGGACATCGATCCTGACTTAACTAGAGCTGAACGAGAAGCTACTGTACCGGTCATGAGACAAGCCCCATGAACCAGATCAGGAACAAAGAGCTTAAGGGAGGAGTTCAACAAGGCTGTAGAAAGCTTGATCACTCTCATCGAACATGAAGCACTCAAGGAAGATCTTCTCCAGAAAGAGATAAACCAAGAAACACCTACTGGACCATAAGAGGAGATAAGTGTAATAGAAGCTCAAGACTTGGAAAGCACTCAAGGAAACGACCCCATCAAGTCTACACCAGCTAGCGTGCAAGTACAAGTCAATAATCAAGCTGCTTGTTTCTTACCAGTACTACAGGGGGATGAAGAGACGAGTATCTTCACCATCTGCAAGCAAAACTAAGTTCAATCTTACACCAAGGTGAGTGTTTACTTCAAGATTATTTCTCATGAGTTTATTGTTTGTTTTGCAGGGATTTTCTCTTGTATTTTTTGAAAAAAATTCATAAGTAGTTTCCCTTAGATTTTTATTCTTTCTTTTTAGTCTTTGTAATAGGCGTTTTATTACTTTCCTTCTTTGGCCTAGAAGCCACAGCTGCCGAACCATTTATAAGGTTCATTTCAGCCTGTATTTTTGGTTAGACTTTCATTATCAATAAAGAACCCTATTTTCTTAAGCAAAGAAAACCCCAGCCGCCTCCTTTCTTCTTTTTGTGCGATTCCTTAGAAGTTTGAGTGCAAAACCTTTCTGTTTCTTGTGTGAGATTCACTAGAAGCTGAGAGGAGACTTATCACAGAGTTTTCCATCCTCTGTGTGGCGTCTCACGATCCACAGTTACTGATCTAATACCATTCATCCATTTGAATCCTCAAAGAGAGTCCGTACGGCCAGTTGGAGATTCACCGCCCATCTATCATTGTAAGAACAAGTCCTCTTGTTCCTACATCACGTTGAGTAATAGATGTATAGAGAATGAAGAGGATGGCTTTCATGGACAAAAGGCTCATAAATAGAACCACATCGCACATCACGTTTCATAAAACTATTATCATCACTTGTGTACGCTAAACCTTGAAAATAGCTTTTGACAAACATCGCAAAAACTTACTTCAGTAGATCTCCAGCCTAGAGTCATTGGCATCTTGTAGAAAGAATCTATTTTCTTTTTTGGGAGATACGCACATTTCTGATGAATGATGAAGCTGTCACATTCCATGCAATCATAGAATGGGCTAGACAATATAGGATATGTGCATCCTATACACCATATGTATTGATCATTAGCATCACCCTCTTCTTTGAGCTTTAAAATATGATTCTCGTGACTGAAATGCTTTATTACTCTTTCTTTGATCACCTCATATGAATTATAATTGGTGGTATCTTTGATATGTCTTCAAGTTCAATTCCATCCCAATTTCCAAACCTAGTGGCACATCTCATATGAATTGCAAAAGCAGGACACTTTGAACAAGAATAAGCGCCACATGTCCAATTTTTCTCTAGCTCACACACTCCACATTTCCAATCTCTAGCAGTAAGGCAATTATTGTAACATATACGATGAACATGACGATTTTTTTTATGATGTGTGGTATGTCTATACAATTTCTATGGACCATGAAATTGCATTGAAGATATACATAAGGATTTGGGTAGTCATTCATTCCACAATCATTACAAACAAAAGCTCGTTGCGCAAAAGTGTAAGTACATGTTCACGAGCTTTGGGATGGACAAGAGTGGAAGGGGTGGATTCTTCGCACAATCGACATCCACACTAAAATTGCAAATATAACAGTGATAAAACAAAATTTGAAGCTTGCTTCTGCACAAGCAACATTTTCCATTGGTGTAACTTGAAATACGCGTTGGACGCTTGAGAGGATGTTTAGGATGACAAGGATAGTTGAGATCTGGTGTAGATTCAGCGCAATCTTTGTGAAAACTCAAATCGCATATGTTGCATGCATAAGGGAACCGATCATCAATCATTTCACATATATGACAAGTAAACACAATCATCTTTGGAACCAGAGATAAACGATGCTCGTGGGTCTTTGGACCTTCAATCGTCATCGTAACTTCTTTTCTTGCACATATCAAATCGATTGCAAAATCACATATAGAACAATAATAATACATTTTTAGCAAGTTACCTCTACAAATCTTGCATTCTCCATGGGCATCTTCTTTTTCTTAAACTGCCTCGATTTTTTAATGATGTTGTTGATGATAGTGGTTGAAAACATCTCGACTAGAGTAAGCGCATTCCTTGTGAAAGAAGAGTGCAGATTGAAAACAATGATAACCATCACTAATGTAGTTTGTACCAAGATTACAAGCGTCACACTTTAGCCCGCGTGTTAGATATAATGTATAAATTTTCTCTTATATTTCCATAGATTTTTTTTTATATGAAGAAAGTATTTCAATAGTCGAAGTTTATTTATGCTTTTACTTTGGTATTTTCAATGATTTTCTTATGTTTTCGTTTCACGTTAAGATGAAAGCTTTTCTTATAAATAGTAATACAAACCACTGTATTATGTTATTCTTTGTTAAAATGAAAAGGATACTCATAGAATTATGTTTTTTTTCATATTGATGATAATGTAGAGTCCACGAATTTTTATAACCATTTTTGTCAGAAATGGAAGGCAAGTGCATCATATAATCTTAAGAATATTTATACATTGAATTTATTCTTTGTTTAATTAAGCGGACATTCCGATTTTCAAAATATATTTCTAACATACAGAAATAGTATGAGAATACTTATAATTTGGTAACAAAAAATGTATCGGAAGGATAAACCAATGTTAACGTCAAATTTAAACAACAAAAATAAAAAGTTAAGGTCAATTATCGTAATGAAAAGAGATAAAACAGAATATCAAATTTATTTGATTTGGTAAAACGAAAGTTGTCATTTCATCCGATTCTGGAGATTTCTCTGGATGGGATTTGCTCTTTAGTGGCCACTGCCGTTAGAGCTCCGTTGTCCTGATACAAAATCTGTGAATGAACTTCTCTCAATGCCTCCGTGAACTCGGTTGGAGAGGTTGATGTAAGAAGCTTTTCAAAATTCGTCACTGCTACCCGTTCAACCTTGTTTTCTCTCATAACCCACATTCCCGATGTGTCATGTAACCCCACTATCATATACATTGCTCTTCTTTGCTTTGTCGTTGTGTGATAAAATATCGTATTTTGATCTCCATTGTCGCACCATAGATTCCAAATTTTCTGTTGCCATAAAAGATCTTCATCCCGGTAGGCTTTCTTCAGTTTCCTTGTAATCTCATTTAGTTCTTATTGACTTTGTGTGTAATCATTTTGAACTTCTTTCAGTACCTGTTGCAATTCACTTAAATTTTTCTTGCCATATGGTAGGTCATTTTCCGCGATTTAGGTATTTCGTATAAACAATTTTCAATTTTATCGGCGAAATTTGTGTTGGGTCCTCCTGTGTTAGCATCCCATAAACCATTCCGACTTATCCACCGTTTATCGAACCGAAATTGCTTTTGGCGTATTACTATTTTCTCCTCTATTGTAGCGATAGTTAGTCAATGATCCGACATAATCATTGCTATATATTCCACAAAGAAAAATGGATAAATTATTAAATGTCATGCCAATTCTCATTAGCTAAAGCTCGATCTAATCGGCAATCCACTGTTTTTGAATTTCTTCGTCCTCGCCAATACATTGTATTTCCATGACTCGAAAATTACAAAAAGGTGCAATTTCGTGTCGTCGTATTAAAAGCCATACAAGTAGATGTGTGTCGTAGAGTTCCGCATTTTTCTGGTAATTACCGATAATTTCATTAAGATCTCTGAAAAAAACCATGAATTATTCCGCGTTAGGCCTGTTCGAGTTAGTCGTTGCCATACTTGATCTCGCAATTTTGGTGCCGGATCTCCATAAATAAAAAAATAAATACACACCGTTTCAATAACAATAATATGTTTATTGAAAAATAATATTTTAACATAATAACCATTCTCATAAAATAACGCAACACCACCACTTGATCCGCATGGTTCAGCCATGAACAATTTCTTATAACCGAAATGAAATTGAAAATTTTGCATAAAAGAAAAACATTATTTGATTTCTGAAAGAAATACAAACTTTGGTCTAAATTTTGTTTTCTTTTTGTAAATAATTATTATTTTTATTATTTTACCGACGAATTCACGTCGAAACATGTTACGATGATTTCACGTCGAAATATGTTACGATTAATTCACGTCGAATTCTGTTATGACGATTTCACGTTGATTTAACAACAATATTACACATTTAATATTACTACGAGTTACTTTGTGACAAATTAGCATCAGATAGTTTACAACGATCTAACATCCATTTCGGGCTTTAAATTTTTGGGTAATGGTCATAAACTTGATCTTAAAGTAATTTTCCAGCGTCTTACCATCGATCTAACGCGAGGACACTAGATGTAAAATTGTTGTAAATATTTTACGTCGAATTTCTTACAACAGATTTATGATGATTTTGCTGTTCTCGTAAACTTTACGACGAATTATAAATTACTTTAAGATCTATACGACGAATCGGCATTCATCATAAATAATCGGCATTCATCATAAATCCGATTTAAATCATCATTTACGATAATTTTCCAACATATAATGATGTTGTTATGACCCTGATTTCTTGTAGTGGTATGACTAGGAGATCAAACCCTGATAATCTAGTTAAACAAGAACCCAATATTGATAGAATTGAAAGAACCCTCTGAAGAAAAAGACAACAACAAAGAATGACCAAACCAAAATCTTGTTACCGAAGAACAACAAGCAGCCGTGGCGGCTGAAGCTCAAAGAGAAGTCGACGCCAATGCGGCTCTTTTGCAGCAACAACTTGATGCCATACCCCCTGTCCAAGTAGGAGCACGAGTTGACCAACCTGCCCATGACGGATGTGAAAACCTTCCCATGAATGGTGATCTTCCCGTGCGTGTAGCTGAGCAACGTCAACCTCCATAGGTGAATATTCAAAATGTTGACAACCACGACCAGAACCATCACGACCAGAATCTCAACTACCTAGGCATGCCTCACTTACAAAACCATGTGCCTCAAAGGAGACCACGATTTAATCACCATCATCAACACCAAACTACCCGTAATTTTAATCCAATTCGCCGACCTCGGCCTCCAAGGAATAATTTTTAAATCAAGCCACAGATCATTGCCTTCGAGAAACAAAACCAATTCCATGGTTTGTCCACCGAGCATCATCTTGATCACATCAACACTTTCGAGAAGATTTGTAGTACAACGCGTGCTAATGGAATTCTCGGCGACTACTTCATGTGCAAGTTGTTCACTTTCCTTTTGACTGACAAAGTATTTGGATGGACGAAGTTTTGATGGGGTGTGAAGAGTTTTCCTAAAATAAAAAACAAGTAAAAGCTGCAAATACACAACCATTAGTTATAGTTCTTTAGGTATCAAATTCATAGAGATTTGAGTGCACAATGATTTTCGAATTGAAACTAGAGGTAAGCCTGGTTTTTTGTAAATCGAATGCAAGCAATGAAAATAAAACAATGTACAGACTGATAACTAAAACATTTGGCTTTCGGGAAATACTTAGGGGTTCATGGTTTAGAATTTTCAGACTTTAACAATTAGACGCAAACATAAGTATCTTCATACTAGAGCTCGAAACACTATTATTCGATAATTCTATTCTCGTGGCCTTAAACCGACTTATCCTATTGAATCTAAATCATAGTCTCATATGCAAAGTAAATCCAATAATATGATGCAAGTACAAGTTTGATATGCTCACTAAACAATGTTTAGAATCAGCTCTCGCGTTCTAAGATATATATCATATCTAATCCAATTTGAGCCAGTCAACCAAGTTGTATACAAGCGATGACTTTCCTATATCAGTGCTAAGTGATCAATTCAACAACTTGCATTAAAAACATAATTAAACAGAGGATTACTTCTAACTATCGAATGCGACATTGTCGAAACAAAATAATATAATCTCCCTTTGAATCGCCATGCTGAAGTTAAAAGAAACTGAAAATGGTGGATGTGAAACGTGAAAGGATTGAGATGAAAGGTGGATAGAAGGATTGAGATGAAAGCACAAAACCAAAGTGTTTTGACAAGTTATACCTTCTTGTTTGATGTCTTGATCGTCTGGCTACAAGGTATGATTGAGAAGTCCTCCAACAGCTTGATTGAATATCTTAGTCTTTGATCGAGTCATTGGACCAATAGGCACGATCAAAGCTTCTTCTCCTCTAGCTCAGGTTCGAGCTTCTCCTCAGATTCTAGATCCGGGTCCAGCTGCTCCTTAGACTCTTCTCCATGCTCCACGCTCCATGACTTGTCCAATATCATATCATCCTCTCCCACTTGAAAAGGATTTGACCTCAAATCCGTTTCATCAGCAATATAAGGAACAAGGTCAGAAACATTAAACTAGAGCTTACATTATACTTACCTTGGAGATCCAGCTGATAAGCATTGTTGCTTATTCTTCTTGTGACTGTGAAAGGGCCATCGATCCTTGGCATTAGCTTAGACTTCCTCTCAGCAGGGAATTGTTCCTTCCTCAAATGAACCCAAACCTGATCGCCAACTTCAAAGATCATGCCACTCTTGCCTTTGTTAGCTTTTTGTACATACTGCTTTGTTTTCTCTTCTATGTTCTTCTTGGCTTTCTCATGAATCTGTTTAACCAAATCAGATTTCTTTTTCCCATCAATGCTAGCTCTTTCACTCAAAGGTAAAGGCATTAGATCCAAAGGTCATAATGGGTTAAAGTCATAAACAATCTGAAATGGAGAAAACTTAGAAGCAGAATGCATAGCATGATTATATGCAAATTCTATATGAGGCAATCAATCTTTCCAAGTTTTCAGGTTCTTTTTAATCAAGGCACGCAATAGAGTTCCCAAAGTCCTATTAACAACTTCTGTTTGCCCATCAGTTTGGGGATGACATGTGGTTGAAAATAACAGCTTAGTTCCTAGCTTAGACCACAATGTTTTCCAGAAATAGCTAAGAAACTTGCTATCCCTATCTGAAACAATAGTTCTAGGCATGCCATGTAAACGAATGATTTCTTTAAAGAACAAGTCTGCTTTGCATCATCTGTTTTATGACAAGCAATGAAATGTGCCATTTTGGAAAACCTATCAACTACCACGAAAATAGAGTCTTTTCCAGTCCTAGTTCTAGGCAATCCAAGCACAAAGTCCATAGAGATATCCGTCCAGGGATGAGAAGGAATAGGCAGAGGAGTATACAAACCGTGAGGTTGAACCTTAGACTTAGCTTGTTTGCATGTTGCGCATCTGCCACATATTCTTTCAACATCTCGTTTCATGTGAGGCCAATGGAAATGATCCTGCATCACTTTCAGCGTTTTAGCAATACCAAAGTGCCCCCATCAGGCCTCCACCGTGGGCTTCCCTTATAAACAAATCTCGAACAGAGCATTTAGGCACACATAAACGATTATCAAAGAAAAGAAAACCATCTTGTCTAAAGTAATGCCCTGAAGCAAACTTCTCACAAGACTTGTAAACTTCTCGAAAATCAGAATCAGTTTCATACAAATGCTTAAGCTGTTCGAAACCTAAGAGTTTAACATCAAGAATAGACAGTAAAACATACCTGCAAGACAATGCATCTACAACTACATTGTCCTTACCTTGTTTGTACTTGATGACATAGGGAAATGTTTCTATGAATTTAACCCACCTGGCGTGTCTCTTATTTAGCTTCTGCTGACATTTGAGGTGCTTAAGGGATTCATGATCAGTGTGTATAACAAACACCTTAGGCCAGTGATAGTGCTGCACATTTGTAATGCTCTCATCAAAGCATACATCTCCTTATCATAAGTGGGATAGTTTAGCATTGCCCCTCCAAGCTTCTCAGTGAAAAATGCTATGAGCTTCTTATCCTGCATCAAAACAGCTCCAATGCATATACCATATGCATCACACTCTATCTCAAAAGTTTTGAGAAAATCTGGTAAAGTTAAAACAGGGGCATGAGTAAGCTTCTTTTTAAGGGATTGGAATGCATCTTCATGTGCTTGTTCCCACTTAAAACCCCTGTCCTTCTTAATAACCTCAGTGAGGGGAGCTGCCAGCGTGCTAAAGTCCTTCACAAACCTCCTGTAAAACCAAGCAAGGCCATGGAAACTTCTTACCTCGTCTACTGTCTTTGGACTTGGCCAATCGCTGATTGCTTTAGCTTTTTCTTCATCCACTTTAACACCTTCTGCACTTACAACAAAACCTAGAAACACAAGGTTATTTGTGCAGAATGTGCATTTCTTAAGATTAGCATAGAGATTTTCCTTTCTAAGCACACTTAAAACAGAATGACAATGCTCAACATGCTCATTTAGGCTTTTACTGTAAACTAGGATGTCATCAAAGTAAACAACAACAAACACGCCTATAAATGCTCTAAGAACATGATTCATCAGTCTCATGAAAGTACTAGGTGCGTTTGTTAGACCAAATGGCATAACTAACCATTCATACAACCCATGTTTAATTTTAAAGGTTGTTTTCCACTCATCTTCTTCTTTCATTCTAATCTGGTGGTATCCACTTTTTAAATCAATCTTAGAAAAGATGCAAAAACCATGCAATTCATCAAGCATGTCATCTAATCTAGGTATAGGATGTCGATACTTCACCGTGATATTTTTGATTGCTCTGCAATAAACGCACATGCGCCAGCTGCCAACTTTCTTTGGCACAAGCAGAACATGTACATCGCAAGGAATCATGCTTTCTCTGATATGTCCCTTCTCCATTAGTTCTTCTACTTGTTTCTGCAGCTCTTTTGTCTCCACGGGGTTTGTTCTGTATGCTGGACGGTTTGGAAGAGAGGCTCCAGGGACGAAATCAATCTGATGTTCAATGCCTCTTATAGGTGGTAACCGCACTGGATTATCTTCAGGGAACACGTCCTCATATTCCTGCAAAAGAGAGATCATCTCACTCGTTAGCACCGGTGCAAGGTCAGTTATGCTCATAAGAGCTTCTTTATAACCAAACAGCAGCATTGGTTTCTTTGTAAATAAAGCTTTCTTAACAACATTAGCCTTGACAAAGAAATTAAAACGTTTTAATACCTACTCTTCCTTACATTTGAGATGTATGTGATCTGCATATACTTCATTTGGTGTCATTGGAAGCAGTATAGTCTTCCTGCCATTAAACTCAAAAGAATGACGATTAGCATAACCATCATGCATCACCTTACGTTCAGATTGCCAAGGTCTACCAAGCCGAATGTGTCCTTCTTCCATAGGCAAAACATCACACAAGACCTCATCCTCATACTTGCCAATAGCTAAGGGAACCATCACTTGAATGTTTACTTTCATTTCCCCACTGTCATTGAGCCACTGAAGCTTGTATGGCTTTGGATGCTTTCTGATTTTCAATCCTAACTTCTTAACCATCACGTCACTAGCCACATTGATGCAGCTGCCTACATCTATGATTAAACTGCAGACCTTTCCTTGAACAATGCAACGTGTATGAAACATCTTTTCCCTCTGTTCTTGCTCTTCTTGACTTGATTGCAAGCTCAAAGACCTTCTGGCTACATGTAATTCTCCTTTGACTGGTTCTTCTTTATAATCATCTGAAACTATCTCAGCTCTGTTTTCTCATCTTGATACTCAAACTCTCCATTATCAAGCAGAATCATAACCTTTTTGTTAATGAATTCATTAGCATAATGCCCTCTGCTTTGACACTTAAAACATTTAACTTCACGAGTTCTGGATGCATCAGCAACAGCTTTGCCTTTGAAATCTTGAATTGTAGTATATGGCTTGTTTTCTTCTCTGGAAATCCCAGGCTGCTTAATTACTCTTGAATAACTTGGCTTCTCTTCTCTGTGAAAACTAGCTTGCTAGCATTTGCTCCTGGATTGTAACTAGACCTTGAAAAACCTTTCCTCTTTACTTGATGCTCAAACAGAATGGCTTTGTGCAGCATCTCTTCTATATCCATATAGTGTTGAGTTTCCAATCTGTCTTGAATTTATCTGTTTAAACCTGCAAGAAACCTAGACATTGTGGCTTCTCCATCCCCTGCAATGTCAGCTCGCAGCATTAATGTCTCCATTTCTTGAAAATATTCCTCAACAGAACAGCTTCCTTGTGTGAGTCTTCTCAGTCTCAGATGTAACTCTATGTGGTAATGACTAGGAATGAATCTCTTCCTCATAATCCTCTTCATTTCAGTCCAAGTCTCCACTTGATACTCTTGATTTCGCCTCCTTGTAATGACTAACTGATCCCACCAGCTGAGAGCATAGTCATAAAATTATGTAGCAGCAGCTCTAACTCTATTGATCTCAGTGTAATGCTGAAAATACCAGCTCAATCTTCTTCTCCCATTCCAGATATTCATCTGGATCATTCTTCCCATGGAATGGAGGAATTTTAACCTTTAATCCTCCCAGATTGTCTTGCAAACATTCTCTGGCTTCTCTGCCAAGCCTATTGCGCCTCCTTTGACTGCTGTGAGATGCGTTGCTCCTGTTATTGTAGTACTCATAAGTGTCATCACCTCTTGTTTCTGCAGGCTGTTCACGAGCTCTTCTTTGTTCTCTAATTCTCTGTGACTGAGTTTCCTCTGGTTCAGTGTCTGGCCGAAGCTCTTGGTGCAAAGCATTCAGTTTAGTATCCATCATCTTTGTCATAGTTTCAATCAGCAGTTTGTTGTTTCTATTGTTATTGGCTTCTTCTTCATCCTCTGTTCCAGGCATGTTATCTAAAACATAAAACACAAAACCACCAGTAAAGAGTCCTAAAGAAACATTTCTTAAAAGAAAAAAATTAAACTAGGCCAAACAAATGCTGAAAAACGATTTTCTGCAGTTTTAAGAACAGTTCTGGGTTTTTGGAAGATGAACAGTCATAAACAAACCCAGAAAATGCAGAACACAAAACTATAGCTCTTAGGGTTCGAAACTAATAGATCTATAGGCCTAATATGTTAAAAAAAATCGCAGCTAACTGATCTACACTTCCTGGTTTCAAAGCAGATATGCGCATAAGAAGATGAACATACACAAAAATAGAAAGAAAACTTAACTTGCAGGCTGGTTTGCTCTGATACCACTTAATATAATCTCCCTTTGAATCGCCAGGCTGAAGTTAAAAGAAACTGAAAATGGTGGATGTGAAACGTGAAAGGACTGAGATGAAAGGTGGATCGAAGGGCTTTACTTAGATGTTGCGGATTTTCCTCAAGTAAACCAAGGTGATAACTCTGATATTACACACAGAGAAATCGGATTTGTTTGCTAGATATGACACACTAGTAAACAGAGATCTAAATTCAAAAGTTTTGATGAAAAGAAAATAGATAAGTTTTTACAATCTGGTTCAAGGGAAACAAAAAGGGCAAAATCAAAAGCACAAACATGCAGAGTCTAGAAAAACACAAAAACGATAAATAAAACAGTTGGGGCGCCAACTTATGCTTCTTCTTTGGTTTTGGACGAAAATCTCATGTTGGGCTTGGGATTGGCCTTGGGATTGGGCTTTAGTTTTAACAATTGAGCCATTGTGAAGTGTTGGGAATACCTCATTAAAAATCTTGTCAAGAAAACCCAGTGGGACAAAACTTGACAAGGAAAAAAGAGTATAAACCCAACACTTTTCCCAAATGTTAAAACTATATAACTTGAATCAAAACCAAAGTGTTTTGACAAGTTATACTTTCTTGTTTGATGTCTTGATCGTCTGGATACAAGGTATGATTGAATAGCTTAGTCTTTGATCTAGTCATTGGACCAGTAGGCACGATCAAAGCTTCTTCTCCTCCTAGCTCAGGTTTGAGCTGCTCCTCAGGTTCTAGATCCGGTTCCAGCTACTCCTTAGACTCTTCTACATGCTCCAACAATAGCAAAAGCAATTGAAAACATCTTAAATATAACAGAATAGAATGAGGGTTTGGAAGACAACACTTGTGATGGACAAAGGATTATTATTTTCTCCCAAAAGAAACAAACTAACAAAGCAATGAAACTATAAAACTAAGAACAAAGAACTATTTGGTGGCTATTTAATGGCTTGTGTCGATCACTTCTTCTTGGAATTCCCAAGGGATGTGATCGACCAGGTGTTCGGCCCATCTTCACTCGATCATCTGAGTGGATCACTTCTTGTTCTTCTGCTTGCTTCATTTCGTAGCCCGATAGACCAATTTTTTGTATTTTGAACATAACTTTTGATCCAACCATCTGGTTGACCTCAAACAACTTGGTAATGTAAACTAACATTCTCAGCTATCTTGTGTCCAAATATGCAATATATCATCATGAAAAGTCCTTCATCTGATACAAAAAAATATGGTGCAAGAAAGCTGTGCAATCTCCCAAATGTCCAAATCTAACTCCTTTTTGCATAAAACATCTATATTTCCTACAAAAATTATCAAAACTACAAAATCATTGAAAAAATGATATATAACCAAAACTCAATTATTTTTTATCAAAAACATATGAAAGTACTATTAAAAAGCGATAAAATATTGAGTATATCAAGTTTCTGCCTCCACAATCCATTACCACTTGAAATGAGTATAAAAGAGCATTCTTACACATTCTACACGAAACAAAGATCAAACTCTATAAGGAGCAAAATATCAAGTTTCAAACAAGGACCAACCGAATGCTATTATGAAGCTTCGAAGCACTTTAAAGAGTACACAAGGGACTTCTTTGATCATGGTTTTAGTGAAGGAAACCTTTGTAACATCTTCTACAATGGAATTAATCACAAGTAAAAACTTTCCATAGACACTGCAAGCAATGGGAACGTTACCATGAAGTTCGTACCAGGCACAACTTTTGATCGAGAACCTTGCTGCCAGCGATGCTAATAGCTGCCCAGAATAAAATAGGAACACGAGGACCACGGGTTGATCTTCGGAATCAGCCCTAATCGCAAAGCTACGGAACATGGTTTCAAAACTCTTAAGAATCAACACGGAATACATGCTGTTCAAAAAGCAAAACAAGGCAAATCCAAAAAGTTTTTGCAACGTGGTCTCTACTAAAGAGATTGAGCTCGTGTTTGCCCCTACACCATCTCAAGAGGATATTGAACTAAACAAAAGCACAAAACCAGAACGTCACCCATAGGAGTCAAAGAAAGCTTACAAAAGGAGGCTTGAAAACAAGCCACTCAATAAAATATATGATCCCGGGAAGTTTGTGGTTCATGTCTTTACCAATGGAGTTGAATGCGATGATATCTTATTTGACACAGGAGCTAATGTCAACATAATATCTTATGTATTAGCAATGGAGCTTGGATTCAAAGATGACATAAAGTCCCCCAAAGTCGACATAGAGTTCGCGGATGCAACATGTGCTAAACCGTATGGTTTATAGTAAACGTAAGGCTCAATATAGGAGGACGAATTTTTCTTACTGACTTTCAACTAATGGCGTGGAATGGCTCAAAACGGAACCAATTGATACTTGGATCCCCATTCTTAGCAACAGCTGGAGCTTTGATCGATTACCCTAACAAAGGATATTCTTCACGAAATCAGTAACCATGTCCTCTATCCTCTCATAAACATCAAGACTGTACCAAGTGCAAAAAAGATGGAACCAAAGAAGCCAACTCATGCACCTGGGAATGTCCCAATGTTCCTGAGAATTCTCAGGGAAAGGGGCGATTCATTAGCCTATTGGAAAACCATCTAAAGTGAAGAAGATGCAAAAACGAAGCTAGTTGGAAAACCATCTAAAGTGAAGAACAAAGGAGATCGTAAGGATGTTCACTCGGTTTAGACAACTAATGAGGACGTGGGTGAAGCTTATGAGGAGCTCAAGAACCTGCCTAATTCATTTGAAAAGGTCCGAATCTTGCTGCCCAAAAAGATTGATGGAAAAGAAGATGAAATCGTGAAGCAAAATCTCAAGAACACTTTGAAGTTGTTCCAGAGGGCGGTTGTTCTTAAGCACAACATTGAAACCAAGCTTGAAGTATCCACACACCCTCCTGACCTTCCGGATTCAAAGCAAGACGAAGCTACAAGAACAAACACGTCCTTTAGTGGATCCGTCTCAAGCCTAAAACCCGATAAAGGGAGCTAACGATTTTAAACAAGGGTTGCGTCCCACGCAACCCACAATGTTTTTTTATTTTATTTTCACTTTTATAAGCCTATTAGATGTCTAAGTTTTATGCAAATTTTGAGTTCCTTAGATATTTATCTTGATCTTTGGTTGATGGGGAACTCACTTTGTTTAGCTTGTTTATGCATCTAACTAGTACTATTGATGAGCTTGAAGCATGATTGAAACCATGAATCAAAGTATATTACGAAGAAATTTTTGTGTTCTTGGTTAAAAACGAATTTAGTTGATTCAAGTGATGATTATGTATACATTAAAGTTGGTTTATCATATATACTTAGAATTTGCTTGATTTTAGCTTGCCAGAACTTCAAATTCAAGTTTTCCTAAATATATTTTTGGCCATGAATAGTAACTCCGAAAATTGAAAAAGTCTGGGAAATTTTGGTTATTGAGACTGTTTGATCATTGATGATGTTTGTTTATGCTTAAGTGTGTACTTAGATCATTATCCTAACTTTTTCTCAAGAACTTTGGTTTTGTGTAGATCTCCTATGGCAGATGAAGTCGTACCAAAGCGATCTAGACAGGTGCCTTGATGTCTCGAGCACTCTGTGATGATATGAGAACCAGAAGAACAAGTTCCAAGAGTCTCGATATCAAGGAGACATCAAGAAAAATCTAAGAAAAAGCATGGAAAAGACATAATGTAAGATAGCGAGGAGACTTTGAGTTATAATTTGCGGGATGAAGAAGAGGAGATTAGGAATGAGCCGGTGCAGTTCATCGAAATCTAGCAAGTTATTCGACATCCCCATCCACTAAGCCTAAGGGAAACCCAATGCCTAGGCGCCCAAGAGGTCCAAGAATGGAGATGAGAAACGTTGGACCGGAGATTGATAAGGACTTTGATTATAAGAAAGCACTATGTGGTGTGAAGGTCGTTACAACACTCCGTATTGATAAATTTCATCTGCAAATAGTTTGAAGTCAATCAGATGGTTGGATCAAAAGTTATGCTCAAATTACTGAAGTAAGACCGCCTAGTGACGAAATGGACCAAACAAAGAAAATACAATTTAAATCGACCTGGCTCGGTCAATCAGGGGGGAAGGGAGGGGGTAGATCCAATTCGAGCAGAAGTCCTTGAAATGATTGAATCGACCGTTTGTTCGATCTAATGAAATTTGAATCGATCGAACCACTTACTGGATCGTTCGATCTGGCCTCGAGAAAAATGGAAAGTTTTCATTTCTCTCCCAAAACTCGGGAATTCTGCACAAATTCGCCCTAGTTGCCCATATAACTCTATATAAACACAAAAGAACGATAAAAGAAGAAAGGAGAGAGCCACACAAATCATTCACCAAAAGTTCTTTAGTTTTTATTGTTCTTAGTTCGTTTGGGAGAAAGTTTCATCCTTGTTTCATCACCAAGAGTTATTTTATGAACCCTATTCTATTTCAATATATCAATAAGATGTTTTCTAATGTTGTTATTGTTGATGTCGATTGCTTGATGATGTGCGAGTAGTCGTTTGTTGGGATTAAATGTTTGTAAAAGGGATTCAATCATGGTTTAATAGATAGATTTAGTTCTAGAGTGGCGCTTACATTAGGTAGAAGTAGTCCTCTGTCCTTTCATGTTCTTAATGCATGTTGTTAGATTGATCACCTAGCACTGATGTAGGAAAGTGATCTCTCGAACACCACGAGGTTTACTAGCCCAAATTGCAATTTATTGGCTATATCTTTAAAGCGCGAGAGCTGACTCTAAACGTTATTTATTGAGAATATCAAAAATGGTTCATTCATCGCTGTATAGTTTTACCGATCTAGCATATTAGAGTATGACTTAGGTTATTAGATATAAGTCGATTTTCAACGCACGAGAGTAAAATTATCGAATGTGCTGATGTTTTGATCTCTAGGATAAAAATAGTTGTGTTTGCCTCTAGTTGCGACTTTTGAATAATCTAAACCATGACCCTAAGGATTCATGTATGTCCCAACGTTTTGAGTTATAAGTTTACATCGTTTTAATATCATTGCTTGCGTTTATTTACTTTCATTTGCATCACAAAATCACCAAATTTATATATTCGACTTAGTTCTATTTTCAATTTTAGAATCATTGTGCACTCGAGTATACTTGTGGATTCGATATCTAAAATACAACAACTGGTCGTTGTGCACTTGCAGCTTTTATTTGTTTATTATTTTAGTAAAATTTGTACACCCCACCATCGGGTAGCTCTTTTATGGACCACTCATTTCCGTGTTCCGCTCACTCTAGATAACATGACACATAGACCCTGTAGTGGCCTCTCCGTTTTGTCTAACCACTGATTCTCTACTCCATCATGTATCTGAAGTATGGGCACACTGCCGGGATATGGACGTCTAGAGCAAGGGGATCTTGCCCTTTAAGTTATTTGGTTATCATAGCGCATGTCCAAATACCTTTCAGAGTCGGTCCAAAAGGACAATTTTAGACAATTGGCGCTAAGATATTCGCCTAAACTTAAAGATTATATTTATTCCCAACATATGCAACTATTGTAAAGCGTATTATTGCTTGGATCTACATAGAAATGGAACTACAACATGGTTTTGTCATATGGATGTTATGTTTATTCAAATACCCCTAGAAGTACCCTTGGAAGTATTACTAGAAAGCTAGATAAGATGATTTTTCGTGAAATGATTGCAGTGACTATAATTTGACATGCTTGTGTTTTCATCCGCTGAAATATTTGTATAAGTGCACAGCAAACGTAGTAGTACTCAGGGGTCGAATTTATTATAAACTAAAATATCACACTACAAATTTTTAAGATTCGAGCTAAAAAAAAAGTTTGTTTATGGGCTTTGAACAGTGAAGAAAATAACAATAAATATAATGAAACAAATAAACAACGATGAAAAATCAGTAATGAAATCATTGGGCATTAGAGGATTCGCATGGTATCATGGATCAATTATATTAGATAAAATAACCAAGAGATAATCGATAAATATGTTCTAGAACTTAAATCAAGAATGGTTCTTTGATCTACTCCCCCAGTATCAGTTACTATGTTTAAACAACAGTAATTACTCTACTCTCGCAGGTAAATAAGTATTTAAACATGGAATAACAGTCCAACTTCGATTTGTTCACAAAGCTTTACAATTCCACTTTTCTAGGTTATGACGCTTTGCTCACATAATTGATTCGTGTAACTAAACAAAACTTTTGATGAGTTTATCAACGTATGAGCAGTAGCTAGGTGTTCAATCAAGCAATAGATAGTAAGCACGAATTTAGATGAAGAACTTTATATATATTCTCAAATCTGACAATCGAATGATTAATCCATTAATCCCCTTTAAAAACTTTTAAACTTAACTAAGAACTTACTAAATCATGATTGTGGACAGAAATAACAGAGAAAATAATAAATTCATAATCATAAAATGATAAAAGAAACAATATGGTTTAGAAATCTTTTCTATATGGAGATACAAAAGTGAAATCCTCTTTCAGGAGCTATTGAATCGAAAAACTAAGAAAAACTATGAAAATCTAGGAGGAGGCACGCCTCTTGACATTTGTGCTTATTGTAGGTGGCTCTCTTGTTTAGGAGGCTAAACAAATTAATGACTTGGGATGTCACATGCATGACTTGGGATGACTTGACATTTAGGTGAAGTGAAGAATAATAATAATAAAAAGTATGGGTGGGCAAAAAAATCATAACCGAAAAAACCAAACCATACCAAAACGAAAAAGTGATATAGTTTGGTTAGTTAAATCTAAAAAACCATTTGCGTATTATTTTTTAAAAGTTTTGGTTTAGGTTTGGTTTGGTTTAAGAACTAAATTTTAAATAATTTATATTTTTTTATTTTCTTAGTTTAGTTTATGTCAATATTTTATTATTAGGCTTAATTATATTTATAATTTACTTAACTCATAAATTTAAATATAATATTTACAAAAATATCTACATATAAATATTTAAAATATAATATTTACAAACTATGAATGGAAATATATATATATATATATTTTAATTTTTGGCTTTTATAGTCTTTGTTTTATTGATGATTTAGATTTATTTCCTATGATTTGGATTTTATTCTTTGAATTTTTTGTTTTGCTTCATTCATATCTATTATTACTATTTCCATTCATAGTTTGAATTAAAGATTCAAAGTTTTTCCTAATAGTATCATTCCGAAAAAAAACGAAACAAAACCATACCAAACCGAACCAAGTTACAAATGGGTTTTGTATGGTTTTAATTTTTATAAAACCGAAAACCAAACTATACCAAATCGAAATATATATGGTTTGAATTTTTATAAAACCGATAAACCGTAAAACCGGAAAAATCGGACCGAAACCAGGCCAGACCGAAAACCAAAGTGCCCACCCCTAATAAAAAGTTTCACCCAAAAATAGATCAACCTCAGGTCATGACATCGGGTAGTGACTTGGGATGTCATAGGCTGAAGTTGGCTACTTTTTATGGTGCATTGTCGGGTGGTGGAGAGCATCATGGCAAGACTTGGAGGTCATGGGCCGAGGTCAAGCTCAGTTCTGCACCATCTTCTACTCCGCGCTCAGACATACATATTTTCAGTAAAATCGATGTATCTTCTTTCTCACAACTCCAAAAGAGCCCTCCATGTCATATGAAATTTAACTCAAAACTCTATCTTCTCATACCAATATCATCAGAATTGGAGTTTGGGAAGTCTTCATATGATGGCAAACATCAGGTGCTTGTAATATGTGCAAACGAGAAAATCTTGTTTTTTTGGGAATTTGGCTAAATAATATTTTGGTCCTCTTTTGAATTTTTTTTTCTTTTTGTCATCTGTCCTCTTTTGATTTTTTGCATCTTTTTTGATACTTTAACCTCTAAAGACATCAATCACTACAAATACAAGAAAACTACCTGTAAAAGCATAAAACCATCAAATAACACTTAGGTGGGGTTATTGAATAAAGAAATTTAATTGAGTTAGATAGAATTAAATTTCTATAAAATTATAGTGTTATTCAACGCATTTTATAAATTATTTTAAATTCTAGTTTATTCAATGTATTGAAATGTCAATTCTATTAAATGTTAGTGTTATTCAATACTAGGAGAAGGTCCACACGTTGCACGGATTTGTGATAATTAAAATGTTTTAATTTTAACATTTATTTTATAATATTTGTTAGTAAAAGTTTGTGGATAAATATTAATTTTTAATTTGTGAATATCAAGTAGTTTTATAATTTTGTATTGAAATATTGGTGGAATAATAATATTTATAGTGAATGAGAATTTCTTTTATTCATCGTAAGCATATAAAATATTGAATTATTTATTTTCGACAATAATTAAGGACATGTTGTTTTATAATATAATCTATCTGAAATACATTTGTGATGAAATTTTTCAATGTAAAATAAAATGTTAAGATATTTTTTGGTCCTTGTAGAGTATCAAGACATATATCACAATTTTCATATTCTTCTTGTGTAGCTTGGATTTGTGTTCTCTCTAAGTCTCCAATTACAAAATCAACATATAGTTTTCTTGATGCATTTGGATTGAAATCTTCAATTTTAAAAGAAACTCGAGGCATTGTGTGTTATGTAGTAGACGTGATAGCATAGATGTCCGAATAAGGTTTATTAAACTTTCGTTTAATGTACTTGATGTTGTGTCATTCATATCATGATAAGTGAGGTAGAAGTTAATCATAGTTTTGAAGGTAGTGTTATTTGCTTGAAGTATTTGATCGGTGCTAAAACAGAGTGTGTAGTTGATGTTCTATTTTTGACGGAGTGGACGTGTGATTTTGAGACGTAGTTTGTTCCGGTTGATTGTGTGAAAGAAATTATATGACAGTGTAGTGCATATATATATATATATATATATATATATATTCTATTGGAAATTTTTGTGCTAATAAAAGTGAGTTGTGTTTGTAGATTGTTGTGTTATTATTTATATTTATAGATTGTTGTAGAATCTCTATTACAGTTTTTTTGTGTGAATTTTATTTAATTATTTAGTGTAATTGGATTTTTTATTCTCTTTTGTTGATAAGTTTTTCTTTCAAATGTAAATGTGTAAAATGAAGATTTGTCAGCCCTGAAAATTTTGGGACTCAGGACGGGAATCTACGGCTATAGGACGGAAATAGAAAATTTTTGAATTGGAAAAAATTTCTCAAAAGGAAATATGATAAGAACGTCCCGGAAAATTTCAGAATAATTTGAAAAAAATATGTATAATTTTTAAGTTTTTCATTTTTAAACGGATAATTCGGGTACACGATCTAATACTTATTCCCTTCTCATACCCGTATTAATAAAATAAATAGTTTTGAATGGGTAATTGTTTTAAACGGGATAAGGAATGGGTCGGAAAATTCAGGACATTACAAGAGGGAAAGGGAAACCCGTCCCAAAATTTCCAGGGCTCCTGATGAAAAACTTTATGATATGTTATATAATATCACATTTGTTTTTTCTATAGTTATGTAGTTAGTTATAGTTTTTTTTTTGTTATTCACCCATATAATCCCATCATTAAATTAAGAACAACAAAATAAATGGATAAAAGAATTAAGTGTTAAAAATATATAAAGAATTTTAAGTTTTTTATTTTTAAACGGGTAATTCAGGTACACGATCTAATACTCATTCCCTTCTCATACCTATATTAATAAAATAAATAGTTTCGAATGGATAATTATTTTAAACGGGATAGAGAATAGGACGGAAAATTTGTGATGTTAGAGGAGGGAATGAGAAATTCATCCCAAAAATTTCAGGGCTCCTAATGAAAAAACTTTATTATATATTATATAATATCACTTTTGTTTTTTTATAGTTATGTAGTTAATTATAATTTTTTTTGTTATTCATCCATATAATCATATCACTAAATTAAGAACAACAAAATAAAGAGATAAAAGAACTAAGTATTACAATTATGAAGTACACATATCAATTTTTTTATGTATTTATTTTTTTTTCTTTAAATGTAGGTGACACATCACATGCCACATGGCATCATTCCAAAGCTCACTTTAAAAAAACCCCTTAATATATGAGAATAGATATATAATATCACATTTGTTTTTTCTATAATTATGTAGTTAATTATAATTTTTTTTTGTTATTCATCCACATAATCCTATCATTAAATTAAGAACAACAAAATAAAGAGATAAAAGAATTAAGTATTACAATTATGAAGCACACATATCATTTTTTATGTATTTGTTTTTCTTTAAATGTAGGTGACACATCACATGCCACATGGCAACATTTCAAATCTCAATTTTAAAAAAAAACCTTACTATATTAGAATAGTTTATATGTTATATAATATCACATTTGGTTTTTCTATAGTCATGTAGTTAATTACAATTTTTTTTCGTTATTCATCCATATAATCTTATCATTAAATTAAGAACAAAAAAATAAAAAGATAAAATAATTAAGTATTACAATTATTAAGTACACATATCAAAAAAATTTATGTATTTTTTTTTCTTTAAATGTAAGTGACACATCACATGGCACATGGCAGCATTTCAAAACCCACTTTAGAAAAAAATCTTACTATATCAGAATATATTATGTGGTATTCATGGTTAGTGTCATTTCAAAAGAATTTAATAAAATGTTCAATAAAAATTGTGAGAACTAAATCTTAGCTTTCTAAGTGTCTTTTGGATAGAATTCATTCAAATCTCTTCAAAAACTCTAAAAATTGTCGATTAGAAGTTGATTTGAATTCATTCCAATTGAATCATTCAATAACACCCCCTTAGAAAATATAGTAAAAGCCTCAATAAAAACATGTAAAATATAAATATATCATAATTGAGCATGATCTCCCATATTCGTTTGTTGAGAATAAAAAGATTATAATGATTTTTGCTAACGCTAATTCTGATATGGAGTTCTGCAGTAGAAATACAGCAGCAATAGTTGTCTTAAAGGTCTCTGAGAAGGAAAAAAGAAGCTTAAGAAAATCTTGAATGCATCTCCTTGTATAATTTGTTTGACAACCGATCTTTGGCTAGCTATCACTATTGAGAGTTACATATGTTTGACTGCACACTACATTGATGTTGATTGGAATTTGAAAAAAGAGATCTTTTTGTGCTTTTTCGTCTCATCATTCGGGTATTGCTATAACAATGAAACTTATGAAGTTGTTGAAAGACTAAGGATTAGAGAACAAAGTGTTTTCTATTACAGTGGACAATATTTTTTTCAAATGATAACATGTAAGGTATTTTACATAGACAGTTTCGAAAAGATTTGGTATGTAATGCAGAAGTTTTTCATGTAAGATGTGCATCGCATATTTTAAATCTTGTTGTAAAAGATGGATTAGTCATGAATAGTGAATCTTTGGAGAAAATTACAGTTAGTGCAAAATTTGTGAAGCTATATGAGTCTATAGAACAAATGTTTCAAAGTTGTGTGGAAACCGTAAAGCAGGTTTGGTTTTAGATTTAACAACTCGTTTAGAATTCTACTCATTTGATGCTCTATAGAACTATCAAGTTTAAAGAAGTGTTACGTAATCTTGCAAAGCAAGAGACAAGTTGAGTTTTCTATTTGAATTTAAAATGGTCAAGAGGAGAATTGATATGTTAGTTCTTGACAAGGTAGCGGAAAATTAGTTGGGCCTTGCCGTGATTAATGAATGCAAGAGTTATAATAAATAGAGCATTAGAGCATATATATATACTACGTAACTGAGAACTCTCCCAGGCACGTTTGTCGAGGTAGTTTCCCCGAAAAGGTTTTTGCCCACTGTTTCTATCAACTATCCGGTTTCTTTCCCAAAATAGAAGTTTTTTCAAATCTGGAACTACCTTGGGAAGGACACCACCGTGGTTCCACCCCCACCTTCGGATCGGAGGGTCCGCCGTCACGCCGGTAAGCTTCCTCAACTCCGTCTTCTCGTCGGCTAGTAGTTACATCCCGAAAGCAAAGACCAACAATCCAAGCTCTGCATAAAATTCATCCCAAACAAAGATCTATGGCAAGAAGATTTTCAGCAGCTGGAAAAGGAAAGGGCATCTCAACCTCGCAAGATCTCAACCACTGCAAGCGTATACAAGCACCTGCACTGGATACTTCTGAACGAGTTCAGGAAAACGCCCTAACCCTAATCGGGAGAGTTACAAACCCAAAGGAACAACGCATCTGGTGGCTCATTCCCTACCTATCCTGGAAGTGGAACCTCAGGAACAGAGCTACGGGCTCAGATCTGGGACATAACTGCTTCCAGTTCTGATTTGCTTCGGAAACTGAACTAAACCAAGTCGTGGCAAATAGGCCATATCATTTTGCAGGATGGATGGTCATCTTGCAGCGATGGGAACCCGTCATATCTGCCTCCTTTCCCTCGCTGATACCGTTCTGGATTCGAGTCGGAGGACTCCCTCTCCACTACTGGCATAAAACAATGCTCTACAGCATAGGTCAAGAGCTGGGTGAGGCTGACGGTTATGAAATCACAAATACGTCAGTAAAAACCAGGGTACTCGTCGATGGTCTCAAACCACTCACAAGAAATACTGTCATTGAGTTTGTAACGGGGGAAGAGTCGCTGGTCACCCTGGAGTACGAGAGGCTAGAAAATCATTGCTCTATCTGCCTCCGCCTTAGCCACAATGCTCAGGACTGCCCTGATCTGGATCCTCCTCTGATGCAGACAACGCCAGATCCCCGAAACCATCTTGAGAAGAGAGTTACGAGACCCTCTTGAGGAGAGAGTCGATCGACACCAGGTTTTCCAATTTCCAGAATTGAGAAGTTTCCATATTTTGAAGAAAAGGAAATCTCCAAGACTTTTCCTAATCTTCTAAGGAATTGAAGATGCGAACCTAGACCTATAAATAGAGTTTTTCAGCCATTGTTTAGGCACAACACACACATTATTTTAGAGAGAGATTTTTAGAGAGATTTTAGAGAGAAGAATTTGTCTCCTTCAGAGCAAATTTGGAACTCCTTTGTTTATATTGATTTCTTTTATGCAAACTATTTTATTCATGATGTTTTCTTTATTCACCATGTCTGAGTAGTTTGCTAGTTAGGTTTAGGGTTTTCAAAGGTGATCAATGAATTGTTAGGTCGAATTAAATTGTTAGGATAAAATCATTAGAGTTCTTCATCTGGATTTGTATTTAATGCTTATTCTAGCTTCGCGA
>JAHZTW010000001.1:362561068-362575810 GCA_020283515.1 Alliaria petiolata
GGGAATTCGTTTTCAACCGCTCTAAAGATGAGAGTCGGCTATTTGGGTTAACAAGAGTGGTAAAAGGAAAGAAGATAACCCAAATATGTATATGGTATCCACAAGTTCTCTAGCAATGCATAACCATGATAATTACTTATTCAAATTAAGTTCAAGTTCAAGAGAGTTGGTTTCTATTCAAAGCTTGCTTCAATTAAAACTTGAATTTCAAATGGTGAGGTCCAAGTAGTGTTCAACTTTAACTTTCAAAAATTGCACACAAAGCATCAACAACTATTAACTAGGGCGTTGAACTAATTCACGAGCTAAACATCTTACAAGGAAAAATCATCATTGTCCCCTATGCATGAATGCAATCCTATATGAAAGCTAGACTCAACCCTACTTATGTAACAAATGCAAATGCAACTACATGCCATTTTTTTGAAATTTTCGAAATTTTTTCAATTTTTTTGGTTTTTTCTATGCCATAGATGAATGCATGAGACTCAAAGATGCATGGAAAAGGAAAATAAGATCACAAAACACAAAATCAAATACACCATACTCCCCCAAACTTAAATTACACAGTCTCTTGTGTAATCCAAGCTTGGAGAAGATTTCAATATGCAAAAATAAAAGACTTAATGGTTTTACAATGAGTGGAGTGTTACCTTGATCAAAATCGCATGGAGGAGGATGAGTAAGAGTCCATGGAGTAGGATGGATTGCTGGTTTTGGGAACGGTTCGACGAGCTTCACCGAACCATCTCGTCGAACCGTCACCCTGGAAAGAATTTTCGGCGTAGATCGTCGAACGGGTTCACCGAACCGTTACCCTGGAAATGTGGTTCGGCGTGCCTTCACCGAACCATGTCATCGAACGGTCACCCTGGAGTTTTGGTTCGGCCAGCCTACGTCGAACACCTTCACCGAACGGTCACCCTGGTGTTTTGGTTCAGCGTGTTTCGCCGAACCACTTCGCCGAAACACTTTCAGAGATTTTTTTCCACACCTTTTCTTCAAGTCTAAGTCCTCCATACTCAACCTAAAACTTTCAAAAACTCATAGAAACATAATCATAGAACTAAATCAAGAATATATACAAGGATAACCATGGGAATGCCTCCCAAGTGCGCTTGTTTAACGTCATTAGCTCGACTTTTCAAACCTTTTAGGCTAGAGGGGGGTTTTGAAGAGGAATTGAGCTTGCCTCTTCCTTAGACTCATTCACCAAGAATGGCTTGACCCTATGACCGTTGACTGTGAAATCCTCACCATTCTTTCCAATCAAGGTGATGGCTCCATATGGCAACACTTCTTTAATCTCAAAAGGGCCTCCCCACCTTGACTTGAGCTTACCCGGGAACAACTTCAATCTTGAATTGTAGAGAAGAACCTTGTCACCAACACTTAGATCCTTCCTTACAATCCTCTTGTCATGAAAAGCCTTGGTCCTCTCCTTGTAGATCCTTGAGCTTTCATAAGACTCAAGCCTAATCTCCTCAAGCTCTTGGAGTTGAATCAATCTCTTCTCTTGGGCGGTTTTTATGTTGTAGTTGAGAAGCTTCACAGCCCACAAAGCCTTGTACTCAATCTCAACTGGTAAATGACAAGTTTTCCCATACACAAGGTTGAAAGGAGACCTTCCAATTGGTGTCTTGAAAGCTGTCCTATAAGCCCACAAAGCATCATCAAGCTTGATTGACCAATCTTTTCTTGTTAGACCCACAGTTTTATCCAAAATAGCTTTGATCTCACGGTTTGAGACTTCCACTTGACCACTAGTTTGAGGGTGGTAAGGGGTAGCTACCTTATGCTTGACACCATGCTTGTTCAATAACCCTTCAAAGACCTTGTTGATGAAATGGCTTCCCCCATCACTAATCACCACTTTTGGTACACCAAAACTTGGGAAGATTATGCTCTTGAACATCTTGACCACGACCTTGGAGTCATTAGTGGGACTTGCAATGGCTTCAACCCACTTTGAGACATAATCAACATCCACTAAGGTGTATTGGTTCCCAAAAGAAGATGAAAAAGGTCCCATGAAGTCTATGCCCCAAACATCAAACAACTCCACTTCTAAGATTGGGTTTTGGGGCATCTCATCTCTCTTGCTTATGTTTCCCTTCCTTTGACAAGGCTCACATGTTTTAAGAACTCATGAGTATCCTTGAACAATGAAGGCCACCAAAACCCACTTTGAAGCACATTTGTAGCTGTTTTGAATGTGACAAAATGCCCTCCATATTTAGATCCATGACAATGAAAGATCACACTCTCAACCTCTTCTTGTGCCAAGCATCTCCTATATATCCCATCAGCACCTCTCTTATAGAGGTAAGGCTCATCCCAATAGAAGTGTGACACATCTCTCAAAAACTTCTTTTTGTGATAGGTTTTGAGATGAGTGGGCTCCTCATTGCATACCAAGTAGTTAACAAAATCAGCATACCAAAGCTCACTCTTTGCTTCCATGCCTTGAATCTCTTCAAGCTTTCTTCCAATTGCATGCACACTAGCAATGCTCTTGATCATCATAATTTGCTCCTCCGGTAAAGAATCATTGATTGGTAAAGCATCTTCAATCCTCATCCTTGACAAATTATCAGCCACACCATTTTCTACACCCTTCTTGTCCACTATTTCCATGTCAAACTCTTGTAGAAGCAGAATCCATCTAAGTAGCCTTGGCTTGGTCTCCTTCTTGGCATATATTTGGCGCAATGCAGCATGATCGGTATACACTATGACCTTTGATCCCACCAAGTAAGATCTAAAATTCTCAAAAGCAAACACAACTGCCAAGAGTTCCTTTTCTGTTGTAGCATACTTGGTTAGAGCATCATCAAGTGTTCTACTAGCATAATAGATCACATGAAGCTTCTTGTCTTTCCTTTGCCCAAGCACAGCTCCAACGGCGTAGTCACTAGCATCAGCCATGATCTCAAATGGTAGACTCCAATCTGGTGCTTGCACAATGGGGGCACTCACTAGTGCCTTCTTGATTGCCTCAAAAGCTTGCAAGCATTCCTCATCAAACTGAAATTCCACCTCCTTGCAAAGGAGTCTTGTCAAAGGCCTACCAATCTTAGAGAAATCCTTGATAAATCTCCTATAGAAACCGGCATGCCCAAGGAAACTCCTTATGCTTTTCACATTGATTGGAGGCGCCATCTTGACCATGACATCTATCTTGGCTCTATCCACATCTATACCATCTTCAGAGATCTTATGACCCAACACAATGCCTTGGTTGACCATGAAGTGACACTTTTCCCAATTGAGCACTAAGTGAGACTCTTCACATCTTTGTAGAATCCTGCAAAGATTAGAAAGACAAGCAGAAAAAGAAGCACCATACACAGAAAAGTCATCCATAAACACCTCTACCATTTCCTCAATAAGATCGGAGAAGATACTCATCATGCACCTTTGAAAGGTGGCTGGAGCATTACATAACCCAAATGGCATCCTTCGATATGCAAAGGTACCATAAGGGCATGTGAAAGTAGTCTTCTCTTGATCATTAGGATGAATGGGTATTTGGAAGAACCCACTATATCCATCAAGGAAACAATAGAAAGGTTGGTTAGCCAATCTCTCAAGCATTTGGTCAATTAAAGGAAGAGTTAAATGATTTTTTCTAGTTGAATCATTAAGTTTTCTATAATCAATACACATCCTATGGCCGGTTATGGTTCTAGTTGGTATTAACTCATATTTATCATTCTTAATCACAGTGATTCCACCCTTCTTAGGGACAACATGCACGGGAGATACCCAAGTGCTATCACTAATGGGATAGATCACATTATCTTCCAAAAGTTTTAAGATTTCCTTCTTCACTACTTCCTTAAGGTTTGGGTTCAATCTTCTTTGATGTTCAATTGAGGAAGCATTCTCATTTTCAAGGTGAATCCTATGAGTACAAAGTATAGGAGATATGCCCTTGATGTCACTTAGTGAGTAACCAATTGCTCTCCTATACTTTCTCAACTCATTCAAGAGAGAGTTGAGCTCATCATCACTTAATTGTTCATTGACAATAATGGGGTAAGTAGAGTTAGGGCCTAAGAAAGCATACCTTAGCCCAATGGGAAGTGGCTTGAGTTCCATTTTTGGAGCTTTAAGTTCACTCCAATCCTCATCAAGGTCCTTAGCCAAATCGCTCTCCTCAAGCTCCTCTAGCCTCTCCTCTTGTCCTTGACTTGGAACCTCAACCCTCATGGATGCCTTGTCTTGGTCAAACCCCACTTCACTCTCACATGAAGCTACCAATCTTGTAAAGCTTTCCTCCCCATCTAGAGCTTTGCGTGAATCAAGCATTTGCATGTATGCTTGAGTTTCCTCATCCAAGTACCCAATCTCTCCATATGGTTTGGTGAGAGCAACACTAAGATGGTCCTCTTGAGCTAGTTCCTCTAGCAACTCATCGGCTAGCTCATCCATAGTCTCAATGTAGAATAATTGGCCATCAATGGTGGGCTTCCTCAAAGTCTCCTTTATGTCAAACTTCAACTCAACCCCTTTTCCAAGATGTAAGCTAATCTTTCCATGCTTAACATCTATAATAGCACCAGCTGTAGCTAGGAAAGGTCTTCCCAAAATCAAAGGATCCTTTGGCTCTTCATCCATCTTGAGCACCATGAAATCCGTGGGGATGATGAAGTTACTAACCTTGATAGGCAAATCTTCAAGAACTCCAATAGGTAACCTCACACTTCTATCCGCAAGTATCAAGGAGATTCCACACTCTTTGTACTTGGTGAAACCAAGCTTCTTTGCAATTGAATAGGGCATAAGGTTGATGCTAGCTCCAAGATCACACAAGCAATTTTCAAAACTAAGAGGACCTAGGGCGCATGGTATTGTGAAAGATCCGGGGTCTCCTAGCTTCTTTGGTATCACATTGCTTTGGATTATGGCACTACACTCTTGAGAAACTAGCATAACTCCTTGGATATCCCTTGCTCTTTGTGCCACGGTATCCTTCAAGAACTTAGCATATTGTGGAATCATCATAAAGGCATCCACCAAAGGCATCTTGAGCTCAATGTCTTTGATTTGCTTGTCAAACATAGCCTTGTATTTCTCCACCAATTGTTTCTTAAACCTCCCGGGAAAAGGAAGCTTAGGCTTGTAGGGTGGAGGAACAAATCTTGACTCCTTCTTGTGCAAATCCTCCTTTGGCTTCTCCTTTACCACTTCCTTACTCTTCTTTGCAATATATACATCATCAAAAGTTATAGCATCTTGAGCTTTTTCAAAGCTATCCTCCCCATCTTGAATTTCAATGTCCTCATTGATCAAAGGACTTGACCTTGGAGGCAACTCCTTTCCACTTCTCAAAGTAATGGCATTGATGTACTCCTTGGGATTTGCTTCACACTTTCCCGGTAGAGTACCTTGAGAGTTGGAGCTAGAAGCCTTGCCTTTCTCTAGCTGCTTGAACTTTTGTTGAAGACCCCCAATTTGAGTAGCAAGCTCATTGAGTGAGGAGTCCATCCTTGTGTTGATTTCAGCAATCTTCTTTCCCATATTAGCATCACTATTGGCTTGACCTTGTAGGATTTGTTGAAGCATAAGCTGAACATTGTCTTGTGGTGGACCTTGTGAAGCTTGATTAAAACCCGGTGGAGCATTGCCTTGGTTGAACCTTTGCCCACCAAAGTTGCCTTGGTTTCCTCCTTGGTAGTTAGACCTTGGTGCATAACCTTTTTGTTGATTGTTGTAGGGCACAAAAGGCTTTCCTTGAGTAGCTTGTGGAGGGTAAACTTGGTCTTGGGGGTTAGCCACATTAGTACTCCTATAAGAGAGGTTGTTGTTCCCCTTATAGTTGTTGTTATAGTTGTTGTTGTATCCTCCTTGGCCTCCCACGAAATTTACCACCTCTTGACCCTCTTGGTATTCAACTTGATCATCACAATCCTCCACATTATCTTCAACAAAATGTACATGCCTTTGGTTTGAGGACATGAGCTTGTCCATCTTGTCATGTAGAGACTTCATTTCCCTCTTGTGAGCATCAAAATCACCTCCCCTTGGAGCTCTATCATAGTCTTCATTGTAATTACCATCACTCAAGGCAAGATTCTCTACAAGCTCCAAACCATCTTCAACATCTTTGCCCAAGAAATTCCCATTGCTTGCGGTATCAAGAAGCATTCTTATCTTTGGTAGAACACCTCTATAGATTGTGCTTAGTAGAGACTCTTGTGTGAAGCCATGATGAGGACATTGCATTGTGTAGCCCTTGAATCTTTCCCATGCTTCATTGAAAGACTCATTGCTCTTTTGAGTGAAGCTAGAGATCTCATTCCTCAACTTGGCGGTCCTAGAGTTGGAGAAGAACTTAGATAGAAAGGCTTTCTTACACTCATCCCATGTAGTGATAGTACCTTGAGGCAAAGTTTTCTCCCATTGCCTTGCTCTATCCCCAAGAGAGAAGGGAAAGAGTCTTAGTTTGAAGGCATCTTCACTCACACCATTCATCTTGAATAAGCCACAAACTCTATCAAAGTTGTCCAAGTGATCTAGAGGATCCTCCATTGGCAACCCATGGAACTTGTCTTGTTGAACCATAGAGATGAAAGCTGGCTTCACTTCAAAAGTATTGTTTTGAACCGGTGGAGGATTGATACCATAGCGATTTTGATGTGTATTTGGAGCATCTCCAGCCCCAATAGTCCTCCCTAGTCTTGGCGCATGTAAGGGGTTTCCATTCCCCCTTGGTGCTTGCGCCAAGTTCATTGGAGGAGCTTGATCTCTTTGTTGTTCTTCCATTCTCAACCTCTCTAACCTTGCAGCTTCCCTTCTTGCAATCCTTGCAACCCTTTCCAATTGATCAATGTCTTGAAAACCTTGGAAGTTGTTGTCTCCTTGTGATCTCAAATGCATTCAAGGAAAAACTGAAATCTAGAAAAGTAGATGGTCAATAAGCAAAAAGATCACTTAGTCTCAAACAAAACTCAAATCTTAATGATCAATCAATCCCAATATGGCAACGGCGCCAAATTGAAACAAGCGTTTTTACTCTTGCAAGCAATTCCTCAATTGCTCATATCATTGCAATATATTGAGGTATCAATCCATCTTGGGAGATGATGCAATAAGAATACAAAGTTAAGTCTAAGCTAAGCTAAAATGATAAAAGCAAGTCACAAACAAGTATTGAAAGCTAAACACAAACTAAAAGAGATACTACTAGAGCAATACTATGAAACTAAGCCTTAATCACTACTAATCAAGATACTAAGCAAGGATTACTACTAAGCAAGATTATCAATTGACTAAATCGAAACCTAGGGATGGAATCATTGATTTGGGAAACTAAATGGACAACCTTGCAATCATTTAAGCAACTAATCAAGCTAACTCTATACCTAGAACACTTAATTTAGATTAGACCATGATGTGTGGCTCAAATCCCTTTGTTAATCATCCTAATGAACTAATGATGTTTTAGCATTAAGATAATCAACAAGCATTAATAACAAGTCTAAATGGTATGATAAACACTCTAGACATCTAATGTCTTAGGCTAGAAATGTAAATCTCTTATTAAGTTGGTTCAAGCATTTCATCAAACACTTGGTGGGTGTATGAAATGCTTATGATCCAAAATAGCAAAGATTAGCTATTTGGCATTAGGAATCACTTAATAAGAAGAGAGAATGAAAGAATCTATCCTAGATTGCAAGATTAATCCATTAGAAAACCCTAAATCTAACCAATCCCCAAGTTTCTAAGGAACTACTCACTAACCATACTTAAACCCATCAAATCAAAGATTAGAGAAAGGTTAAACATGATTAGAGAAAGATAAAACAAGAAATCTAAGAAAGATAATGCATTAAACTCAAAGATTCAAGTTTAAACAAAGTATTTGCCCAAAGTGGCTAAAAGTTTAAGCTAAGAACAAGAGAATAAATGTTAAGATAAAAAATTAGGTCTAAAGAGTATTTATAGGAGGGACCCATAAAGTAGACAAAAAAGATTCGTCTGGGTGTGGTTCGAAGAGCTTCGCCGAACCAGTACGTCGAACCGTCACCCTGGATGTTTGGTTCGATGAAGCCTCGTCGAACGGTGTCATCGAACGGGTCTTCAAGCTTTGAATCATCTTCATGCGTCTGGTGAAGTTTAGGCGTGACTCGCCGAACGGTCTCGCCGAACCGTCGTCCTGGAGGAAAGTTTCGGCCAGGCTTCGTCGAACGGTCTCGCTGAACCGTCGTCCTGGAGATGTGGTTCGGCCAGCTTCGCCGAACCAGTATGTCGAAACTTCTTCAGGATTCTTCTTCTCCATCTTTTTGGTAACTTCTTGCTCTTCCAAGTGATGTGCCATTCCTCTCCAACAGCATCCATTGTTGCCTCCACAGCATCCATGTTACCTGATCAAGACTCCAAATGCACCAAAACATGCAAGGACTATGCAAAAACACTCTAGGACTCTAAATGATACAATGCAACACAATGATGCTATATTAGACTCCTAAATGATGAGAAACTTATACTAAATGGATGCTAAAATGATGCAAAATATAGACATATCAACTTCAATGGGAAGATTAATGCTTTATACACGGATCTGAAGTGGAAGATTGAGTCTCAAGGTACTCATGTCAAGCAATTGGATGTTCAAGTTGCTCAAACTGCTGGAGCTTTAAAGAGACAAGAAGGATTTCTTCCTGGAAAGACAGATGTGAATCTGAGACACCATGTGAATGCCATTAAGATCCAGAATGGAGGGAACCTTCAGCCTGTGCAGAAAAGAGGGCCAAATACTGAAGAATTCGAGGAGCTTGAAGATGTAGAAAATGCTGCGGAGTCAATGTCGATCGACACTACTGTGTGTCGATCGACGCTCAAGGAGAAACAGACGAAACAAGCTCGATCGACAAAGCATCCTCGACACAAAACATCAGTGTCGATCGACACCACCTGGGTGTCGATCGACACCACCTGGGTGTCGATCGACACCACTCTCAGACATCACGTGAAGCTTCACAAGTTGCGTTGGGAAGGGTCTACAAGGCCAATGTTCCAACTCCTCCTCTACCCAAACATCTAAGGCCGCCCATTAGTGCAGAGAAACTAGATGCTTTCAACAAGAAGGTGGAAATGATTCCTAAGGAGATCTCCTTTGATGAGGCTTATGAGCGATATCCTTTGTGTGCCTTCTTCCAGAATAACAGAGAAAGCTTTGAGGAGATGTAAGAACTCTTTCACAAAGCAATGGAAACACCACTACCAATGAAGCAGCTGCTCAAGGTTGAAGATCCTTGGGATGTTTATGGTTCCATGCTCCATTGGTGGAGTTGATTTTAGACAATCCCTCTGCGATTCAGGAGCTAGCGTGAACCTCATGTCAAAAGACATTGCAGAGAGGTTGGGGATTGCTGACATTCACCCTTCAAGCATGACTCTTGAATTCGTCAATTCTTCTACCACAGTCTCCTATGGTACAATTCCAAATTTACTTGTCAAAGTTGGGAATTGGCTAGTTCCAACGGATTTTCAGGTTGTGGAAGTAAGCAGAGCGTCTGTTATGCCATTCATCCTTGGAAGACCATTCATGGCCACAATAGGAGCTATTGTAGACATGCCCAATAAGAGAATGTCTTTCTCTAATGTTGACAAAGAAGTGTTCTACAAAGCTGTCCCTACTACTGAAATTTCCAAGCACATCTCATATATTGCTGTGATCGCTGGAGAGGAGCTGGATTCTAAAGAGCAAGTGAAAAAACAGGTTGTTCAAAAGGCATTGGCTAAGAATTCTGAGAAAGCTGTGGAGCTTGAAGATTGGAGTGGAAACAATCATATCTTCAGAACCATGGGCGAAGATGAAGGTCTAAACAATGCTAAGTTGATGGAAGAAGACGTTTTCATTGTGGAAGCAAAGATTGCGAAGCTGAATTGCAGAAAAAGTGCAGAGATTCGAGCTACAAAGTTGGTGTCGAACGACACTACTAGTGTCGATCGACACCCTACGCGAAGCATACCAGAAGTTGTTTCCAATGCTGCAAATCCATCATATGCTGTCAAACAGATGCCTCCACATCCTTCAGCTCATAAACCTCGAAGGAAGCAAAGGTTTAAACATTCGTCGTTCTCAAGACCCTTCGATCAGAACACTAGTTAGCTACGCTAGACTCATGCAATAAGAACGAATATGGTGAGACAAAAAACCCTAATCTTCGGCCTAAACAATCGGTTTAAAAACAGTTAATGAAATTCCCCATAGATCCCCTTAAAGAACGCCCAACGAAAGTGATTACTCAAGCATAGAAACGAAAATAAGAATCATAGATGAAGAGAATTACATAAAACGAAATCAGAGTGATGTAAGAACAAGGGTTCAAGAACAGATCTATCTCCCTTAAGAACACAGAACAAAGAACAAAGAACAAAGAACAAGTAAAGTAAGCTAAGAGGCGGCCGTGAGGCTCTCTCTTTGCGGTTTTAGTGTTTATTTCGTGGCTCTTCAGAGGCTGCCTTCGGCTAGGTTGTAGAATAGGAGTATTTATAGGTCTTTAGGTCTTCTTAGGGTTCACTTAGGGCCTCACCGAACTTGGGGGCAATCGGGCTTGATTTGTGCTTGAAAATGGGCTCGGGATTTGTCAAGTGTTGTGGCCGCGCCACCGTGGGTTCATGGGCCGGCCATTGGTCTTCTGAGCTTTCCTGGCGCGGCCAGGCTTCTTCTGAGGATGTGTCTGACGGGCCTTCTTACTTCCTTCGTAACTTTAGATCCAACCGTGGGATTGGACTCAAACTACTTCGAGGTGAAAGGTAGTAGTTCAGGCTATCTTGTCACCAAAATTCAGCTCTATCCCGTGGTGTGAAGGTCTTCGTCTTGTGCTAAACTTCTGTCAAAAAGCTCATGTTCCGAAAATGTCCGTTTTGATCCGTTTTGCTCCCTTTTTCCTAAGTATTCCTGAAAAGAGTCTTCGACACACAAATACTCGAAAACTACTAAATATACATTAATACCTTAGTGAAATGCTTATTAAAGCATACACTTATGATGGTAAAAATGGGTAAAATATGCATGTTATCAACTCCCCCAGACTTAAACCTTTGTTTGTCCTCAAACAAAACAGAAATCTAAGTAAGGAAAAGAGGTTTGAAAACGTGGAAACTCACCAATACTTGGGAACTCATCAAGTCTAGCAATCGACCTGTTGAGCCACATAACTCGGAATTCAGCTTCAAGGCGTTTGGGTCTAGTTACCTTGAGCTTTTCACCCTTCCCGGATACGCTTCATGGTCCCTTTGAGTATTTCGAGCTCCCTCTTGTTGACTCCTTTATTCATTTAGGCGTGCGGTCTCTATCGAGGGAGTATTGGTCGACGAGACATTATACTTTCTCTTCCAAACATCTAGACATAGACATTTCAGACACAACTCTCCTATTTTCTCTTCCCTTAGTCGATTTCTCCCTACTTTTCTAGGGTATCATTTTATTTTTTCTATCGACTTTCTTATTCCATTTTTTTTTTTTTTTTCTTCTTAGCTTGAGAATGATCACTTCTTTGAAGTTTACATGATTGCTGCGAACCGTCATTGTCCTTTAAGGAACTCTGGTTGCCATTCCCAAACTAAAACCTTTCTTTCTATATTTTTTTTTTTTTTTTATAACAAGGGAAGATCAAGGAGAGGTTGCATTGCATCTACTTAGTCATGCTAGAGTCTAAAAGAGGAGCAAAGTTCGAAGTACCTCAAGCCCCTTGACGAGAAGATTTGATTCATTAGGTGCGGAGTCAACGCAAGATCCTTCGAGTACTCTAGAGATTAGAACTTTCTCCGCTGGAATGATCCACTCGCCGTGTTCAACTTAGTAAACCTTGCTTCTAAATCCGTGAGAATGGTCATTAAGGTTCCTTGTTCAAAGTGACTTGTACCTAGCAAAGTTCATAGTTTCCGACTAAAAGAAAAAAAAGTTTTGACTCTATAAAACGACTCGATAAATGATGTAAGTATGCATAAGACTCATCAAATAAAAGCATAATTAGTAATATAAGAAACCCCCCCAGACTTAAATCAAACTGTCCCCAGTTTGTTTAAATCGAGTTGAGGTGAAAAAGATAGGTAAATTCAAGTACAAGCTTGTGAAGACTTACTTGAAAGTGGCGTTGGGTTTGGTATGGGTGGATGGGCGTGTGGTATGATTGAGCTAAGGACTTGATCATTATCCTTATGTCCCTGCTTAGAATCGATTTGATTGAACAAAAGAAATCGAAAACTTAGCTCGAAAGGAAATGTGTTGCGCGGTTGAGCTTCCTTGCTTCGGATGGTGGTGGTGGGCGTGTGTGGGTGATGGATGAGGATGGTGATAGGCGTTTGGTGGTGATGATTGGCTCGCCTTTGATGTGAAGAACAGGTACTCCGGTTGTTGAGTACTCGTCTTGGTTCCTTGACCTTTGATAACACCGTGAATGAGAGATGGAAAATCTTCCGTCCTTGCGTCTTGAAGATTGCGTCACCTCAGAAACTTGACTTGAAGTTTGGGTTTATGCTGGCCTATCCAGTGATCTGTTCGGGATCCCGGAAGACAGGTGTTGCTAGTTCGAACTTCAATGCCATATGAAATTCTTACTTGGCTTCGGTAAAGGTCTCGGTCGCGGAAGAGAGAAGCTAGTCTTCGGGAGCTTTTCTCTTCGCGGTTTGGTGAAGGAAGTTGCATCTTCTTCCTTCTGGAGCTTGCACAACGGTTCTGGAGGACGAGACCATTGTATTCTTCTTCGTCTTCGTGGATACAGGTCCGTTGAAACTCATTGAAGAAGTATGTAGAGAGAGATGGATAATTGACTTAACTTGACTTGGATGGAGTCTTGTTTTATCTTCCCATCCTTGATGCAACAGCAGCATACCGCGGTTGTGGAAGTTGTCTTTGCGGTCTTTAGGACGTGCTCAAGCCTTGAAACAAGAAGGAAACTTGCAAGACTTGACAAGGGTTGAAGGAGGTCCGGTTTGGTGAAGTTCGGGATGGAGAAGTTGCAGAAGAAGGATGGTCGCACGACGGGTTGTCGCGGCCGCGGCCAGGGGTGTCTTCTCCGGCCCATCGTGGCTCGTGGCGTGGCCAGGCTCCTTCTGGCCGGCCCACGGGCGGTTCGTCGCCCGGTGAGTGTTCTTCGAAACTCCTTCTTCATTTTTTGGTATTTTTTGGGTTTTTCTGATTTTTTTGTGGCTTTTGGGATTTATATAAAAGCTGTAAACTAAGAAGAAACCAAAACTAAAAATTAGTATGGTTAGAAAGATCAGAAAAAGAAAGAAGATACCTAAAATGGGTTGTCTCCCATTGAGCCGCTCTTGTTTAGAGTCTTTTAGCTAGACTTTGGTAGAGGTTTTAGATGGGAACGACTCCAACTAAAGGGGTCGTGGCTCCTTTACCTTCTCGGCACTCTGCACTTGTTGGCTTGAGACATCTTCTATTCAGCGTTTGATAATACTTATCGTTGTCTCGAAAAACAAATGCATCGTTCAGCTTCCTTCTCTTAAGCTGTTCGCCTTTCTCTTCTTGGTTCGGATGGGTGATGATCTCGGATTATGGAGAGGCTCTTGAGGACCTTCTAAGCTTCCCCTTGGCTTCATGTATGTCTTCATCACGTCTCATATGACGGAAAATCGAACATGGATCATATGGGATCTCCTTGCGCTTCAAATTCCTTTGTTTGGCGCTTCCCTTGTGCGTGCTGAATGGATCTTCTTGTAGGACGTTTTGGACATCCTTCGTGCTTCCTCCAGGGTCTAAGATTGGTTCACTTCCACTGCCTAAGGTCGTGGAATGAGTGCTCCTTGTGAGAGTTGCTGGATAGAAAGTCTTCTCGTTGAATTTGGAGAAGCGCACTTGTTGGTTCAGCTTGTCAATCAAAGCTCGAACAGGTGCAGCAAATGAACAGCCAAGGATCAACAAGTGATTTGTGTCCTTCCTTGTCTCCAATATGTGAAGAACAGCAGGCACGAGACCATCCTCAACTTGAGGCAGCAAGTTTGGCTTGAAACCAAACATATTTAGTGATGGACGATCCTCATGGTGAACGGGTGTCTTCGAGGCTTGGAAGCTCGAAACTCTTATGACTTCTGCAATGGTCTTAGTCATAAAGTTGACATCAAATCCTAAGTCATAAAGAGAGACAAAATTCGACTCCCTTGATTGAGCATGAAACCGAAAGTTTTCCCGGATCATATATCTTTGAAACCGTCGTCAAGGGCGGTTCTTGAATCGCCATCAGCGTCTTCTTCTCCATGAGTTTTGATTCACACTCAACGTAGTGCGGAGCTGGAGTGAGAGGCTTGCCTTGGTCGTGGGGTTGAGACTCCTTGATGGTTGGACTTTCGTCTTCAAGGTGCTCGGGCGGTTTGGTAGAGATGAAGTCTTCTTGAGGAATAGAAATAGAACGACCAGCTTCTATTCTTTGGTGTTCGGCTTCATTAGTGATACAAAACTTTTTGGTCTTGCAAGCAATTCCTCAATTGCTCATATCATTGCAATATATTGAGGTATCAATCCATCTTGGGAGATGATGCAATAAGAATACAAAGTTAAGTTTAAGCTAAGCTAAAATAGATAAATTCAAGTCAAAAACAAGTAATAAAAGCAAGCTACAACTTAAAGAGATACTACTAAAGCAATAACTATGAAATTAAGCCTTAATTGAAATTAATCAAGATACTAAGCAAGAATTACTACTAAGCAAGATTATCAATTGACTAAATCGAAACCTAGGGATGGAATCATTGATTTGGGAAACTAAAGGA
>JAHZTW010000001.1:362586974-362617995 GCA_020283515.1 Alliaria petiolata
AGATATGTTTTTGCCTGGATTAGGGATGTTAGCTGCTTCTTGTGGATTTTGTGGTATAGAGAAATCAATGTATTACAACATTTTCTGGGATTTGGGGTTGTGGCCATTAGTTTCAAGCCTATAATATTTGACTTAATTTATTTATCCCATGCATGTTTATGTAAATCGTTAGCTACCATACTTAACTGTTTAACTCAAATGGTTTCAATTTTCTTTTTTTATATGTTAGGGGATGCAATTTTCTTTTTTTTTGGTTTTAATGTAGGCAAGTTATTTACATATTTATTTTAATTCTTTTTCATATTAGTACATGGAATCTTTCTCAATGATTGATCGTTTTGGCTGTCTTTGTAATATGGTAGAGGCGGAGGATAATCTTCTTCAAGGCCTAAACAGCTACCGATCTTCTCAAAGAGTTCCACCTTTTGCAAAGAATGAAAAGGCTGATTGTGTGGCCGATGAGATAGCCGAGAAGCTAGAAGATGAGCCATGCACAAACCACACCACAGCCAGCACGGTTACTCCTGGATCAGTCCCTCCGCGGTTGAACTACCAAGAAATTCTCTCTGAGTGCAAGGTCGACCGAAACAGTACCCTTGACGGATTAATCTTACCCGTTTGTATCCCTAACCGGGTCCCTACTTTGGCTTTAACTAACTACACACAAACCGGTTATGCTCGGTATATGAATGATTCGAGGTATGTTGGGGCTGGTGTTGGGTCGGAGAAAGAGTGGATGGTGCTTGTGTTGACAACGAACACTCCTGGTGGAAGCTTTGCTAGAGGCGAGGCGAAGTCCGTGAGAGTGATGGCGGGGTTAGTGCTTATGGGGTTGTTGTTTAGTTGCCTTTTAGTCTTGTGAGCTAATGATGTTTGTGTTTTGTGTGAAGACTCTTTCGTATCTTGTATGTTTGTTTCTTAAGGGGGCACCAAAATGACGAACCATCGTAATCAAATTAATCAAAAAGCATAACAGAGGCAGAGTGGGTCGTAGAAACCTTTAGAGGTGCAGAATTAGTCAAGTAGATATCGAATTGACTGCTTTTATTCACTTGACAAAGGTATTTATACCCAAAAAAAAAACAGAGGAAGGAATTTTTATACAAGATCCTATCGATATAAAATAGATACAAAACCCATACCTTGGGAGCTAATCCTTCAAACTAAGAGGCAAGGACGTATCACATATCTCCTTTATCTTGGATGTTTGCGTGTGCGTCCACATCTGGATAAAGATATACTGGTTGAGAATCGATTTTTGTGAATCTTCGATTTATAAGCATCTCGATTTCAACATAGCGCATCTAGGCATTCTGCCCATTAAATCCAATCAATTAAGAAAGCAAATGATAAAGAAAACAATATCTAAACATAATATCGAAGTCTGTATATTGTGTTCCATGCCTACAAATAAATAATGTAACACCTAGTGATATTAAAACAGGTTCAGACCCTGAGACCCTGCCTGTTTAAGCTGATATGTGATATGTGTTAATGCATTTTTAGCACCTGTTTTGTTTGGTTTTTATCATGTTTCATAATTTTTAAAGGTCATTTTCGTGCTTTTTAGTCTGTTTTGCATTATCTAATGTATCTTCGAATTTTAGGCCATTTTGTTGTATTTGCATTGTATTTTATGTGTTTTTAGGGTATTATGGAACAAGAAAAATGCATAGAGAAGCTAGAGGATGACCAGATATGCCTGTCTATAACACACGCCGGCCTTCCTAGATATTTTCAGATAAGCCTTTCCTCGCAGGTTTCGCCGGCCTACCCAGATACTTCAAGACATGCCTTTTCTCGTACAAACCCGCTTGTCTGTCAAACCCGCCAGACTCTCCAAATACTTCAGACCGACTACTTCCTCTTTTATCCTGTTTAAGCCGTATCCGACCCGAAGTGACCCAGTTCATTTTTATTAGCTATAAATACAATTTTAGTCAAAAACCCCTAAGTTATGTTATGTTTTAGATTATCTTTGCCTCCTAAGTTCTAAACTCTTATACTCATGTTTTGTGTTGAATTTTCATCTTTTTTTTAATCTACCGAAGCTTTCTTAATATTTTTTAATCTCCCTTCTTAATTATTTATTCTATTATGTTTATCTTTGTTTCTACTATGATTTGTGAGTAGTCTTTTATTAGATTGTGAGTTTAGTAGAATAGGGGTGATTGATGAATGATTAATAATGTTTAAGATTAGATTCTTGTGATTTACTATGTTTAGAGAGGTGCTTAATGCTACATATAGACATGAACGGTAATATTTTAGATCATGAATGGAAGGTGTTCGATGAAATGTATAGGCCCCCTCTAAACATATTTTTCATACTTAGCCAATTGATTATGGTGAATTATTGACTTAGTAGGAATTTGGTTAATGACTATTGATCTCTTAATTTCAATTGGAAAATTAGTCTAATTAAGTGTTTTGATAAATAGCTTAGTATCATGGAAGTGAACTAATCTATCTTGTGGGATCTATGTCTTGGAATTGATCTAGCATCATTAGTTTTTTCTTAATCATCCCTTATCAATTAACTTTGCCCATGATCCATAGAATCAATATTGTTTATTTGCATTTTAAGTTGGCTTTTGCTTTGATCTTTTATTTGTGTTCGTTAAAGACCGCTTGCTTAGTTATCTTGCCTTGTTTACTTATTTTTGCACTTGCATTTAGTATATTACATTTAAGTTGTTTAGTCAAAATCTAAAAACCTCAAAAACGATATTAGCTTAGCTTAGTAATTTTCTTGTATTCTAAATGAGTCATTCTTAATTTCCTCGTGCATTTGCTCCTTAAATGCTACACCGATTTGACATGCACTTGTGGTAGTATTATTTGAGGTTAAAACTTTGCCTCTGTCAAGTTTTTGGCGTCGTTGCCGAGGAAATTTAGCACCAGCCATTAAGATTTGGAATCTTTCTAAGTCTAAGATTTATTTTTCTTTTGTTACTAAATCGTTTTCTACTTGTGTTTGCTCTTGATCTATAGGTGAATGAACTTGAGAAGTAAAGGATCAACGAACCTCCAACCTCTTATTGTTGACCTTGGACGCTTGGAAAAAGAAACCGCTAGAGAAGCAAGAAGAGAATGTGAAAGACTAGAGAATTTGAGGCAGTTAGATATGGAAGCACCGCACAGAGATGCTCAAGGTTGGTATTGGAAACTTAGGGGCTAGAGAGCCTATCCACCAACCTAGGGAGCCAAGAAGATTAGAGCTTATGATGAGCAAATCACGAATGGTACAAGGACGGGAATTCGCCTCCACCATGTGCAAACAACAATTGGGAAATTAAATCAAGTCTCATCAACATGGTTCAATACAATAGATTTTCTTGTCTACCAATGGAGCACCCCATTGAACATCTTGACAACTTTGATAGACTTTGTGGAACGGTCAAGATGAACGGAGTGTCCGAAGATGTCATAAAGCTGACCCTTTTCCCTTTCTCTCTTAGGGATAAGGCATCACAATGGGAGAAAAGTGTTGTGACTTCTTCAATCACCACTTGGGATGAGTGTAAAAATAGATTTCTTGTGAAGTTATTCTCTAATCAAAAGACAACAAAGATTCGAAATGACATCACATGTTTCAAACAAGGGAGAAATGAATCTTTGTATGAAGCTTGGGAGAGATTGAAAGGGTATACAAGATCTTGCCCACATCATGGTGTGACAATGAAAGCTCTTTTGGGTATTTTTCACCGAGGGGTGCATGAGAAGTACTACATAGCATTATATACGGCAAGAAATGGTAGTTTTGCAAGCTTTACTGTGTAACAAGGAGAACAACTAGTGGAAAACCTTTCTCAAAGTTATCAATGTTATGGTGGAGATTATGATAGGACCTTGAGGGAACCAAAGGGTGATGACAGGAGGTTCAAAGAACTTAATGAAAAGATTGATAAGTTTATCAACTCAACTCAAAAGTCCATTCATTATGTGGGAGAGTTTGATGGGAACCAAGAGAGTGGTTTGGAGGTCTACCAAGAAGGACAAGAGGAAGTGAGCTACAACAAGGTGGTTACAATGCTCAAAGAGGGTTTAATCAAAATTATAGGAATCACCCAATTTTTCCCTATAAAAATTCAAATGTTGAGAATTCACAAGACCAAGTCTATCCTCAACAAAGGCCACAACAACAAGGCTTCCAACCACAACAAGGTTTACAACAACAACAACAAATTCAACAACAAGGCTTCCCACCACAACAAAACTTTCAACCACAAGGATTTGTACCAAAGCCACAATTCTAACAACAACAAAGCCTTCAAACTCAAGCCCAATTCATCAACAAGCAACAACCATTTCAACAACAAGGGAACTACCAAGGACAAGGAAGTTATCCTTCTCAAGCATCTAAGGAAGATCAAACAATGATTTTACATAAACAACTTGTAGATGGGCAAGAAAAAGTGGATATTGATTTGAACAAGAAAATGTTGGAGATGCACAACAAGGTAGATGGAGCTTACAATGATCTGAATGCTAAGTTTGAGCACCTATCTACACACATGAAGACCTTGAACACCCAAGTAGCTCAAGTTACTTCTTCTTCTAAGAGATGCGTTGGAACACTTCTCGGAAACTCTGAAGCAAATCCGAAAGATTTTTGCCAAGTTATCACTTTGAGAAGCGATAAAAAGCTCCCATCTAGAGAGGCAATAGTTGAAGATGTGGTGAATGATGAAGAAGACGAGTTGGTAGTTGAGAAGCCACATGAAAAGGAAAGTGAGTCTAAGAAGCCTATATTGGTCGATGATGAGATAACACCAAAAGATAGTTCCAAGGAGGCTATCACGGAGAAAGTCACATTAGAGCCTCCTCCTTATGAACCAAAGCTACCATTTTCTGGGTGTTTCAAAAAGAAAATTCTAGTCAAAGAGTTTGAGAAGTTTAAAAGTTTGCTAGGACGGTTCATGTCACAGTTCCTTTCACGGATTTTCTAGATAATTCTCCCGTCTACAACAAGCTCTTCAAAGATGTGATGACAAAAAGAAGAATTTTACAAGAAAGTATGGTGATGATAAGTCATGAGTGCATGACTTGCCATTACCATACGACATCGAGAGGCGATGCGTGTTTTATGCAGTTGGGTAATGATGGTGACAAGTTGGACATGGAAAAGGAAGCTAGCATTGGTAAGACTAGCGATGATGATGATTGGAGTGAGCTAAAAGCACCACAATTGAACCTCAAACCATTGCCACAAGGGCTAAGGTACGCTTTTCATGGCCCTAATTCTACTTACCCCGTCATAATCAATGATAAGCTTAGTGATGATGAAATCTCCATGCTATTGAACGAGTTGAGAAAGTTTAAACAAGCTATTGGATATTTACTTGATGATATCAAAGGCATTTCTCAATCTCTTCTAATTCATAGGATCCACCTTGAAGATGAGTTTAAATCCTCCATTGAACATGAAAGGCGGTTAAACCTAAATTTGAAAGATATGGTTAAGAAGGAGATTCTAAACTTCTAGATGTGGGTATTATCTATCCTATCTCAGATAGTACTTGGATATCCCCGACTCATGTGGTTCCTGAGAAAGGTAGAGTCACAGTTATCAAAAATGAAAAAGATGAATTGATTCCAACAAGGACCATAACCGGACAGAGGATGTGCATAGATTATCAAAAATTGAACTCATCCACTAGAAAATATCATTTTTCTTTGTCATTCATTGATCAAATGTTTTAAAGACTTGCAAATCATTCATTTTATTGTTTCTTTGATGGTTATTCTGGATTTTTTCAAATAGCAATTCACCTGAGTGACCAAGACAAGACGACATTCACTTGTCCTTATGGTACATTTGCTTATCGAATGATGTTGTTTGGACTATATAATGCACCGCAACCTTTCAAAGGTTCATGATGTCGATCTTCTCGGATTTGATTGAAAACATAATGGAAGTGTTCATGGATGATTTTCATGTGTATGGTGGTTTGTTTGCCTCTTGTCTTTCTAATTTGTGTAGGGTTCTACAAAGATACGAAGACACCAATCTTGTCCTCAATTAGTAGAAATGTCACTTCATTGTTAGTGGAAAGACCTCTCACTAGACTTCTTTGCAAGGATGTTAGCTTTTGTATTTGATGGAGAATGCCTTGAGGCATTTTTGAAGATCAAGGAAGCTCTAACGAGTGCACCAATTGTCCAATCACCGGATTGGGACTATCATTTTGAGATCATGTGTGGTGCTAGTGATTATATCGTAGGAGCGGTTTTGGGTCAAAAAACATATGAGAAACTTCATGTCATATATACTATGCAAGTAGAAGTCTTGATGATGCCCAAGTTAAATATGCAACAATAGAGAAGGAGCTATTACCGTTGTGTTTGCATTTGAGAAGTTTCGATGATATCTAGTTGGGTTGAAAGTCATTGTTCACACGGATCACACTGCTTTAAGAAATCTTTTGGCCAAGAAAAATGCTACGACAAGGTTGCTAAGATAGCTACAAGAATTTAATCTTGATATCAAAGACAAAAAAAGGGATTCAAAATAGTGTAGCAGATCATCTTTCAAAGATGATTATTGATGAAGGGATACCAATTGATGACTCCTTACCGTAAGAACAAGTAAACCTGATTCATGCCTTGTATAGGGAGAATGTGGCATTGGTAAGCTCAATGGATGAGAACCAACCTTGGTATGTGGATATGGTGAACTATCTAGCTAGTGGACTGGATCCATCTGTGTTTAAGGCTAATGATAAGAAGAAATTCTACAAAGAAATTAAGCATTACTATTGGGATGAACTATTTCTCTATAGGCAATGCAAGGACAAGCTCTTTAGGAGGTGTATCTCGGAGGGTGAAGTTCCTGGTATATTGTTCCATTGCCATGGGTCAGCAGATTTTACAAGCAGGTTTTTGGTGGTCCTCAATGTTCAAACACACACATGAATTCATTTTTGAATGTGATGCTTGCCAAAGAGGTGGAAACATAAGCAAGCGGAGTGAGATATCTCAAAACCTGACCCTAGAAGTGGAAGTCTTTGCTTTGTGGGGCATTGACTTTGTTGGTCCTTTTCTCTCCTCATATGGGAATGAGTACATCCTTGTGGCGGTTGATTATGTGTCAAAATGGGTGGAACCAATTGCTAGTCCCAATAATGATGTTCAAGAGTGTGATTTTCCCGCGCTTTGGTATCCCACGTGTGTTGATTTGTGATGGTGGAAGCATTTCATCAAAAAGATTTTTGAAAACCTTTTGAAAAAGCATGGGGGTCAAGCATAAGGTTGCACCTTACCATCCCCAAACAAGCGGTCAACTAGAGGTGTCAAACTGATAGGGTCTAAAGTTGCGATCAAAAGATGAATGCACTTAGGGACTTCTCGAGTTTTAAATTTATAAGGGACCCTAAACTGCAAGTGCACATTTGACTTGTAGTAAGTGGGATGTCAATCCACAGGGAAGACCTACTACAAAACAAAAGGACGTTAGAGCAATCAAAGACGTAAAGAGGTTTGGGGGTTTGTTTGTGTCACGGTTTCAGTAGCTACTGAATGCGATATTGAAAGACAAATCAAGTGTTTATATAGACTTGGTTCTCGCCTACGCCTATGTTAAACGTAAAAAGGAAAATCAACTTAAAGCAAAATGTAAACTCAACTTAAACGAAACAAAAGATGAAAAAGAAATCAATGAATGTGCGTAGTTGAAAGTGTGATATTGAAGTGCGTAAAATAAGTGCAAGGTGTGATTAAACGATAAGAGAAAGGCATTGGAATTCTTTCGGGTATTATTAGGGGTTCTAACTAAAAATTAAACAAACTAAACGCAAGCAAACGAGACTAGGCGAGAATTTCTCGAAACTTGAATCATGATTTTATAACCTAAATACTTTTATAAATAGATCGTCTATGTTATAAGAACTCTTTAGGTACGCAGTCGTAACCTACGGTGCAATCAAGCACGCAATAATAGATTGGGTTAGTTGTAACAGTCATGACGCTCAGTGAGTGTGCAATATGCACCTCACAACGCGACCGCTCAGCTAAGTTGGGTCGGGTGATCGGATTCAACACGTTAGCTATTCTAATCAATCTTAAGATCAGTTTCTAGTTCATGACGCTAGATCTATGCAATAAAAACACACTTAGGCGAAAGAAATCCCTAAAATACGGATATGCGGAAAGATGAATAAAAACAGTTAATAAAATTCTCCATAAAAATCCGTTGTAACTCCCAATAAAAGTAAACTACTTGCGCATTATTAAGAAAAACGAAAACACTATGAAAAAGTGCATGATTCGATTAATCAATAAAAAGAAAATAGGGTGATAGTAACAAAAGTTAAAGATAAACTTATGAAAACAAATATTTTATTAATATTTTAATTCTTACAAACAATAATTTTTTTAGGTTAAGAAATATGACTACATAATAATTTGCTGCAAATTCACTTTAGATAAATTACTAGAAAACTTAATTTTACAGTCAATTACCTTTTTTCCAACGACAAAACACTGAGAAGAACATAATGTATAATCAAATACCTTCAAGATGAAAGGGAATTGATAACAAAAATCACATCCCTCACAAACTGGTCGACTCATACGATTATTAGAAATCACATCAAATCTGAATGATTCACCTCACTTGTCATCCATATGAGGTCCCCAACTGTACATTTGATATGAAAAGTGAGTGCACAGTGATCACATAGATAAAACCATTTTTCTGAGTTTAGATCTTCTTCGCATATCTCGCACCAGTACTGCTCCTTTGTTATTTCTCCGTAACATAGAGACAATAAATGATCTTTATCATTTTTGCGTTTAACCATCTTTGGCAAAATAGAACATTTAATGTCCAAAGAAAATCCACACTCTTCACAACTTAAACCATATTTGCTTTATCTCCACAAGCATTACAGAATTTGTCTCCCGTTGAGTAACTGATGTATAGCGAACGAAGAGGATGACTTTCATGGACAAAAGGCTCAAAAATAGAACCACATCACACATCACGTTTCATAAAACTATTATCATCACTTGTGTACGCTAAACCTTGAAAATAGCTTTGACAAACATTGCAAAAACTTACTTCAGTAGATCTCCAACTTAGAGTCATTGGCATCTTGTAGAAAGAATCTATTTTCTTTTTTGGGAGATGCGCACATTTCTGATGAATGATGAAACCATCACATTCCATGCAATCGTAGAACGGGCTAGACAATATATGATATGTGCATGCTATACACCATATGTATTGATCATTAGCATCACCCTCTTCTTTGAGCTTTAAAATATGATTCTCGTGACTGAAATGCTTTATTACTCCTTCTTCGATCACCTCATATGATTTATAATTGGTGGTATCTTCTAATATGTCTTCAAGTTCAATTCCATCCCAATTCCCAAACCTAGTGGCACATCTCATATGAATTGCAAAACCAGGACACTTTGAACAAGAATAAGCTCACATGTCCAGCTTATCTCTAGCTGACACACTCCATATTTCCAATCTCCGACAGTAAGGCAATTATTGTAATAGATACGATGACCATGACGATTTGTTTTTATGATGTGTGGTATGTCTATACAATTTCTATGGACCATAAAACTGCATTGTATACATACATAAGGATTTGGGTCGTCATCCATGCCACAAGCATTACAAACAAAAGCTCGTTGCGGCAAAAGAGTAAGTAAATGTTCATGAGCTTTGGGGTGGACAAGAGTGAAAGGGGGTGGATTCTTCGCACAATCGACATCCACGCTGAAATTGCAAATATAACAGTGATAAAACACAATATGAAGCCTGCTTCTGCACAAGCAACATTTTCCATTGGTGTAACTTGGAACACGCGTGAGACACTTGAGAGGGTGTTTAGGATGACAAGGATAGTTGAGATCTGGTGTAGATTCAGCGCCATCTTTGTGAAAACTCAAATCGCATATGTTGCATGCATAAGGGAACCGATCATCAATCATTTCACATATATCACAAGTAAACATAATCATCTTTGGAACCAGAGATAAATGATGCTCGTGGCTCTTTGGACCTTCAATCGTCATCGTAACTTCTTTTCTTGCACATATCAAATCGATTTCAAAATCACATATAGAACAATAATAATACATTTTTAGCAGTCGAGAGAGTGATTACGGTGGGAGAGAGTGAGATTAGGAGCAAAATCGAAAGGGGAAAGAGTGATTACGGTGGAATTGACAAAATCGTGTAGACAGGAGCTAAAGGGGGAAGAACACAAGTATTAGGGTTTTGTCTTTCAGATTTGGAAAATTTTTTTGTTATGCCGGGTGTTGGAGCCAAATTTTTTCTAAGTCCCGCGAATTTTTTTTTTCTTTTCCGCCTAACACTATTAATAACGTTTCTAATGACGCATCTGCTATTGTCGATATAATTATTTTTAATTCTTTTAAAAATACGCGAAATTTAAAAGCTATGAAATACCATAGCGTTTAACAAAACACAAATGCTATATTAAACCAGGGGATATTATAACCATAGCATATTTACCAAAAACGCTATACTGTAACGCTATGAATAATTAGTTTTCTTGTTATTAATTACCTCTACAAATCTTGCATTCTCCATGGGCATCTTCTTTTTCTGAAACTGTCTCGATTTTTAAATGATGTTGTGGATGATGGTGGTTGAAAACATCTCGACTAGAGTAAGCCCATTCCTTGTGAAAGAAGAGCCAGATTGAAAACAACGATAACCATCACTAATGTAGTTTGTACCAAAATTACAAGCGTCACATTTTAGCCCGTGTGTTAGATATAATGTATAAATTTTCTCTAATATTTCCATAGATTTTTTTCATATGAAGAAAGTATTTCAATAGTCAAAATTAATTTATGCTTTTACTTTAGTATTTTCAATGATTTTCTTATGTTTTTTTTCACGTTAAGATGAAAGCTTTTCTTATAAATGGTAATACAAAACCACTATGTTAAGTTATTCTTTGTTAAAATGAAAAGGATACTCATAGAATTATGCTTTTCTTCATATTAATGATAATGGAGACTAAACGAATTCTTCTAACCATTTTTGTCAGAAATGGAAGGCAAGTGCATCATATAATCTTTAAGAATATTTATACATTGAAGTTATTCTTTGTTTAATTAAGAGGACATTCCGATTTTTAAAATATATTTCTAACATACATAAGTAGTATGAGAATACTTATAATTTGGTATAAAAAAAAATGTATCGGAAGGATAAACCAATGCTAAGGTCAAATTTAAACAACAAAAATAAAAAGTTAAGGTCAATTATTGTAATGAAAATATATAAAATAAAATATCAAATTTATTTGATTTGGCTAAAAAGAAAGTTGCCATTCCATCCGGTTCTGGAGATTTCTCTGGATATATTATGAAAAGTGCGGAGCGGATTTCCTCTTTAGTGGCCACTGCCGTTAGAGCTCCGTTGTCCTGATACGAAATCTGTGAATGAACTTCTCTCAATGTCTCCGTGAACTCGGTTGGAGAGGTTGATGTAAGAAGCTTTTCAAAATTCATCACTGCTACCCGTTCAACCTCGTTTTCTCTCAGAACCCACATTCCCGATGTGTCATAAAACCCCAATATCATATACATTGCTCTTATTTGCTTTGTCCTTGCACGATAAAATTTCGTATTTTGATCTCCACTGTCGCACCATAGATTCCAAATTTTCTGTTGCCATAAAAGTTCTTCATCCCGGTAGGCTTCTTTAATTTCCTCGTAATCTCAAATAGTTCTTATTGACTCTGTGTGTCATCATTTTGAACTTCTTTCAGTACCTGTGCAATTCACTTAAATTTTCCTTGCTATATGGTAGGTCATTTTCCGTGATTTAGTATTTCGTGTAAACAATTTTCAATTTTATCAGCGAAATTTGTGTTGGGTCCTCCTGTGTTAGCATTCCATAAACCAACCAGACCTACCCACCGTTTATCGAACTGAAATTGCTTTTGGCGTATTGATATTTTCTCCTCTATTGTAGCGATAATTGGTCTATCATCCAACACAATCATTGCTATATATTCCACAAAGAAAAATGGATAAATAAATAAATGTCATGCCGATTCTCATTAGCTAAAACTCGATATAATCGGCAATCCACTGTTTTGAATTTCTTCGTCCTCGCCAAGACACTGTATTTCCATAACTCGGAAATTAAAAAAAGGTGCAATTTCGTGTCATCGTATTAAAAGCCATACAAGTAGATGTGTGTCGTAGAGTTCCACATTTTCTCGTAATTACCGATAATTTCATTAAGATCTCTGAAAATAAACCATGGATTATTCTGCGTTAGGCCTGTTCGAGTTAGTCGTTGCCATACTTGATCTCGCAATTTTGGTGCCGGATCTCTATAAATAAAAGATAAATACACACCGCTTCAATAACAATAATATGTTTATTTGAAAATAATATTTTAACATGATAATCATTATCATAAAATAACGCAAGACCACCACTTAATCCGCATGGTTCAACCATGAACAATTTCTTATAATCGAAATGAAATTGAAAATTTTGCATAAAAGAAAAACATTACTTGGTTTCTGAAAAAAATACAAACTTTGGTCGAAATTTTGTTTTCTTTTTGTAAATAATTATTATTTTTATTATTTACCAGTTACGACGAATTCACAGTCGAAACATCTTACAACTAATTCACGTCGAATTCTGTTATGACGATTTCACGTCGATTTAACAATAATATTACACGTTTAATATTACTAAGAGTTACCATCAAATTACTTAATGACAAATTAGCATCAGATAGTTTACAACGATCTAACATCGATTTCGGGCTTTAAATTTTTGGGTAATGGTCATAAACTTGACCTTGACGTAACTTTCCAACATCTTACCATCGATCTAACGCGAGGACACTCGATGTAAAATTGTTTTAAATATTTTACGTCGAATTTCTTACAACAGATTTATGATGATTTGTCCGTTCTCGTAAACTTTACGACGAATTATAAATTACTTCAAGATCTTTACGACGAAACGGCATTCATCATAAATCCGATTTAAATAATCATTTACGATAATTTTCCAACGTATAATGATGTTGTTATGACCCTGATTTCTTGTAGTGCGTATGACTAGGAGATCAAACGCTGATAATCTAGTTAAACAAGAACCCAATATTGATAGAATTGAAAGAACCCTCTGAAGACAAAGACAACAACAAAGATTGGCCAAAAACCGAAATCTTGTTACCGAAGAACAACAAGCAGCCAATGCGACTCTTTTGCAGCAACAATGTGATGCCATACCCCCTGTCCCAGTAGGAGCACGGGTTGACCAACCAACCCATGACGGAGGTGAAAACCTTCCCATGAATGGTGATCTTCCCGTGCGTGTAGCTGGGCAACGTCAACCTCCATAGGTGAATCTTCAAAATGTTGACAACCACGACCAGCACCATCACGACCAGAATCTCAACTACCTAGGCATGCCTCACTTACAACACCATGTGCCTCAAAGGAGAGCACGATTTAATCACCATCATCAACACCAAACTACCCGTGATTTGACTCTTCAGATGCTTTAATCTTGGATCAAAATCCAATTCGCCGACCTCTGCCTCCAAGGAATAACTTTTAGATCAAGCCACAGATCATTGCCTTCGTGAAACAAAACCAATTCCATGGTTTGTCCAACGAGCATCATCTTGATCACATCGACACTTTCGAGAAGATTTGTAGCACAACGCGTGCTAATGGAATTCTCGCCGACTAGTTCATGTGCAAGTTGTTCACTTTCCTTTTGACTGACAAAGTATATGGATGGACGAAGTTCTGATGGGGTGTGAAGAGTTTTCTTAAAATAAAAGACAAGTAAAAGCTGCAAGTACATATCGATTAGTTATAGTTCTTTTGGTATCAAATTCATAGAGATTTGAATGCACAATATTTTTCTAATTGAAACTAGAGGTAAGCCTGATTTTCTGTAAATCGAATGCAAGCAATAAAAATAAAACGATGTAAAGACTGATAACTAAAATATTTGGCTTTCGGGAAATACTTAGGGGTTCATGGTTTAGATATTTCAGACTTTAACAATTAGACGCAAACATAAGTATCTTCATACTAGAGCTCGAAACACTATCCATAATTCTACTCTCATGGCCTAAAGCCGACTTATCGTATTGAATCTAAATCATAGTCTCATATGCAAAGTAAATCCAAGTTCGATATGCTCACTAAACAATGTTTAGAATCAGCTCTCGCATTCTAAGATATATATCCTATCTAATCCAATTCGAGCCAATCAACCAAGTGGTATACAAGCGATGACTTTTCTATATCAGTGCTAAGTGATCAATTCAACAACTTGCATTAAAAACATAATTAAACAGAGGATTACTTCTACCTTTCGAATGCGCCACTGTCGAAACAAAACCTATCTACCAAACCAAGAATATATTTGTTGAGGTCGGTTCTCACCTAGCTGAGATCAACTCTGAAAACAGCTAAGTATAGAAATGGGCCTAATCGAATCTAGCGAAGCCTGATGGGTCAAAACAAGGCATGACGAACCGACCCAAACTGGAGAAGGGATACCTCGGACCGAGTCCAAAATAGAGTGGCATAATGGGCCGAGTCGTGGGTTCGGTGGGCCGAGTCCTGAGATGAAGGGCTGAACCCTAGAAGCAACGAGCCAAACTGTGAAGAAGCAAACCAAACCAATCCAAATGATTGTTGGTTCGTCCAAAGCGAGCTGAAGCCGTATGGGCCGAACTAACCAATCAGAGTTGAGCCGAAGGCCCATGTAGTATTCCGAAGTTACGTTTGCTCTAGAAGACTAAGCCATGCGGTAGACAGCGCTGTTAAGAGAAATGAAAGTAAATCCCGAGAATATACTCTGAGAGTCTTGGATAGGTGGTTCAAGAGAGTTGTATAAATAGAAATAGAATTTGATAGAAGCGCCACATCTTTGACCTAGCTAAACACTTAGTATATCACTTACCATTTTGTACCAAAAGCTTATCAAGAACATCAATAAGAAAAATCATCTTTGGATCTCTGTTAATGTGTGTTTACACAGAATCTTCAGTTCCCTCTAAATTTCCTAACCAATGAAACTAGAAATCTAAGAACAAATAACTCTTTGGTGGCTGTTTAATGGCTTGTGTCGATCACTTCTTCTTGGAATTCCCAAGAGATGTGATCGACCAGGTGTTCAGCCCATCTTTGGTCGATCATCTGAGTGGATCACTTCTTGTTCTTCTGCTTGCTTCATTCCGTAGCCTGGTAAACCAATTTTTAGTATTTTGAACATAACTTTTGATCCAACCATCTGGATGACCTCAAACAACTAGGTAATGTAAGCTAACATTCTCAGATATCTTGTGTCCAAATATGCAATATATCATCGTGAAAAGTCTTTCAGCTAATGCAAAAAGGTGCAAGAAAGCTGTGCAATCTCCAAAATGTCCAAATCTAACTCCTTTTTGCATTAAACATCTATATTTCCTGCAAAAATTATCAAAAATCATTGAAAATTTTTGATATATAACCAAAACCCAATCATTTTTTTTATCAAAAACATATTAAAATACTATTAAAAAGCGATACAATATTGAGTATATCAAGTTTCTGCCTCCACAATCCATTACCACTTGAAATGAGTACAAAAGAGCATTCTTACACATTTTACACGAAACAAAGATCAAACTCTATAAGGAGCAAAATTTCAAGTTTCAAACAAGGACCAACCGAATCCTATTATGAAGCTTCGAATCGCTTTAAAGAGTACACAAGGGACTTCTTTGTTCATGGTTTTAGTGAAGGAAACCTTTGGAACATCTCTACAATGGAATTAATCACAAGTACAAACTTTCCATAGACACCACAAGCAATGGGAACGTTACCATGAAGTTTGTACCAGAAGCACAACTTTTGATCGAGAACCTTGCTGCGAGCGATGCTAATAGCTGCCCTTAATAAAATAGGAACACGAGGACCACGGGTTGATCTTCGGAATCAGCCCAAATCGCAAAGCTACGAAACATGGTTTCAACACGGGTACGTGGAACGTGGAACTATTCACTTGAAGAAAATCCTAGGAGCCTCTAGATTATTGAAAAATTATCCTGAACGGCAAACATAAAACTGCATAGTTCCACGTTTATGCGAGATTTTTGGTTTCACATGCCATAGTTCGGTTACATTTGATGGAGGTCCCGAGAAGTATGATATTTGGGTTTGATTCGCGAAAGAGAGGATCAAACCGGGCATATCTAAGGAGTCACGGATCATGCACACCATGGTGTTCAGCATATGCATCGCCTCCTTGATCAAGTTATCTTTAGTAGGAACGAGCATAGCATGGTGAAAAGAGATGAGTTCTTCATTCTCATTGCACCATTTGTTGAAGATCCCGAGAAGGTGAATCTCGGTTATCTTTGGGTTAAGCGCTTAACGGAAATAAAGCATGAAGCTTCTAAGGAGAAAAAGGAGAAAGAACCATACACTGATTTTGGAAGTTCTAATACAGCCATTCTACTTGAGTGTGGAGTTCATATTGGAAACAAAAGGCCATTTGTTTCCAAGAACAAGCTAGATCTCTCGAATTTGCAAAAGAAGGTTTTCCTTGCGTGATGGTTTGAAGATTCGAAGCTATTTGGATACTTGTTCACGCCACCATACAAAAAGGACACTCAATGCGTGTTTTTACCATGTGATTCACTTCCTCGTCTCAGCGAAGGTAACCCCACATTGGATCCTCTTCAAACCTCATGGTTTATCCGCACTCCGGACAATCCCATTGTAGGGATGAGGTACTATTATCGTGCTAAGGCCAAAGAGGCATGTTGTGGATGAGAACAAGAGGCAACAAAACGTCACTCCATCTCTGGTCCATCCTCTAATTCCATTGGTGCAATCACTTGACGCACCCATGAGACACCGAACGGATAAATGGTTTTTCTCCACTATTGCAAATGAGCGGGAGGAACATGTGAAGCTTCAAGATCAAGTACGCAAGAAAGAAAATATGATTTCTAAGTTTGTGAAAGTGGTAAAGAAATTCGTGCCAAAGTTCTTAAAAGGATCTTTGATAAGAAGACTGGTGACTAGCAAGCCCTAAAAATTTTGGGACTTGGGACGGGAATTCACGAGTATGGGAAGGGAACGGAAAATGAAGAAATTGGAAAACAATTCTCAAAAGGAAATTCGATAAGAACGGGACGAGAAATTCGGGTAACGAGACGGGTTGTGGAAATTTTCTTTCCTAAAATCTCTTCCCAAACTTCTAATAATTTAGGTTAAGGGTCAACTTCGGGAAATACATTTCTAGTAATTTTGGGAAATTTCAGAAAAACTCGTATAATTTTGAGAAATTTTGGATAATTTTGGGAAAGTTCGTAAAAATTGAAAAATATATAAAATTTTTAAATTTTAAATTTTTAATGGGTAATTCGGGTACCGATCTCATACCCTTTCCCTTTCCGTACCCGTTTGGAAAAAATAAATGATCCTAAATATAAATTTTTTTGAACAAGCAATGGAATGGAATGGAAAATTGGGACGGTACGGGAAAACCGTCCAAAATTTTTAGGGCTACTAGCAACGATCTAGGGAGTTTTTCACTCGTTTCGGGCTTTGACCAAACCGAGCATCATGAAGAAGATGTGACCAGCCACTCACGCCAGCCCTACTACACCTCTCCTAGACGTGCCAGCACTGGTAATTATGGTGGAGATGAGTAAATTGATGATTATGAAGCGACAGAGAAGCTAGAGCGCGAATCCGATTAATCCAAAAACACAGATACTTCTCCCCCCCCCCCCATCCGAGACGTTTTGATCTAGGTCTTATCGTCTAAAATCAATCTTTCTATTTATCTTATTTTATTTTATTGAGTCTATCTTTATTTTACCTTACTTCGTTTGATTTATTTCTCACTGAGACTGTGCGAATTAAGTATGAGGGGGGAGTTTTATCGTTACTGGGGTATTTTTCTTTGAGTCATTGTACTGGAATTTATTGAGTCGTTTTATGGAGTCAAAATTATGTTGGAAACTAAGACCTTTTCTTGAATTGATGTTGGGATTTCGAAATTTAGTGACCATTATGATAGGTTTTGCTGAAGACAGACAATTCTGAGGCTACCGTGATCGGAAAACCTCCATATACTTTTGGATTTGCATTATTTTTGATGGATATGATCTTAACTCTATTTTTATTTGGCTTCCTAACCTGGCTTAAATTCTCTATAGTTAAAGGAGTTAGATCGGGGAAACGAACCAAACATTCACGACTCATCTTTCCCTTTTTATCACTTTTGTTGATCCTGAATGGTCAATTCATCTTTACCTTACCTCTTTTCGAACCCCCTACAATTTGTTGTCATTGTTATACGTGCAAAAACTTCAGAGAGATCAAAAGGAACAACAAATTTTCCAGCCACTATACTTGGAAAAGGTAGAACGAAGTAAAAGAATGGTATCAATGGAGTTTGAGGCCAGTTTTTCCTTGGGATTTACATCAAAAATGTATAATTTTTGTATCCTATAAGATCTCTAAGCAATAGACTAGTGTGAAACAAAAGAAAACGAAACGGTTGGTTCTAAAAATGATATTATAACACAAATAAATCCCAAGAAATGCCAAAGGATCAGTATGGAGGTATATGGAGTTGATTTGGAAGAAATTCCAAAAAACGATCAAAATTTTGAGAATAAAGGCGACAAGAAAGTGGTTAGAAATTGTGGACATCAATAGGTCTGTTCTCACTTGCGTTTTTGCATAATATCATGCTTTTTATTATTCCTAACGCCGTTTACCCCCGAATGACATCATGTAGTGAAGCTCACGAAAAGTTTAATGAATGTAGAGAGTCATTTGATGTGAAGTTGAGATTTTTCATGTTTGGAATATATGGCAGTGTTCGAAAGCCATGGTGGAAGAAGACGTGAATGTCTTTGAACTGATCGATCATATGCGGATTACGAGTTCTAAGAATTGTGAGTTTTCATGTTTTCAAACCTCTTTTATATGCTTACATTTACTGTTTTCCTTGAGGACAAGCAGAAGTCTAATTCTGGGGGATTTTATATAACTATATTTTGCAAGCTTTAACTATGATTTTTATAGTAATAATCAAGTGTTTTATGCGACCTTGTGCCATTTAGAGGTAATGTTCTTGTGTTTTTGGTTTTTAGTGTCTTAATAGGATAAAACATTAAAAGCAAGAAAAAAGGAGCAAATCATCCTCAAGACATGTTTTCAAGTCATGAGCATCGACCAAGTCTCAAGAATCCGAACAAACATGATTTTGCCATTTGGAAAGAATACAAGCACATGAAGTTTTCCATTTGACGGAGGACTTCCTGGACGCCAAATATAGTGATCTTGGTATGAGAAGATAGATAATTAAGACAAGATTTGAATTTCGCCGGTTTCAAGTCATTTGAAATTATTGTCTGAGCGTGAAGGAGAAGATGCCTCTGATTTTACGGAAGATATTAATGTCTGAACGTGAAGGAGAAGATGGTGCCGAAGTGAATCTAACCTCGGCCTGGGACATCCAAGTCTCGCCCTGATACTTCACCATATGATGCTTGGCCATAAAACGCTGCTGACCTCGTCCAATGACTCTGCCCAATATTACAACCCGATGTTGAGCTGTTTTCGAGTGCAACTTTCCAATTTTGATTATTTACTTAACCTAGATACCTTAAACACCTATAAATACTTGTTTTTAACCTGCTACAGCTAAAAAAGACAGCAGCCACGAAACGTAGCAGCTACAGAATGCTTTACTTTAGTTTTTTCATTGCTTTTGGATTCAAAGAGATTCTAAGAGAGGTTCTCGCTTTATACTTCGGTATAGAGAAGAATTCTTAAATATTTACTCTTTTAATACAATTATTTCCAGCATGATATCTATTGTTATCCCCTGGGTTTTGTGTGATATGTCCGAGTAGTTTGTTTGTTAGGTTGAAGGGAATCAATGATTTCATAATATGATATTGATATGATGATTGTTTAAAGGGGTATCCATATGGTTCTTCATCTTTAATTATTCTTAATGCATGATTACTTTAATGCGTATTTAGTAGTCTGATCCTAGGGAAATAGAATCCCGAAAGTGCTGCATCTATTTGCTGAAACTAGTATTTGATAACCTAGGCGTCTTGATGCAGAGGTTTTTAATTCTTTGATCAATCCTCAAACACACATGTCATTATAGTACTTGAGGTGTCAATCCACTTGGGAAGCTAATGGCACTTAAGATATAGAGAACTATGCTAAGCTAAGCTAATAGAGAAGGTTTTTAATAGCTAACAACCTAAATGATTACCAAAAGAAAAGAGAACAAAAGCTAACACAACCTAAACAAAGACTAAGAAAAGAAGAAAGGTAGACAAGACAAAACGAGACACAAGCTTGGACTAAGATAAACTAATGACAAAAGAGGTTCTTAGGATGAGAATAATGATCTATGATGAACATGGCGGATCAAGAAGGCTTATAACAACATCTAGACCTTGGGTCTTAGATGGTAATCCTTAGGCATAGGGTTTCTAATCAAGACTAATCCACTGTCGTGATAGAAGTCACTTTGCTAACTCACAACCTAACCTAGCTCTCGCATAGTGATCCATGAGGATAACAAGCAAGGAGATCCAACCCTATAAAGCTAAAATACCCCCTAGACAACTAATGTCTTAAGCTAGGAAGGGTAGATCTCTTATTTGTTGTTAAAGCATTTCAATAACACTGTCGTGCCTAAAGAAAGCTTAAGAACAATAACCCAAGTGATCAAATTGGATCAAACAATAGTCTCACCAAATAAGAAAGGATTAAGATCATTAAATGCATAAGCGTCAAGATCTATCACCATAAATCTTTCACATCCTAAGAACCACGAAATCACTACTCTTTAATCATATTATTAACCTCTAGATCCATAAGGAAATAAAAGCTAAGCAATATTAGAGAGAAGATCAATGACAAGAAATAAAATAAAGGAAAATACAAGCTTTATTCAAGAAGTGCAAGGTTTGCAAATCTCAAATAAGCATAAACATAAAAGAAAGGTTCTTGAACTCAAGAACAGAATGAAAGCTTTAACATTAATCCTAATCAAGAGTAACCACGAAATTCCATGAAGAAGATGTGGCTAAAGAAGACTAGAAAGCATGAACAAGAAGAAATTAAGAGAAGTGCAAAAACTAAATTAAAAATAAATAGTATTTACAAAGTTCTTGAAAATAAAGAGAAAACTAAGCACAAACTAAAATAGATCTAAGAGGGAGAGAGGGAACTCCTGAGAAGGGGGCTAAGGGTATTTATAGGAGAGCCACAAAAACCCTAGTGAACCTTATCCTCACAACCATAGGGGATTTAATGCTAAAAGCAAACTTCTTTGGACACTTGTGCTCTTTGGACTCTAGCTGCAACGGTATGAAGCAGTTATGGTATCCCGTTGTGGCTCCAAGCTCTTGTCTTCATCAGCAGAAGCTTCATCGGGCACATGCCGTTATGCTTGTCCGTTGTACAATAGCTTGCCGAGCTAGCCAGACCGATGCTCACTATTTCCGCAGTAACTTCTGAACCGCCGATCTTAATGACTTCATACTTCCAACAGACGAGAGCTAACTCAATTCTCTACAAATCTTATGAAGGCATCAGAAGCTGAATCGAGATAGAAACCCTTCGCCCGAGCGGATCTTTCCACAACGGGTTGTCCAGTCCGTTTTAGTTGATTGATCCGAAAGCAGACGTCTTGCTTCATATCAGGATGAGGGCTGAACGTGGTTGCTGTAGAAGTCTTCTATTTTGCTCCTTCTTGCCTTGGCTGCTCATAGTTTCTTCTCCCAAACTCCATAGAACATCCACAAGCTCCAAAGGAACCTGCCAAGCACTCCACACATGAAAAATATGCAATGCCTATCCTAAAACTAATATGAATGAAGATGTGACAAAAAATAGTGAATGAATGCATAAAAGATACCAAAACCTATACTAAATGCATGCTAAAAAGATGTAAAATATGGAGATATCACGTCTTAACTATCAAAAGTTGACATAAGAAGTCTATTGAACTTTATCAAAACCTAATCGATTTAATTCACGTTTTCATCTTACAATAACCAACGAAAGCTGAGTCATTTGTAAAATGTAGTGGTCGGAGTCACGAGAGTGGAAAGACTATAAATTCATGTTTTATGTTCTTCTTTTTTTTCACTGAAAATTTAATTATATATAAACCCAAAAAAGGGGAAGGATCAGTTTTCCGAAACATAAGGCTCCAGCCCAAACAATGAAAAAACACCAAAACAACAAACCCTTGAAAAAAAAACGAAAGGCCCAAACACTTTAAGGGCTCACCAAAGGAACAAACCTGAGAACAGATATCTAGAGATTCGATCATCACTGTAAATTAAGATCCTTCTCTTTCTCTTCCTCAAACAAATTCTTCATCCATCTGGGTTCTCCTTGAGCTACGTATGAATGCACTCTGTTATCCGAGACAGCACTTTTTGCAATTTTAGCCGCTCCTTGATTGCCTTTTGGGTCTTCAAAAAGAATATCCCATCCATTCTGATTTTCTGTGAGTCGAAGTAGCACCTCTATATATCCAACCAGAGATGGCCATTCTCTCGGCTTATGCAAAGCTTTTATAATCTCCATTGATGATGCAGCAAAGGTAATGTTCTTATTCATGTTTTATGTTCAAGACAGCTTTTACAAAATCTCGAGCATATCATCTATCATATTGTTGCATGTTTCCAAATGATTACCTTAAATCCTAATATTTTTCCTTATTGATTTCAATCTGTTTTTATTTTGTTCTCTCTGATTTTTATTATAAACATCTTCGACAAACCATATTTTGTTCTAGCTTGATTTTTATCTTCACGTTTCATCGTAAGACAACTAACATCTGTAGATTTGATCCCAACTATACTAACCGTGTTTTTTGTGCACTTGCAGCTAGGATCGTGTGTTTGAGTGAAAACCTGAGTAAAATAAATCACACATCACAAAACCTAATCAATTTAGGGGGGTTAGTGGGAGTTAGATTTATATAGAGTTAGTTGATTTTAAGAGTCTGTTGATTTGTTAAATTTGTAAAAAGTTTTTTTAGATTTTAAAGAGTTTAGTGTATTCAGAAATTATATCAAAATATTACTGTAATGACTTAAAGAATATCTATAGTATTTTGAAAGTTTTGTTTTATGTGTTAAATTGTTAAAAAAATCACGTCCCAATAACACAATATTTTAATAGAATGATAGAATCATTAAAAACCAAATTTTTTGAATAGCAGTAAATTTTGTATGAAATTTAAAAATCACCAAACCAATAACAATAGTATTTAGTAAATATATCGTAATCCATAAACCAATAACAATATAATCTTAAAATTTTAACAATCTTTGATATACTCTATAATTTACCCTTTTTAATAGTATTTTCATTTGTTTTTAATAAAGAAATAATTTGTTTTTAATTAAATATCAATGTTTTCAGTGCTTTTGGAATTGTTAAAGTTTTGGCAGGAAAATTAGATGTTTTGGACCAAAAAAGAGATGTTTTTATACATTTTGAAGATTGGGCAGCTTTCAAACATTATATGTTTTGCATTATAGAGAGGACTTTCCACAGGGCGATCTTGTTCAAATTTGGATACAAGATAGTCAAGGATATTAGCTTTTATCTCTAAGTTATTTAAGGTCAATTAGATGGTTGGATCAAAAGTTGTGCTCAAATTACTCAAAACTGGTCCGTCTTGCGATGAAATGAAGCAAGCAAAAAAAAAGGGAAGCGATCGACGCAAGGTGTTCTGATCGATCGCATTTTCGATCAATACTTAATGTGTTCGATCAAACAAGGGCCATGATCGATGAACAGATCACCTGATTTATCGATCAGCCCTCCGAGAAAAATGGAAAGTTTCAATTTTTATAAAAAAAACTCATTCAAAGTTTTCCAATTCGCCCTAGCTGCATATGATACTCTATATAAACATTAGAAGCCACAAAAATTGAAAAAGCGCAGCCACAAATCATTCACCCAAAAGTTCTTAGTTTAATGTTTTCGAGTTCGTATTTTTGCTACTTTGTTGCTTTGGGAGAAGATTTCAATCCTTTTTCATCATCAAGAGTTGTTTCTGAACCCTATTTCTATTTCATTTATCAATAAGATGTTTTCAATTGCTTTTGTTGTTGTTGAATCTCTTGTTATGAGTGAGTAGTTTGTTTGTTGGGATTAGGGGTTTCTAAAAGAGATTCAATCATGGTTCGATAGATTGGTTTCGTATGCTAGGGTGGCGCTTACATTAGGTAGAAATAATATTTTCTGTAATAAAGTTCTTAATGCATGTCGCTGAATTGAGCATTTAGAACTGATATAGGAAAGTCATCTACTTGAACACGGGAAAAGAGTGTACTTTCAACCTCAACAAAATTCGTCGTGCTTTTTATACCTTTACAATGATGTCGTGCCTTTTTCAACCTGAGCCTATAAATAATTCAAATTAACTACTCAAACTTGTAATTGTAACCCATAATCCTACATTGAATTACTCAGTGTTAGTCAACTGTTAAATTTTGTGGATTCAGATGACACATTGACAACGAGATGTCATTGTTACGAGGCAAAACGACGTCATTTAGGGTTGATATACCCTATTATTTACCTCTTTTTAGTAGTATTTTAATATGCTTGTAATAAAAAAAGATTGGTTTTTTTATTATAAATCAATGAATTTAGTGGTTTTAAAGATTATAAAGATTTTGCGGGAAATTTGGAGAATTCGGGCAAAATGAGATGTTTTCGGACATTTTGGAGATTTGATAACTTCTGAACATTTATAAGTTTTACATTAGATAGAGGACTTCTCACTGTTAAAACATCATAAATTTTGGACGCAAGATAGCTGAGGATGTTAACTTTCATCTCCAAGTGGTTTGAAGTTAATCAGATGGTTGGATAAAAAGTTATGCTCAAATTACTGAAGCATGGCCCGTCTGCTGACGAAATGGACCAAACAGAGAATATACAATTTGAAACAACCTGACTCGGCCAACCGGGGGTGGGGGGGGGGGGGGGGGGGTAGATCCAATTCGAGCAGAAGTCCTTGAAATGAATGAATCGACCGCTTGTTCGATCTAAGGAAATTGGATCGATTGAACCACTTACTAGATCGTTCGATCCGTCCCCGAGAAAAATGGAAAGTTTTCATTTCTCTCCCAAAACTCGGGAATTCTGCACAAATTCGCCCTAGTTGTCCATATAACTCTATATAAACAAAAAAGAAGAAAATGAGAGAGCCACACAAATCATTCACCAAAAGTTATTTAGTTTTTATTGTTTTTAATTCGTTATCATTGTTTCATCACCAAGAGTTATTTTCTGAACCCTATTCTATTTCAATATTTCAATAAGATGTTTTCTAATGTTGTTATTGTTGATGTTGATTTCTTCATGATGTGCGAGTAGTCATTTGATGGGATTAAAGGTTTTTAAAGGGGATTCAATCATGGTTTAATAGATATATTTAGTTTCTAGAGTGGTGCTTACATTAGGTAGAAGTAATCATCTGTCCTTTTCTGTTCTTAATGCATGTTGTTAGATTGATCACCTAGCACTGATGTAGGAAGTTCATCCCTCGAACACCATGAGGTTTACTAGCCCAAATTGCAATTGATTGGCTATATATTTAAAGCGCGAGAGCTCACTTTAAAAATTATCACTACAAGAAAATAGTGATTTTGCGACTACAATTTACGACTAATTATGTAGTCGTATTTTCTTACGACCAAGATGCGACTATTTTACGACTAATACATGATAAAAAAAACAGTCGCAAAAAGTTCGCAAAACAGTCGCTAACCGGCGACTTAAGGGAATAGTCGTAAAATTTCCGACCAATAAGCGACTCATTCGGCGGGTCGCTTTGTAGTCGTACAAAACTACTATACCACGTTTTCTTCGTTTACTGGTTGGTGTACCTAATTTATGCCGTAGTCGTAAATCAGTCGAAGTGTAGTCGCAAAATTTGTCTATAAATATCAAACAAAGTCCTTCGTCTATAGACACTCGATCAAAACATAAAAATAGAGAGAGAATTTTTTTTTTTTTTTAATATAATTGTAAAGTCGGGAAATTACAATTATAATAATTTTCGAAAGTGGATGTATAAGAGGATCGATGAAGAGACATAAAATTTCTCAGCAGAGTTCATAGCGGGGGTCGATCAATTCATGGCATTTGCAAATAACCAGCCTCTAGCGCAGAGCAATAAGGGTAAGTTTCACTGCCCTTGTATTGTTTGCAAAAACGATAAATTTATCTCGGGGACAAAAGTTTGGAATCATCTGTTTAGTAGAGGATTTATGCCAGATTATTATGTTTGGTATAAGCACGGAGAAAAAATCAATATGGATTTAGGAATGAGTTGTTGATGCGGTGGGGTTTGTTACTTCAAGTTTTACCCCTCAGATAGCTGCAAGTGCACATCAATCACAGTAGTATATTAAGGGATCGAATCCACAAAGATTGTTGTTTTGCGAAAGTCCTAGGATTTCTAACTTCTTTAAACCGAAAGGGAAGTTGGGGATGTTGTGTGTCAAAGTTTTCAGAGGTAATATCAAGCAACAAAAGAGAATTAAACGGTTGTAAATTAATAGGTAAAATGCGTTGGGTCCAGGGGTGTTCTCTGGGGTTCATGGATCGGATCTAACAAACAATAGATTAGGTTCTAAACGATTTAATGGGTTAGGTTCTTAAGCTGAAACGGTCGACTATGACTACCCCGCGTTTGCGGATCTAGCCACCTACGTTTGCCTTGTCCCGCAGATATGAGTTCTCATCCCACGATGCATGACAACCGCGCATACATATCATTCACCTATTTGTAAACACTGCGGTGCGGTCCGTCGATATGCCTAAGCATCCTACGGTGCGGTCCGCTCGTTAACCTCTAGATCCAGACAATGAACCACATGTTCGTGTATCTAATTGTCCGGGAATCAGTTGCTAATTGATCAGAGAAGCAAACATGCAATAAGAGCAAGACATAAACGAAGATACCTAAAAGAAACTCTATCTCTATCAACCTAGCGAAATAGATCCATGATTAAACCCCTTTGAAAACCCCCTTAAAAACCCAACTAGATGACTACTCGTTCATGGGAACGAGAGACATCTTCGAGATAAGAAAGGTGTGAATTGTATTGAATAAGAAACAAAGTGAGAAAACTTCTTCAAAGGAAATCTGAATGAAGAGTTCTTCTTAAAGTATTGAAAAACAAAGAACTAAGAACAAAAGATGAAAGGAGAATGAAGGAAAGGTGGCGGCTGCAGAAGAAATCTCTCTCGAGGTCTTCAACTCCGGGCGCCGTCGATCTCTCTTTCTCTCTCTCTCTCCGTCGGCGTGAAAGTGTTTCTGGAAAAGCTCTGTGAAGAGGTCACATCCTTTGTGAAGCCCTAAGGTCTCCTTATATAGGCCTTCGTGTCTTCGGAAGGTGGGCTTCGCGTTTTAACCTCGGGAAATATCGAATAAGTGCAAACGGGATTGAGATGGGCCAGAATGGTCTGGCCGTGCGAGCGACCGGGTGTGGCATGGCCGTTGGTCGTCTGGTAAGGCATGGTGCGGCCGTCCTTCACTTGAGGATGTGTCTGACGGGCCTTCTTGCTTCCTTCATAACTTGAGATCCAACCGAGGGATTGAACTCAAACCACCTCGGGATAAAAGATAACTGAAGGGGCTATCTTGTCTTCAAATATGAGCTTGATATTGTGGTGGGAAGGTCATCTTCTGATGTTGAACTTATGGCTCCGAGCACTTGTCCTTGAAGTTTCCGTTTTGCTCCAAAATGTATTTTTTTGTCCAATTTCCCTGAAATGACTCTTAAGACTAGGAAACGTGTAAATCACTTTAAAACCGTTGAAAACCGGGTTAAAACACTTCTAAGGGATCTTGAAATGATAGGTTTTATGAGTAAAATATGATTGTTATCAGATGTGCATTTCCACCCAAACCTTGGGCAAAATCCGTACTCAAACTCGCTGGAACAAGTGCTCTTGTTGTTGTGTTCACTAGATCTCAAGTGCATTCACCTATAGAGAGGGAGTAAACAAAGCAAAATGGATTAGTAATCAAAGTAAAATAAAGTTTAGTCTCAAGTAGAATTAACATCCTAATGCACAAAACTAAAACCAAATGGTAACGGCGCCAAATTGATACTAGGCTTTTTCAGCTATCAATTGCTCAAACCCACTCATGTCATTGTAGGTACTTGAGGATCAATCCAATTGGGTATGATTGTGATAATAGAAATGCATAAAACTCCTTAATCAAAGCAAGCATAAAAAGTTTTGTGTTTAACTATCAACCTAAGTGATCAAACCAAGCAAACAAACCAAACAAAAATAACTAACACCTTAATTAAGCAATAAATGCACTAACCAAGCAATTTAAAGACTAATTACTCACTAAACAAGATTAACAATTAACTAAAACGAATCCAAGGATGAGGTTTTCAATCTATGATGCTTCAAGAACCAATCTATGATGTCAATCAATCTCGATACAAATGGTCGATGTGCTCCCTCCGTCGTCCCTGCTAGGCTGTATCGAGCTTAGTAGCTCGATACTATGCTCGATATGCTGCTACTTCTCTCCTTCTCATTTGGCCACTTCTTTTCCTCCTCTAGGTCATCCATGAAGTCCACATGGTCCTCCAAGCCTATAAAACACTTAGTAAGGACTCAATATGTACAAATATGCAACAACCTAAGGTAAAACTCACTAAATTCTAATATGGATGCAAATTGGACAAAAAGTGACTAAATAAATGCATAAGTGGATGCAAAGCTATTTTAAATGAATACTAAAACATGTTAAATTATGAGTCTATCAGTTTACTATAAATGTCTTTACTAAAATTGGCATAACTCAGGATAACACTATTGGATTGATTTCGAGCTGTCTTCACAGGAAAATTAACTCATGGCTCTAACTTGTGTCCGAAATCTAGCTTGACCCATCAGTGGGAATGCTGAATATTTGATGGTACAAAACTATAATAGCTCGTTTTGTTTGTTTTGTGTCATTCTTGGCCAACATACATTTAAAAACTAAAAGACACTATAAATTTTTAAAATCATTTAAAATCGTTTGAAAATCGAGTGAAAACATTAGTGAAAAAAAGGAAACTAATAAAATCCGGGTTAAAAACGTGTAAACCGGGTTATATCATACAACATTATTATGGATAATGTGGCTGTTTAGTATGATAATTATAGTACATGCAATCTTGATAGTCATATCAATAGCAAAATTAATAAAAGTACTTATATCATACTCCCTCCGTTTCATAAAGAGTGTCATTCTTACATTTTTCACACAAATTAAGAAAAACTTGTAAATCTCTTTTATGCCCTTTATTAATAACTAAATCAGTTTCTCTCTCTAATTAATAGATTAAAATAGTAGGGATAAAACTGAGATTTAGTTTAAAAAATTGTATTGAAAACATAAAGTGACACTCTTTGTGAAACAAAAATCAAGAGTCAAAATGACACTTTTTGTGAAACGGAGGAATAAGACTTTTTTATTATATTTGTATAACTAGGTAATAACGTGCTGCGTAGGATGATATATCTATAAATTATTTTGTAATATCATATTTTAAAATTATTATAAAACTATAAATGCGGGTTATTTATGTGTTAAAATGAACAGAATATTAAAAAATAACATAAAATGGTTAATCGAAAAAATGATCAAAAAAGGAAAATAGAATATTCAAAAAGAAGATAATATAAAACGGTTAATTGAGAAAATTAATCTAAAGATAAAAATATCAGTTTATCATGTTGATAGATAATTATTTACTCAAATATCTTATTATATAAAGTAGAATGCATCCATGTTGCTAATTCACATTATCGCGACAAATGGCGAGTCAATTTCATCAGATTTTGACATGTGTCGTAGTTAAAAAGATAAAATAAAAAATAAATTAAAAAGATATATGTAAACTATGACAAAGAAAAAAGATATTATTATGTTAATAAATAAGAAATATTACTAACATAAATTAAAAGGATATATGTAAACTATGAAAAAGAAAACGGAATGTTATTATGTTAATAAAAATAAAAATATAATCCTAAAATATAATCCTAAAATATAATGGTAAAAGAAAGAGAGAAAAATATCTTACGTTAATAAAAAAAGAATAAAATAAGAAAAGGAAAAAGGAATTTTGATATGTTAATAATGTTAATAAATAAGAAAAAAAAAAAAAAATAAATTAAAAGGATATATGTAACTATGAAAAGAAAAAAAATGTTATTATGTTAATAAAATTAAATCTTATTATAAAAAGTTGGATGCGTCAAAGTTAGTAATTCACATGATCATGACAAGTGAAAGCTTATCGATTGGATTTTGACACGTGTTAAACCAATTATAGGTTTGAACCTAATATTTACATAAATCTAAAACATTATTTTTAAACAAAAAAGAAAAATTATTTTCTTAAATAAATCAAAAAGGTAAATAATAAAATCAAAAAAAAGGAAAATAATTTTTTTTAATGTTTTTTATTTAGTTTAAGGAAATTGTATGATACACTACTAATACTAAAAGAAAGATAAAAAATCAAAAAGGTAAATAAAAAAATTAAGAAAAAATAAAATAAGTTTTTTTTTTATTTTTTTCATTTAAAATAAGGAAATTGTATGATCAATTACTAATAAAAAAGAGAAAAACAAAAAAAAAAACAAAAAGGTAAACAACAAAATTTTTAAAAAAAGAAAATATTTAAGGCCTCTCTCAAACTAAGAAACTATGTTGAGGTGAAGAAACACCGCACCGCGCTTTGGATCAAGCATGCCGATGCTGTTTCTTGTTTAAGCTAAAATGACGAACAAGGGTTGTTGTATTCTGCCTCATGGGATCGAACAATTAAGGTGTGGAGGATTTCTGATTAAAAATGTCTAGAATCGATCCCAGCTCATGATGATGCTGTAAATTCAGTGGTATCAACAACTGAAGC
>JAHZTW010000001.1:362669452-362837235 GCA_020283515.1 Alliaria petiolata
ATAAACTAATGACAAAAGAGGTTCTTAGGATGAGAATAATGATCTATGATGAACATGGCGGATCAAGAAGGCTTATAACAACATCTAGACCTTGGGTCTTAGATGGTAATCCTTAGGCATAGGGTTTCTAATCAAGACTAATCCACTGTCGTGATAGAAGTCACTTTGCTAACTCACAACCTAACCTAGCTCTCGCATAGTGATCCATGAGGATAACAAGCAAGGAGATCCAACCCTATAAAGCTAAAATACCCCCTAGACAACTAATGTCTTAAGCTAGGAAGGGTAGATCTCTTATTTGTTGTTAAAGCATTTCAATAACACTGTCGTGCCTAAAGAAAGCTTAAGAACAATAACCCAAGTGATCAAATTGGATCAAACAATAGTCTCACCAAATAAGAAAGGATTAAGATCATTAAATGCATAAGCGTCAAGATCTATCACCATAAATCTTTCACATCCTAAGAACCACGAAATCACTACTCTTTAATCATATTATTAACCTCTAGATCCATAAGGAAATAAAAGCTAAGCAATATTAGAGAGAAGATCAATGACAAGAAATAAAATAAAGGAAAATACAAGCTTTATTCAAGAAGTGCAAGGTTTGCAAATCTCAAATAAGCATAAACATAAAAGAAAGGTTCTTGAACTCAAGAACAGAATGAAAGCTTTAACATTAATCCTAATCAAGAGTAACCACGAAATTCCATGAAGAAGATGTGGCTAAAGAAGACTAGAAAGCATGAACAAGAAGAAATTAAGAGAAGTGCAAAAACTAAATTAAAAATAAATAGTATTTACAAAGTTCTTGAAAATAAAGAGAAAACTAAGCACAAACTAAAATAGATCTAAGAGGGAGAGAGGGAACTCCTGAGAAGGGGGCTAAGGGTATTTATAGGAGAGCCACAAAAACCCTAGTGAACCTTATCCTCACAACCATAGGGGATTTAATGCTAAAAGCAAACTTCTTTGGACACTTGTGCTCTTTGGACTCTAGCTGCAACGGTATGAAGCAGTTATGGTATCCCGTTGTGGCTCCAAGCTCTTGTCTTCATCAGCAGAAGCTTCATCGGGCACATGCCGTTATGCTTGTCCGTTGTACAATAGCTTGCCGAGCTAGCCAGACCGATGCTCACTATTTCCGCAGTAACTTCTGAACCGCCGATCTTAATGACTTCATACTTCCAACAGACGAGAGCTAACTCAATTCTCTACAAATCTTATGAAGGCATCAGAAGCTGAATCGAGATAGAAACCCTTCGCCCGAGCGGATCTTTCCACAACGGGTTGTCCAGTCCGTTTTAGTTGATTGATCCGAAAGCAGACGTCTTGCTTCATATCAGGATGAGGGCTGAACGTGGTTGCTGTAGAAGTCTTCTATTTTGCTCCTTCTTGCCTTGGCTGCTCATAGTTTCTTCTCCCAAACTCCATAGAACATCCACAAGCTCCAAAGGAACCTGCCAAGCACTCCACACATGAAAAATATGCAATGCCTATCCTAAAACTAATATGAATGAAGATGTGACAAAAAATAGTGAATGAATGCATAAAAGATACCAAAACCTATACTAAATGCATGCTAAAAAGATGTAAAATATGGAGATATCACGTCTTAACTATCAAAAGTTGACATAAGAAGTCTATTGAACTTTATCAAAACCTAATCGATTTAATTCACGTTTTCATCTTACAATAACCAACGAAAGCTGAGTCATTTGTAAAATGTAGTGGTCGGAGTCACGAGAGTGGAAAGACTATAAATTCATGTTTTATGTTCTTCTTTTTTTTCACTGAAAATTTAATTATATATAAACCCAAAAAAGGGGAAGGATCAGTTTTCCGAAACATAAGGCTCCAGCCCAAACAATGAAAAAACACCAAAACAACAAACCCTTGAAAAAAAAACGAAAGGCCCAAACACTTTAAGGGCTCACCAAAGGAACAAACCTGAGAACAGATATCTAGAGATTCGATCATCACTGTAAATTAAGATCCTTCTCTTTCTCTTCCTCAAACAAATTCTTCATCCATCTGGGTTCTCCTTGAGCTACGTATGAATGCACTCTGTTATCCGAGACAGCACTTTTTGCAATTTTAGCCGCTCCTTGATTGCCTTTTGGGTCTTCAAAAAGAATATCCCATCCATTCTGATTTTCTGTGAGTCGAAGTAGCACCTCTATATATCCAACCAGAGATGGCCATTCTCTCGGCTTATGCAAAGCTTTTATAATCTCCATTGATGATGCAGCAAAGGTAATGTTCTTATTCATGTTTTATGTTCAAGACAGCTTTTACAAAATCTCGAGCATATCATCTATCATATTGTTGCATGTTTCCAAATGATTACCTTAAATCCTAATATTTTTCCTTATTGATTTCAATCTGTTTTTATTTTGTTCTCTCTGATTTTTATTATAAACATCTTCGACAAACCATATTTTGTTCTAGCTTGATTTTTATCTTCACGTTTCATCGTAAGACAACTAACATCTGTAGATTTGATCCCAACTATACTAACCGTGTTTTTTGTGCACTTGCAGCTAGGATCGTGTGTTTGAGTGAAAACCTGAGTAAAATAAATCACACATCACAAAACCTAATCAATTTAGGGGGGTTAGTGGGAGTTAGATTTATATAGAGTTAGTTGATTTTAAGAGTCTGTTGATTTGTTAAATTTGTAAAAAGTTTTTTTAGATTTTAAAGAGTTTAGTGTATTCAGAAATTATATCAAAATATTACTGTAATGACTTAAAGAATATCTATAGTATTTTGAAAGTTTTGTTTTATGTGTTAAATTGTTAAAAAAATCACGTCCCAATAACACAATATTTTAATAGAATGATAGAATCATTAAAAACCAAATTTTTTGAATAGCAGTAAATTTTGTATGAAATTTAAAAATCACCAAACCAATAACAATAGTATTTAGTAAATATATCGTAATCCATAAACCAATAACAATATAATCTTAAAATTTTAACAATCTTTGATATACTCTATAATTTACCCTTTTTAATAGTATTTTCATTTGTTTTTAATAAAGAAATAATTTGTTTTTAATTAAATATCAATGTTTTCAGTGCTTTTGGAATTGTTAAAGTTTTGGCAGGAAAATTAGATGTTTTGGACCAAAAAAGAGATGTTTTTATACATTTTGAAGATTGGGCAGCTTTCAAACATTATATGTTTTGCATTATAGAGAGGACTTTCCACAGGGCGATCTTGTTCAAATTTGGATACAAGATAGTCAAGGATATTAGCTTTTATCTCTAAGTTATTTAAGGTCAATTAGATGGTTGGATCAAAAGTTGTGCTCAAATTACTCAAAACTGGTCCGTCTTGCGATGAAATGAAGCAAGCAAAAAAAAAGGGAAGCGATCGACGCAAGGTGTTCTGATCGATCGCATTTTCGATCAATACTTAATGTGTTCGATCAAACAAGGGCCATGATCGATGAACAGATCACCTGATTTATCGATCAGCCCTCCGAGAAAAATGGAAAGTTTCAATTTTTATAAAAAAAACTCATTCAAAGTTTTCCAATTCGCCCTAGCTGCATATGATACTCTATATAAACATTAGAAGCCACAAAAATTGAAAAAGCGCAGCCACAAATCATTCACCCAAAAGTTCTTAGTTTAATGTTTTCGAGTTCGTATTTTTGCTACTTTGTTGCTTTGGGAGAAGATTTCAATCCTTTTTCATCATCAAGAGTTGTTTCTGAACCCTATTTCTATTTCATTTATCAATAAGATGTTTTCAATTGCTTTTGTTGTTGTTGAATCTCTTGTTATGAGTGAGTAGTTTGTTTGTTGGGATTAGGGGTTTCTAAAAGAGATTCAATCATGGTTCGATAGATTGGTTTCGTATGCTAGGGTGGCGCTTACATTAGGTAGAAATAATATTTTCTGTAATAAAGTTCTTAATGCATGTCGCTGAATTGAGCATTTAGAACTGATATAGGAAAGTCATCTACTTGAACACGGGAAAAGAGTGTACTTTCAACCTCAACAAAATTCGTCGTGCTTTTTATACCTTTACAATGATGTCGTGCCTTTTTCAACCTGAGCCTATAAATAATTCAAATTAACTACTCAAACTTGTAATTGTAACCCATAATCCTACATTGAATTACTCAGTGTTAGTCAACTGTTAAATTTTGTGGATTCAGATGACACATTGACAACGAGATGTCATTGTTACGAGGCAAAACGACGTCATTTAGGGTTGATATACCCTATTATTTACCTCTTTTTAGTAGTATTTTAATATGCTTGTAATAAAAAAAGATTGGTTTTTTTATTATAAATCAATGAATTTAGTGGTTTTAAAGATTATAAAGATTTTGCGGGAAATTTGGAGAATTCGGGCAAAATGAGATGTTTTCGGACATTTTGGAGATTTGATAACTTCTGAACATTTATAAGTTTTACATTAGATAGAGGACTTCTCACTGTTAAAACATCATAAATTTTGGACGCAAGATAGCTGAGGATGTTAACTTTCATCTCCAAGTGGTTTGAAGTTAATCAGATGGTTGGATAAAAAGTTATGCTCAAATTACTGAAGCATGGCCCGTCTGCTGACGAAATGGACCAAACAGAGAATATACAATTTGAAACAACCTGACTCGGCCAACCGGGGGTGGGGGGGGGGGGGGGGGGGTAGATCCAATTCGAGCAGAAGTCCTTGAAATGAATGAATCGACCGCTTGTTCGATCTAAGGAAATTGGATCGATTGAACCACTTACTAGATCGTTCGATCCGTCCCCGAGAAAAATGGAAAGTTTTCATTTCTCTCCCAAAACTCGGGAATTCTGCACAAATTCGCCCTAGTTGTCCATATAACTCTATATAAACAAAAAAGAAGAAAATGAGAGAGCCACACAAATCATTCACCAAAAGTTATTTAGTTTTTATTGTTTTTAATTCGTTATCATTGTTTCATCACCAAGAGTTATTTTCTGAACCCTATTCTATTTCAATATTTCAATAAGATGTTTTCTAATGTTGTTATTGTTGATGTTGATTTCTTCATGATGTGCGAGTAGTCATTTGATGGGATTAAAGGTTTTTAAAGGGGATTCAATCATGGTTTAATAGATATATTTAGTTTCTAGAGTGGTGCTTACATTAGGTAGAAGTAATCATCTGTCCTTTTCTGTTCTTAATGCATGTTGTTAGATTGATCACCTAGCACTGATGTAGGAAGTTCATCCCTCGAACACCATGAGGTTTACTAGCCCAAATTGCAATTGATTGGCTATATATTTAAAGCGCGAGAGCTCACTTTAAAAATTATCACTACAAGAAAATAGTGATTTTGCGACTACAATTTACGACTAATTATGTAGTCGTATTTTCTTACGACCAAGATGCGACTATTTTACGACTAATACATGATAAAAAAAACAGTCGCAAAAAGTTCGCAAAACAGTCGCTAACCGGCGACTTAAGGGAATAGTCGTAAAATTTCCGACCAATAAGCGACTCATTCGGCGGGTCGCTTTGTAGTCGTACAAAACTACTATACCACGTTTTCTTCGTTTACTGGTTGGTGTACCTAATTTATGCCGTAGTCGTAAATCAGTCGAAGTGTAGTCGCAAAATTTGTCTATAAATATCAAACAAAGTCCTTCGTCTATAGACACTCGATCAAAACATAAAAATAGAGAGAGAATTTTTTTTTTTTTTTAATATAATTGTAAAGTCGGGAAATTACAATTATAATAATTTTCGAAAGTGGATGTATAAGAGGATCGATGAAGAGACATAAAATTTCTCAGCAGAGTTCATAGCGGGGGTCGATCAATTCATGGCATTTGCAAATAACCAGCCTCTAGCGCAGAGCAATAAGGGTAAGTTTCACTGCCCTTGTATTGTTTGCAAAAACGATAAATTTATCTCGGGGACAAAAGTTTGGAATCATCTGTTTAGTAGAGGATTTATGCCAGATTATTATGTTTGGTATAAGCACGGAGAAAAAATCAATATGGATTTAGGAATGAGTTGTTGATGCGGTGGGGTTTGTTACTTCAAGTTTTACCCCTCAGATAGCTGCAAGTGCACATCAATCACAGTAGTATATTAAGGGATCGAATCCACAAAGATTGTTGTTTTGCGAAAGTCCTAGGATTTCTAACTTCTTTAAACCGAAAGGGAAGTTGGGGATGTTGTGTGTCAAAGTTTTCAGAGGTAATATCAAGCAACAAAAGAGAATTAAACGGTTGTAAATTAATAGGTAAAATGCGTTGGGTCCAGGGGTGTTCTCTGGGGTTCATGGATCGGATCTAACAAACAATAGATTAGGTTCTAAACGATTTAATGGGTTAGGTTCTTAAGCTGAAACGGTCGACTATGACTACCCCGCGTTTGCGGATCTAGCCACCTACGTTTGCCTTGTCCCGCAGATATGAGTTCTCATCCCACGATGCATGACAACCGCGCATACATATCATTCACCTATTTGTAAACACTGCGGTGCGGTCCGTCGATATGCCTAAGCATCCTACGGTGCGGTCCGCTCGTTAACCTCTAGATCCAGACAATGAACCACATGTTCGTGTATCTAATTGTCCGGGAATCAGTTGCTAATTGATCAGAGAAGCAAACATGCAATAAGAGCAAGACATAAACGAAGATACCTAAAAGAAACTCTATCTCTATCAACCTAGCGAAATAGATCCATGATTAAACCCCTTTGAAAACCCCCTTAAAAACCCAACTAGATGACTACTCGTTCATGGAAAAAATAGACATCTTTGAGATAAGAAAGGTGCGAATTGTATTGAATAAGAAACAGAGTGAGAAAACTTCTTTAAAGGAAATCCGAATGAAGTGATCTTCTTAGAGTATTGAAAAACAAAGAACTATGAACAAAAGATGAAAAGAGAAGGAAGGAAAGGTGGCGGCTGCAGAAGAAATCTCTCTCGAGGTCTTCAACTCCGGGGCCATCGATCTCTCTCTCTCTCTCTCTCTCCATTCGGCGGCGTGAAAAGTGTTTCTGAAAAGCTTTGTGTGAAGTCACGCCCTTTGTGAAGCCCTNCAAGCTTCCCCTCAGCATGGCCAAGGTATGACTCTTTCTCTAACTGATTCCATAATACAATATAACAAGAAGCAGGAGGAGACCATCGCCGAGCCACAAGATACCGCGATCACAAACCTAGTAGCCAAGGAGAAACATTCGGCGTGTCCGGAGGAGTTGGAAGAATAAGAGGAGCGTTCCAGCGAAGGCCTCAACACCATGACATCAAGAACACTCCAGACTGTCCAAGACAAGAGAGAGCTCACCAAAGCCGCACTGGAAATTATCAGGACCTTCCAACATCAAGCTTGGCCACTTCTATGCAAGAACAAGGTACATTCAGTTTCAATAATGCATGCAGGTACAAGCAACATTTCAGAGCTTCCAGACTAAGTCTACGCACGTCAAGAAAGGCCAAGAAAAGCATCAAAGTGTTGGTTGAATTATTTTTAGTTGGTTTCATAAGTTCTTTCCTTTTCTTTTTAAAACGCTAATATTTTCCTTTTTTGTATTAGGAGTTTTTCCGTTTTGTTGCTTTTGTTTTTCCTTTATTTTTTTTGTTTTCGCATTTAAGTTGCCCTATTAGGAAACCCTAGAAGGTCACTGCCGCCGGACTGTTTATAAAGTCCCACTTCGGCCTTGTAGCTCACGATTTTTTTCCGAATCAATAAAATCAGCAGTTCTCTTACTCAAGCGCCGCTTGCTAAGAAACCCCTTGCTTGTCTCTTGTGCGTGGATTCTCACAAGGTACGAGTGTCAGCTGTATCAGGGAGCCTCTCATCCTCTCTGTGGTGCCATCGTTCCATCATCCGACCCATAAACCGATCCAACGTGAGAGAGTCTTTAGTCCAGCACGTTCGATTCCATCTTGTGACTCTCGGTCCATCTGAGGTTCACACCACAACTCATCTCACCATGACCACCTCAACAAGGAGTCCCACTACTCATCCTCTCCAACTCCCTAAGGACAAAAGCGAGGGCCAAGGTATGGTCCTCTTTCTATTTCATTGTATATACCATTTTGTTTTTGTTGCTTTGGTCTCTCTTGAACTTCTATTACACAAGGGACTGTGTAATTTAAGTTTGGGGGAGAGGTTGAGAGATTNCTCCTTCGGATTAGCCTCACATTGGCCGGGTAAAGTACCTTGGCCGCTTGTACTTGCTTTTCCTTTCTCCAGCTGACGAATTTTGTTGTTGATGTTGGTGAGCTGGGTAGAGACGTCCTGAAAGGAGGAGTCCATGCGTTTGTTGATATCAACATATTTTTGATCACTGGTTGTTTGGCCTTGTATAATTTGTTGGAGCATTGCTTGTAGCAAATCTAGAGTTGGCCCTTGATTTTGTTGTTGCTGAGGCATGAAACCAGGAGGGTATGGTTTGTTCCCCTGCTGTTGTTGGCCTTGGTAAGGTGCCTGTCTTTGCCCTTGATACCCACTGTTTTGTTGGAAACCACCTTTGTTGTATGGTATAAACGGTTTGCCTTGATTTGGTTGTTGAGGAGGGTACACTTGATCTTTTGGATTTTCCACATTTGTGCTTCTATAAGACAAGTTTTTGTTGTTTCCTTGGTACCTTGAGGCGTATCCCTGTGGCTTTGGATAGTCTTGGCCTCCAACCCAATTTGCTTCCTCAAACTCATCTCCAATTCTTCCTTGAGACATGTCTGCGGCTTCACCGACGAAGTGGACTTGTTTTGTGTTGACAAGCATCATCTTGTCAATTTTTTCATAGAGGGACTTCAACTCCTTTTTGTGTGCCTCCAGTTCATGTCCTCTTGGTGCCCTGTCATAGTCCTCCAAATAATTCCCATCACTCAAAGCGAGGTTGTCAATGAGCTCCATACCATCGTGGACATCTTGGCCAAGAAAGTTCCCTCGGCTTGCCGTGTCAAGTAGCATTCGAATTTTGGGCAAGGCTCCACGGTATATAGTGATCAATAGAGTTTCTTCACTGAAGCCGTGGTGAGGACACTGGATGGTGTAGTCCTTGAAACGCTCCATTGCTTCACTAAAGCTTTCATTGTTTTTTTGAGTGAAGCCACTTATCTCGCTTCTAAGCCGAGCGGTTCGAGCACTTGAGAATTTTTTTGAGAGAAAGGCCTTCTTGCACTCTATCCAGGACGTGATGGTGCCTTGTGGTAATGTTTTCTCCCAATGCCTTGCCTTATCCCCAAGAGAGAAGGGAAAAAGTCGCAGTTTGAAGGCATCCTCGCTTACGCCGTTGATTTTGATCATTCCGCACACTTGGTCGAAGTTGTCCAAGTGCTCCAATGGGTCTTCCATAGCCAGGCCGTGGAATTTGCTGTTTTGCACCATAGAGACGAAGCCAGTCTTGATCTCAAAATAGTTGTTTTGGACCGGTGGAGGCGTGATGCCGAAGCGATTGGTGTGTGTGTTCGGTGCATCACCGGCGCCAATTATGCGTGGTGCCCTTTGTGGATGGTAAGGCTGTTCTAATCCTCTGCCAGCAGCAGCGTGTTGAGGTGGATCCTCCACCTGATCATGGTCAGCCATCACTTCTTGATGGTACTCTTCTATATCAAGAAGTAATCTCTCTCTCCTATGTCTTGCGTTTCCTAGTTGTTGGATGTTGTCTAGTGGTGCGAGCAGGTTGTTGTCACCTCTAGACCTTAGGTTCATGTACCTGAAAACACAATCACAATAGTAGGTAAATTAGGAACCAAAATAGAAAAGAAAAAAAAAAACTTAGTCTCCACAAACTTCAAATCCTAATAAATTCACTTAAAACCCAAGTTTGGCAACGGCGCCATTTGGCGCCATTTGATAAACAGGATTTTAACCAGTTTGATAATCAAAACCTAAAGGTCTTTTTGCAGTTGTAGTACTTTAGGTGTCAAACCATCCTTGGGGTGAAAGCTACTAAGATTACAAAAGTTATATGAAGCTAAGCAAAATTCGAGTTAAATGGGTGAAGAATTCTAAATTAATTACTTGCGGTTTGTAAATAGACACGAAAACTATTTTACAATCCCTACAGAAGGGTTATATAAGTACTAGATGACTCTAGAATAATAAAACAACAGATCTACTAATTTAATAAAATACAAATCTAAAACCGGATTTATTATACAGATTTGATGGTGAGTAGCAAAATAATAAGAAAAACTATTTCTAAAATTCAAACAATTACCAAATCAACAACAGGTAATAATACAAGACTCTAAGCAATTCCTAAAAATAATAGAATGATAAAAACACAATTTTATAAATTTATAAAACTATATTGCATAATTAAACTATTTAATGGAAATTTAATCAAGATAAACAAACATAAAACTAGAGGAAAAAGGTTTTTTGGTTGTAAATTATTAAAAACAGATTCTAAGTTGGGAATCATGCTTAGGGAAGTTGAAGATTCGAACTTGGGGTTTAAAAACATAAATTCTTACTCTTTTAGTTATTTCTCTAAACCTTAAGAAACCAAATTAGATTTATCCATGATGTGTGGCATAAATCCTTTCTTCACCCTTTCCTCCTAACCCATGATGTTTGGTGGAAAGAAAAGGTGAAGAACATTAAGAATGGATCTTAAAAAAAATGGTTTAACTAGCTCCCTAAGCATCCATGATGTGTGGGAAAGGATGAGCTAGTCTCTTGGATTTGGTTTTAAGGGATTTCCTAAGTCTTGTTAGGATAAGGAAATCCCTAGATTAAAGAGATCTCGTTAGAGAGTCTCTAGACCTTAAAACCCCCAAATCCAAGAAGAGAATTAAAATGAAGTACATGATGAAAACAAACCAAGTTTTTAGTCTCCAACTTCCTTAATCATCCCAACCTTAAATCTTAGGCGGTTTACTCACAAATCATGTTCTTATCTCCTTTAAACTTAAGTTTAGAGTTAAGGAACATGACCAATGAGGTTTTTAAGAAAGATTGAAATTTAATTAAATACTTGTGGAAGATAATAAAATACAAGGATTTTCAAAAGATCTAAATAAAAACTAAGAAGAAGGATTTGACTTTAGAATAATTTAAACACTTGCTATCTATAAAATAAGAGTTCTTAACAAAAGATTTAAACAAGAATTAAGAAGAAAGACTTAACTTTAGAATATGTTGAATACGAAATCTATATAATAAAAATACAAGTTTTAAAGAACTAAAATAAGAAGAACTATAAAACTCAAGAACAAGGGAAAGCTTATAAGAACACTTAAGAAGACTTTGAAAGAGAGAATATAAAGACTTGATTGTTTACTTGATGAAAAACTGAATGAATATTACAAACACATAAACACTCCTTATATAGAGTTTTAAATATGGCTCTTGGCCTTAAAAGAGGGGTTAAGGGGCAAGAGACAAGGGGCAAGAGACAAGGGACCTATCTAATCCCACTTACTTAAAGCATAAAAACTTTTATGACTCAGCTTCCTTTTTGGTCCGCGTGGTTGGGTCGATCGGTCACTCGATCGTGTCATCAGATCGGGTCACTTGGTCGATTGTCTAGTCGATCACTCTTTGATCGACTCATTTTGCACGATCGTCCAGTCGATCACACCTTGATCGAGTCATTTCGCTCGATCTTCCTCTCGATCTTGATTGAATCGACTGGCCTTAGTCGATCTACCAGTCGATCTCGGCTCCTTTTCTTTTGTCCGAGTTTTCTTTTTTTGATTCCTGCCAACTCTTATGTTCTTCTTTCATCTTCTTGTTAATGCTCAACATCCGTCACAGCTCCAAGTACTCAAAACAGCCTGAAAAAGATGCAAATATGCAAGAAACATGCAAATGCTAATGCAAAGTTCTCTAGGACTTAAAATGGTACAAATGATGCAAAATAGTCTATTATGAATGATGTATGCATAAAAACCTATTCTAAATGTAAGCTAAATATGCGAAATATATGAGTATATCAGACATCAAATTTATGAGCTTTTGCGAAGTTATAGTGAATTCTTTTCATAATATGCCATGAACGAATTGCAGCGATTGATGCACAATTTTACATATTCTCATACTCTATTCAGATGGAGATCTTTGACATTTGAATCATTAATGGATGAAATGAAAAAGAATAAGAAAAAAAAAGAAAGAAACAGATTTTGTAGTTTGTCGTAAGTTGTAATGTTTGTCATTTTTCATAGTGTTGTTTTAGCTTTCGCATATCTGAATTAATTTGAGGGAATTGACTAATGTTGCAGTTTGACAAGAAAAAAAACAAAAAAACTATGAAGTCGTCTTACACATTTATGAAGCATTTCCTAAAATATATAAATTAGAATTTTTAGTCTATTAATACAGCAACTCAAACATGAAAACACAATGTGACAATAATCGTTTTCTGTTTAGTTTTAAATGAACACAATGTGACAATAATCATTTTCTGTTTAGTTTATAATCATTTTCTGTTTAGTTTAAAATAAATTTAGGAAGCCGTTTTACACATTTTGGAAAGTCTTCCTAAAACGTATAAATAAGAATTTTTCTGCATATATTTATATAAAAGCTCAAACTTGTGAGCTATCTTAAACATTTAGGAAGAATTTCTTAAAATATATAAATGATAACTTTTGTATCTATTTACATAACAACTCAAATTTGGTCAGATATGTCAACACAATATGAAAATTAAAAATCGTTTTATGTTCTTAGGTCCTGACAAGTTTAAACGCAACGGTTGTGAAAATTTACGGAAGCGGGCGATTGTGGTTAACAGGGTTACTAAGCGGTTTGTACGACTGGTATAGCGGTTGGAAACAGGTGCGTTTGTGGGATATTTACTACTGGTTAACTTGCGGATGCAGTAGCGGTTAAATAATAAATTAACAATATAAACATATTTTATAACTATAAAAAATATGAAAAACCATATTATTATAAAAAAAACTATAAATTATTAATTAAACATAATTACTTTTATTTCTTATTTTTTTTTAGTTTGGATGAAAGTTATGAATTCAATAAAGAATTTTTTTTTTCATGGAAATTTTAGATTAAAAGAATTTTAGTTGTTATATATATATATATATATATATATATATATATATATATATACATTTGCGATGGAGAGATAATTTATCAAAATAATTAAAATTGATAGATTTTATACATATAAAATTATGAAAGATTGTTAATGAATATTAGTTAAAAAGTGTCAAATTTATTTATTTATTTGTATTTATCATATTCAAATCTTATTTTTTAAAACTTTCTTATATATATCTTGATTTTAAATAAATTTTGTGTTTTTTTAATTTTTAATTTTTTTTTTAATTATCCACCTGCAATCGCCCGCAACCGCAAACGCTAGTTGTAAGGAGCTTTTGATTTTGAGCGACAAAAAGTGGTTGAAGCGATAGAAATCGTTTTGCGTAATTGTTGCCAAACGCCAACAACCGCTACTACCCGCAAATGCAGCATTTGCGAGAGTTAGCGGGAGAACCAATCAAACCCTTACTTGAATGTTTAGTAACTTTTTAAATGGTCAAATAATTTATTTTAAAACGTGTAATGAAAACTGTTGTATATGTTTATACATTCACTCAAATTTAGGATGTCATCATACACATTTAGGAAGACCTTCCGTTAAACATTTAAAATACTTTTTTTAAGAGTTTATGAATGTATTCTATTAGTCAATGAAAATCTTTTAAAATTCTAAGAAGTTTAAAAAGCTTTCTTAATAATTTAGAAAGTTTTCTAAAATTTTAGCAAATCTTCCTAAAAGTTTAGGTAGTCTTTCTAAACGTTTAGGAAGACTTTCCTAATATTTGATGAGAAATTTTTTGAAAGAAATTTGAATGCTTTCTAAATTTTTAAGAAATTAGAAAGGCTTTCCTAACACGTATAAATGCAAACTTTGTGTACCATTTACATACAATTCAAATTTAGGAAGACGTTATACACATTTATAAAGGTTTTCCTAACACGTATAAATGCAAACTTTTGTGTACAATTTAGATACAATTCAAATTTAGGAAGCCGTTATATACTTTTAGGAAGTATTTCCTAGCACATATAAATGCAAACTTTTGTGTACCATTTAGATACAATTCAAATTTAGGATGGCGTTATACACATTTAGGAATTATTTCCCAGCACGTATAAATAAAACGTTGGTGTACCATTTAGATATAATTCAAATTTATGAAGCCGTTATACACATTTAGGAAATATTTTCTAGCACATATAAATACAAACTTTTGTATAACATTTAAACACAAGTTACACAACTCAAATTTATGAAGCAAATATACACATTTAGGAAGACTTTTATTGTCTTGGAACAATGTCTTAAATTACATTTCTTTTTGCAGCTAGTTCAAATTTAAATCCTTTTGAAAATTGGACATACTTTCCTAAATAACACAAGGATGTCAAATTGTTATTATTGATTGTGATTTTCTTCCTTTGAATATTTATTTCAGAAGACTAATCAATCATGTTCTTTTTATACAAACATGTATCATTTTGTTTTTCTTGTAAATAAAAATGTCTACAACAAAATAATAAAAAATTAAAAAGAAATAAAAACTCTTTGAGATCGATAATAATATCTATAAAGTCAGGAAAACATTCCTGAAACTTTAACAAAACGATCGTAAAATGCAATTATATGAATTTCCTTGATTTGGCACATTTCTTATTTGTTGTAGTAAGGAAGGCAATGAGATCTTGAAAGGAAATGAATATTCCATATGTCTTCACCTGTAAAAAAAATGCATGATAAATATATGTTAAAAACAACTAGAGATTGCTAAACAAAAAAAATAATCATAAAATAATAGAGAGGATGAGGGACATTAGACCATAGTAGATCTTAGGTTAGGTTCTTAGCATTTTTAAGATTTAATTTAAATGAAAATTAAGTAAAAATCGAGTCTTAATTAAGATTTTTAAAGATCGGTTCTTCGAGGACGTGTAGCTCTCTCCTCTTCTCGTGCCCATCTGTCTCCCTTTCTCCCCGTCTTCATTTTTGCTCCTCCTTCTCCACTCTCTCTCTCTCGCTCTCTCGTCGTTGTTTGAGAGAACCATGTCGGAGTCGATTTCACAGGCGAAATCATTCGCAAATCGCGTCTGCAGGGGCAGCATCAAATCTTCTAATTTCCGATTTAAGCACAATGCTAATCGAAGCGACTTTCGGGAGATCTTGAAATTCTCAACACAGACAGAGAGAAGGCGGGAGGATATGGAGGGATGACGGCGGTGGGAGATGGCCAGGGGAGGAGGAGAATGGATATTGCAGCGTTTTTATTTCTATTTTTGATTCAGTGTGATTTTAACCACCCTTAATCAATTTTTTTTCCTGCATAAAGTGAATCATAGATCACCAGTGGTTTTATGATTTTATTAGTTGACTAAGTTTTTGTGGAACAGATTGTAACCGAGTATAATGAACTTCTTGCAAGTCAGCTGAGGACACAGCGACAGGCAAGTGGTTCTTCTGATGCTTGTTTCTGTCTCTTCTTATTTATATATGAACAAGCTTAATAGAGGATGAAGTTGTAGCCACCTCATGGTATATTTATGCAAGAGATTTCAATTACTTATCACGGTCGTGATGTATTTCCTCAGTACTACGAATCTCTCATTGTTGAGGCGAGAAGCAAGCAGGAAAGTAGTATTGCCGAAGCGGTTGAGCAGAATGCAGGAGCTTCAGAATGAGATTGAAAAATATGAAGAGGAAAAAACTGGTATCACTGAGGTGAGAGCCTCTTTGCCTTGGTTCTCTTTTGATCATTGTTCCATTCTTGAAAGGTTTCCTTATGCACTGATTACGCTGCAAACTATTAATATTGGGTTTCAGGTTAATAGAAAGCTTATAAAAGAGCAGCATACTTGGCGGAAGAAGGCCAAGGAAATAGAAGAGAGGTGCAACATGTTGCTCTTTGTAAAGTTGTTTACATAAACAATCATAATCCATAGTAAAGGGTTGATTGATTTTTGGTCTCTAGATGCATTGGTTTTGACAATATTTATCATGATCTACAAACCGTATAGGTGAAGAAGCTGAAACATGATGTCGCCACTGCAGTTGAGATCTTGCAGCGTTTAAAAGGCTTAGAGGATAATTCCAATGTTACCCAGCTCAGAGGTTTGTGCTATTCAAATCTTACATAAAAAGGGATCTCTGTTTTGCTACTAAGCTGTGTCTTTTAGTTGTTTAGCTTCACAATCAGTGTCAACTGTAAAAGTAATTACATTTATTTTGAAACTGCCACAAACTTACATTTCATGAACTTTCATAATCAATTATTTATCTGCTAAGGATTTGTCTTCTTCCCTCGTTGAAATGTGATGGTGTCTTGCTGACCAGATTCTTCTTATTACCTGAACTGTGCATGATGTTGTCGATGTCAAAAGCTCAATTTAGTAAAGATATCTATATCATTCATGTAGAAGTGGAATATAACTAATATATCATTCATAGTACAAGTGGAATAATTAGAGGGAAACTATCTCGTGTTGTAACTATCATATAGGGATGCTTGTAAGAGCTTTGGAGTTGGAGTGGGATGTGCTGTCTGAAGAGATTGGTTTTTGGTTACCTGCTGAGATTAACAATGAAGAACATGATGACAAACCTGAAGGGGAGGAAGAGTCTGGTAATATTTCTCAAAGATTTTTACTTTCCCAATCTCTACTTTTGCAGTTCTTTTGGATGGAAAGTTGTGATGCAAGAAACTAAATGTAGTTTGCGAATTTTAAACTCATATGGTTGGTTATGCATTTTTTTTCATACTTACAATAAAAAAAAATTATTAAATATTTTTTTTAAGAACCCATTAGGGTTCTACCATTGGAGAGGAGGAAACAAAAATATCTTAATAAAGGTTCTTAAACTAAATTTTATAATTAAATATTAAGTAAGAACACTTATGGGGTTCTCCCATTGAACATGCTCTTACAACTTTGAAGTTTTCTAAACGATTCAGAAAGACTTTCCTAAATTATTAAGAATCCGTCTTGAAAATTAGAAAGACCTTCCCAATTAAAAATTCAGGAAGTTTTCTTAATGTTTTAGGAATGTCATAATAAAAAAATAATCATAATTACCATCAAGTGTGAGACATTCAAACATATGTTAAAAGAAACTACAAATTGTTATAAAAAAAAAGAATCATGAAATATTAGAGAGGATGAGAGACATTCGAACTTAAAAGTTTTCTAAACGATTTAGGAAGACTTTCCTAAACTATTAAGAATCCATCCTAAAAACTAGAAATGCCTTTCCTACTAAAAAATTAGGAAGTCTTCTTAATGTTTTAGAAAGGTCTTCATAAAACATCCTAATAAAAGAATAATCACACTTACACTCAAGTGTGAGACATCCAAATCCATTACTAACTCATGAAGAGAGAATGGATATGCGGTCATAGTGAATAAGTGAATTCATGTGATCCAGATAAACAACAGAAAACACCTAGAAATCACATATTCCATTTTAAATATAATCTAACAAAAAGCAACAGATAAAAGGCAGCTCAAAAATCATAATCATGTCCATATATTTCTGGGTTTTACATTGAACTTAACAAACAAATACGAGAAGAATTCTGAGAATGAGTCTTATCAGCATCACTGAGTCATATCCCATATTATCATGGTAAGCATCTCAGGCGAATAGTTGTATTATAGACATAATTCACGTAAGAAAAACAAAACTAACCATTTATATGAACCTAATTTACCTAATATGAATCATCAAAAAATGAAAATGACTGAGACAATGCTCTTAGTCATTACAAAGTAGTAATTTACTTTTAATACAAACAACTATTTAAGAAACAATAAAGAAAGCAACTAAGCTCGAATTTCATAAACTAAACTGATAAAAGAACGATAGCTTTAGCTTTTCTAAAATATTGTTAATAAATAAAAAGTTGCTCAATGGACAACATGATAGGCATTTTTCTTCGACTAGAAACCAAAACAGAACGCGAACCTAGGAATTATGCAGAAACAGAGCATCTCAGCATGAAATCATTAAGCAGTAAGCACGCCACTAAACAAATCGACGACAGAATCATAATAAGAAATCTAAACAGCAAACGAAGCTGTTCGGGTACTCGGAAGAATCCAAAAGGAAAAATAGCATACGAAATTGACGAAAACGAAAAACATAGAACGGAAGGGCACAACAATAATAGAATCTGCTCTCACTAGGATCATCGGAGGCGCAACGGATACGACATGCTATTACCGATCTGATAACATGCCAGTCGCCGGAAAGAACAATTGGGCCATTATGAATCCTAAAATAAAAAAAAAATCTTAGAATCATCATACCTTTGATCTGTTTCAATTCTATTGTTGTTCTTTTTCGCCACTACTATTGTTCGCCGGAGATATCGCTGTCAGAGATATCAGAGACGTCGATGTCGTTGGAGATTTGTGGTTGTCTGTGAAACCAGGGTTTTTGAGGCAAGTCGTGAAATGTGTTTTCAATAAAATGTTCTGATTTTATAAGAGAAGGCATAGTTGTCTTTTACCCTTTAATGAATGCTATTTTAGATGAATGCTATTTTAGATAAAAATCAGCGTGTGGACTATAGTTAGATCCATAAACTTGTTTTTTGCCATATAAGAGAATTGCTCTATTATTTATATTAAATTAAATTAGCTATTATAATAATGAAAATATTAATAATTTTATATATTTTAATGACAAAAATATATAAAAATCAAATTTATCAAATTTAACAAACGAACTGTTTCACAATTGCTAACCAACGTTACAAACTTGACTTATTAATATTGTCTTAAAATGATTCACTGTTCAAAAATCGATAGTTATTTGGACTGAAAAATATGCAGCTCAAGTTTGCTCCATCATCACTTGTCTTACCCTTGATCCCTGAAACATTATGAAAATAAACAAACTTACTACTGGTGCTTTATAACTGAGCACATAATTGACATATACTTTACCTTCTACAATATACTTTTTATTCAATAGTAAGCTAAGTACTAAACCATATATTCCATAAAACCATCAATTATGTATGAAACACAAACAGCACATCAAATCAAGAGACATACCTGGAAAATATCTAAAAGAAGGATGTGTAGTCAAATCGTGAGTAGATTATTCCATCTGGTTTCTGGTATGAACCAAAATAAATCACTAATTAAGCACAATTTAAAACCAACTCTTAGTTAAATATAAGCTGAAATCAAAGAATAAAATTTGTAAAGATGTATAGCACCAACTATATATACAATCCACAACCTCAAAAGCATATCATATCAAAACTATCGATCAATTTTCTTGTTTAGCAATGACCAAAAGAAGATAGAAGCAGATCACAAAACAAAGTGCTTATTTTGCAAGAGTGGCACCAGATAATATCCGAATCTAATCCAGTTACTGATAATCTAACAGTTTCAAAGATAAATCTAATCAAATAAAGCTGGCAGAGAAAAACAACATTTTTAAAGAAACTCATGTCCTTACCATGCAATAATTCTCAAGAGGATATCCCAATTCCCAAAGCAGCAAGCTCAATGGTATACAAAAGTTACTAAAATAGATATGGAAAGCATAATCAACCAAGAATATCATGAGACAGTAGGAGATAACTCCTTTCTAGATCCATACACACCACTGAAACAACCTCAATGCTACAAAGTCAAACTTAGATTCACAATTTTGGATGAAAACAGAGGAACTTATTCCGGAAAAGAAAATTAATCAAAAGTCAAAACCACAAAATTGACATTCTATGTGGATAATATAAAAAGAAAAGGCATAATCGCGATCACCTTGAAGGCGTGACGCGCCTTGTATCCCTTGAGCTGAAGAGTACTCTGTAATACAGGATGTGTATATTTAAACCAATCCTCAACATTACCGTCTCTTTTCGCCGCCGCCGCCATAACTGCGTCGTGGACCACCACCAAGTACAGAACCTACCTTCGTCGCCTCCACCATCTCTGCAACCAATAGAATAAAAACGAACAAACAAGAATGAATCTCAATCAGAATAATTTTTGAAATTTCCAGAGAAAAATCAAACAATCAGGGGAAGGAAATTGGGAAATTGGGAATGTAGAAGATGAAAATCGCTTTTACCTGTTCGTAGAAAATTTGGTTTTCACAGATCGGAGAAGGGAAATCTAGGGTTGATAAATGAGGATCGTGTTGGTTTTCTTAATAAAAAGAGGAAAAGAAAGACGAATAAGAAGAAGAGAGGATAGCAAGACGATTTTGTGTTCGCGATTGACAGAGAATAGAGAGACAACACCATTTCAATCCCACCAAAGAACCAATACACTCGAGCAGATCTAGGCTCAAAGCAAGAAACCTTGACCTCCAAATGGGAAAACGCCATTGAAGCCCAACAATCTTTACAGGCGGATCCTCGCAAACTGAGCTTTGCCATCTACAGACAAAAACCCAGCCACCTCCTCGCAAGAGAAAAATTGAAGAACTAAATAACTGCTTCGCTTTGAAACCGTCCTCTAACCTCGAAAGAAACCAGAGGATAGCTAGTAGATGCCTCCACAACGAGATATCATTCAAATGACGCGCCCAAAAGGAGACCCAAACCCAACTCTAAACACTAAGACTTTGGTAAGAAAACAAACAGGCACCAGATCGAGAGGCTAAAATCAAACCCACAGACCCTTCAAACTTATCAACAACAACCATCCGAGAATCAAACAAACTTGCCAAACCCCCAGAAGGCACAGATCTAAACAAAAGAGACCAAGGCAGAGCAGATCGGAGTCGACGGAGCGAGCTCCACCAAACCCAGAAAAACCAGATCCAAGCTAGATCTACCAGAACCACAACCTAATACGAAAACCACAAAGCAGAAAGGACAAAGCCGAACCGACTCCATGGCTGTGAGAGCCCACGGCCGTCGGCCGGAAACAAGAAAAACAAGCGAAGTTTTTTTTTTTCAGAGAGAATGGAGAGAGATCATTATCTACATATACAGAAATCTATTTTGTTCGTTTGGTTTTTAGATTTTGGTTTTTCTAGAAACTAAGCTGATTTATGTATTTTTTGGTTTTTTTTTACATTTTTTTCATATTTGATTTATAAAATATATTTTATGTTTTTTTTTCTAATTTATGTTTTGGTTTTTTTTTATAACTGTTTTGTTTTTAAATGTGTTTTAGATTTTTAAAATTTTAGTTTTGTTTTGTGTTTAAAACTTCATAAAATATATAAAACCTTATTAATAAAATATAATAGCTCACAAAAATTTATAAATAATAATTAAAACAATTATATAGATTTTTTTACAAGCAATGGATTTACTAAAATAAACATACAAATATTATTAATAAAATATTACTTTTATAAAAATATAAATAAAAAAACTTCTGAGTTTTTAGTGTGTGTATATATGAGACTTGTGATTTTATTCAAGATATTGGGTAAAAATAACAAGATTTTTTGAAAAAAAGTAAAAAAAAAAATAAAGAGATATGAATAACAAAAAAAATCTTGGTAATATTTGGGAGAAAAACTCCAAAAATGTAGATTTTGGTTATTGCTTCCAAATTGTAAGTTATTTGAAAAACTAGTTTTCCTATATTTTGGTGAATCTATTTAAAAATTTTGATTAGCAAATAAAGTGGATTTTGAAAAATAAAAAGTAAAAACTCTTTCAAAAACTACAAACATTCAAGGCCTGAATCGGAGACATAGACAAAGTTCGGTTATGCAGGAGATGAGATTTGTTGTGACGGAGATAAAGACGAAGAGTAAGGGATCGTCAAGGGATCGAGCTATGTTATGCCATTGAGATTCAGCAAACGAATTGGAGATCGAGACGGAGACGAACACGAACGATTAAGGGCAATAATTAGGAAGAGAAATTGGAAACGAGCAATAGTTAGGGTTCACAAAGATTTTAGGGAAAAATTGGAAATTGAAACGTTCAATAAAACGAGTATAGTTAACATCACATATAAGAAGTGATGCCAAATTATTGAGATATGTGAATATTACATTTATAAATATGTTATTTTGTGGATATTCCTATTAGACAATATTCCTTCTTGTATTAGATTTAATGTATGTTACCGCTTGTATAAATACTCTTCAGCCGTTTGGCTTAATCAACACAGAAAAACTTTCTCTAAACTCTGTTTTATGACATGGTATCAGAGCCCTAAGGGTGTCTTCGTTTTGTCTTAATCTTGCTCGTTCTTATTCTCACATAAACAGCCATGGGATACGATGCTTCACACGTTGTTGTTGGTAGCGCTATTGCGGTTTCGACGGGTAGACGGACGATCAATCCCTATGATCTTTCACCAAGTGATAATCCTGGTTGCCTAATCTCACAGGTTTTGTTAACGGGGTTCAATTATGATGAATGGTCTCGTGAACTTCGTACATCGTTAAAGGGTCGAAATAAAGTTGGCTTTGTTGATGGTAAGATCGCGAGACCGGATGAAGCTTCCGCTGAATTTGAAGATTGGGAGACTAACAACTCCCTGATTGTTTCTTGGATTCGTAATACTATCTCCCCAAACCTTCGTCGAGATATCTCGCACTTTGAAATTGCGAAGGACTTATGGGATGACATTAAGGAACAATTTTGTGTTGTGAATGCACCAAAAATTCAACAACTGATGTGTGACTTATTTAATTGCAGACAACGTGATATGAGCATCTCTGCTTATTACGGCAAATTAAAGCATCTTTGGGAGGATCTAAGTCCTCTAGGGCACGCAGTGCTAGTCGTCGCGAAAGCGATAAAGTTCATAAATTTCTGTTTGGTCTCGACGAAACTACATATGGAGCTCTTCGTACCACTCTGCTTTCTCGTGATCCTATACGTCTCTAAATCAAGTTTACTCAATTGTTCTTCGTGATGAAACTATGCGTGCCTGAACGAAAGTTCAGGATGACAAACATGAAGTTATGAGTTTTGCGGTTCAAGCTTCTTCTCAAGCTGCTACATCTACGTTTCGCGGCAAGAGAGAAAGCAAAGACAGAGACAAAGGATGTCCTCACTGTGGGGGTACAAATCACGATGCTACTACATGCTTTCAATTTCATGGTTACCCGGATTGGTATCGTGGAAAGCGTGTTACACAAGGATCCACTGTGTCATCTTCTTCTGGACGGACTAGACCTGTTCAAGCCCATGAGATGCAAACCTCTTCTAATCGTGATACTGATGCACATGCTAGAGCGTCCACTTCTCATGAAAAACCCAATCTTGGCGGTTTCTCGGATGAACAGTGGAAGGCTATTTTGCAGATTTTTCAGACCGGAAAATCAAGTGCTTCCGGTAAACTGAGCGGTAAGAACCTTCTTGTACCTTGGATATTAGATACTGGAGCTTTGAATCATATGACTGGTTGTTTGGAATTGTTATCTTAAGTGATTGAAATTTCTCCTTGTCTTGTGGGATTACCTGATGGACGTTTCTCTATTGCCACTAAACGTGGTCACGTCACTTTAGGAAAACGTCTTCGGTTACTGAATGTTCTCTATATTGAGGGTCTTTATTGTCATCTAGTTTCAGTTTCACAAATGATTAAGCAGAATCGCTCCTTTGCTCAGTTTTATGATGGGTTTTGTGCTATTCTGGACCACTCGAGGATATTGATTGGTGCGGGTGAGGAACGCGACATACTGTACTACTTTCGAGCCGTGGATACTGTTGCTGCTGTGAGCTTACGGCTGATCGTTCCAGTTGATGTGTGGCACAAGCGTTTAGGACATCCATCTTCTAAAGTAGTTTCTTTAATTCCTGGTATTAGTAGTAATAAGAATTCTCATACTTCAGCGTGTGATGTGTGCTTTCGCGCTAAGCAAACTTGTCACTCCTTTGCTTCTAGTGATAATAAGACAACTGAGATTTTTCAGCTTATACATTGCGATGTTTAGGATCTATATCGAACCCCTTCCTTTGATGGTTCAATATATTTTTTGACATTGGTTGATGATTTCTCTCGCGGTGTGTGGGTGTTTCTCATGCATGAAAAGAGTGAAGTGAGTTCTCTCTTGCGACAATTTATCTCTATGGTTGAACGCCAATTTGCTATTCTCGTTAAAACCATACGTAGCGACAATAGTACTGAATTCATGTGTATGCGAGATTTCTTTCGAGATAAAGGCATTAAACATGAAACTTTTTGTGTTGGAACACCTAAACAAAATGGTAGGGTAGAGAGAAAACATCGCCATATCTTGAATGTTGCTCGTGCTCTTCGGTTTCAGAGTAGTCTACCCATAGAATTTGGGGGGGGGGGGGGAATGTGTTCTTCACGGTAAAACTCCGTATGAGATGCTTAACTCTCGTGTGCCGGTATTTGATTATCTGCGTATTTTCGGATGTCTTTGCTATATTCTTAATCAGAATCATCGTGGTGATAAATTTTCGAGTCGGAGTAGGCGTTGTGTTTTTGTTGGCTATCCATCTTCACAAAAAGGTTGGCGTGTATATGACATAGAGGGTGTGAAGTTTGTTGTTTCTCGTGATGTGATTTTCTGTGAAAATGAATTCCCATACCAGGATTCCTCACATGTCTCGCCTTCTCTTCAGTCTACTCCTCTTGTCGAATTCATTGATGAGGAAGAAGAAGTGCCATCTATCATACCTTTAAATAATACAGATCATCATGTCGAGTCTACTACTTCATCTAATGTGGAGCCCTCTTCGGTTCCCCATGCTCCAGATGTGCTTCCGTCTACTTCAGATACAACCGTTACTGAGATTATTACTACACCTACAGTTGAAGCTAGAGAAGATCTTGGTCGGGGCAAGCGTGAAAAGTTTCCGTCTACGCGTCTCAAGGACTTTGTGGTTAATACGATAACCACTACTACAAGTTGGTATCCAATTGATCAATATGTCGACTGTCATCGGTTCATGCCATCTTATTGTGCATTCGTAGTGTCTGTTTTTGCAGAGTGTGAACCGTCCTCATTTGCTAAAGCTATGAAAGATAAACATTGGCGTCTTGCTATGAAACTTGAAGTTGATGCTTTAGACAAAAATCACACCTGAGATCTTCAATTTTTGCCGCCTAGGAAGAAAGCTATTGGCTCTAAATGGGTCTTTAAGATCAAGTTTCGATCAGATGGTTCTATCGAGAGGTTCAAATCTAGACTTGTAGCATTGGGAAATTTCCAAATTGAAGGGAATGATTACAAAGAAACTTTTGCTCCGGTTGTCAAGATGGGTATCGTTCGTATTCAAGTTGTCTCAGCTAGAAATTGAGAACTTCACCAAATGGATGTGCATAATGCATTTTTACATGGAGATCTCACTGAAGAAGTCTATATGTTGCCTCCTCCAGGATTTCAAACTCCGGGTTGTCAGAAGGTATGTCAGCTCCGTAAATCTCTATATGGTTTGAAACAGGCTCCGTGCTGTTGGTTTGCTAAGTTGACTACTTCTTTGCAAGAATATGGATTCACTCAAGCTCGTACAGACTACTCGCTTTTCTCCTATGTTCGAGAAGGTGTAAAGCTATACATACTTGTGTATGTCGATGATCTTGTTATTACGGGAAACTTCGGCCTTGGAATTACAGCTTTCAAAAGTTATTTGAGCTCTCGCTTTCATATGAAAGATTTAGGGACACTCAACTATTTTCTCGAGATCGAGGTTGCTCGTAGCTCCAATGGGATTTATTTGTGCCAAAGGAAATATGCTCTTGATATTATCTCAGAGGCTGGCTTGCTTGGTTCTAAACCAGTTAATTTCCCTCTGGATCAGAATCATCGATTGGCTCTTGCATCTGATGTGCTTCTCCCTGATCCTGAACGATATCGACGTTTAGTTGGACGCTTGGTATATCTTTCTGTGACGCGGCCTGATCTTGCGTATAGTGTTCACCTTTTAGCTCAGTTTATGCATGCGCCGTGAAATGGACATTGTGATGCTGCTTTACGGGTTGTTCGTTATATTCAAGGCAGTCCTGGACAAGGGATTCTTCTTCGCTCCGATTGTAATTTACATGTTACAGCATGGTGTGATTCGGATTGGGCTGCTTATCCGCTCACTAGACGTTCTCTCACGGGCTGGTTTATACAGCTTGGCTCTTCGTCAATCTCGTGGAAGACTAAAAAACAGGAGGTTATCTCACGATCCTCAGCAGAAGCAGAGTTTCGTGTTATGGCTCTTACTACACAAGAGTTGATTTGGATAAAACGGCTTCTTTTCGATCTTGGTGTGAATCATACTAAGCCGATGTCTCTCTTCTGTGATAATAAGGCTGCTATTCACATAAGTAATAATTCGGTGTTTCATGAACGTACAAAACATGTTGGAGTTGATTGCCATTTCGTTCGTGATGAGATATTATATTATTGGGTACGTTGGTTCCTAATTATGTTCCTACTAAAGAGCAGTTGGCTGATATTTTTACTAAAGTTTTGGGTGCTAAGGAGTTTCCTTGATTAGCGTCATTTATATATAACTGACACGAATTTCATTATTTTAGCATCAATTTTAAAAATTGATGTGAGACGTAACTTTTTTTTTTTTTTTTACATTAGTTTTGTTTCCTAGTAGTGACTGATGATGATGCGGTTAATGAGTAGAAGACTCAGTTGGATTCTCAGTTCAAATTACGTGATCTCGGCCCTCCAAGAATTTTTCGACCATTCTTCAGTCATGTTTCTGACATTCTTAGACCCTCTCTTTCACCAAACACTCTTATTTCACTATCTTTTTTCACTAAAGTGCCTACTAAACACGAGTTTCACTGCAGATCTATCTTTTCTTTTGGCCCCAACTTAACTCCCAAACACAACCCCTATGTTTTCCGACTTTTCTTCTGGTTTTCAGCGTACCATCCTCTGGTCTTATCTTATCTATTTAGTATTTACTAACTTAGAAATTTCGTCATTTCATTTCTCCGACCATATTCTGGTCATATTTTCTGCCTTTCTTAGATCATCTCTTTCACTAAACACTTATTTCACTATGATTTCCATTAAATTGCCTACTGAACACGAGTTTCACTACAGATCTATCATTTGGTTTGAACCCGATTTAACGCCCAAACACAACCCCTCGGTTTTCTAACTTTCCTTCCGGTTTCCAACGTACTGTCATGTGATCTTAGGTTATCTGTTTACTAACTTGGGCGTCATATGACCATCAAAAAATATCTCACCAACGTGTCTTCTAGACTCTGATGTCATTTTTTTTAGTTTTGTAAGAGACATGCCTTTTTGCAAGACGAAAAAACTTCTAAACACTATGTTTCTTGGTTAAGTATTTGTCTCCAACCTAAAATCACTTGTTTCCGCAAAAATAGATCAACAACATGCTTATACGATTATTCGCTGTATACTATACGACTCTTGACATGACAATTTAGTGTTCTTTTCATTTAGTAATTCCAATTTTTTCAAATATCATCATATAAGTTGGTATTTTTATCAATTGATTTTTAACTATAAATAGTCACTCAAATTATTCCAGATTATTTTTGATATATATATTTTTAAAAAATCTCTATTTTACAATAAAAAGAGATTTTAAATGATTTTATAAAGAAGTACTCCAATAATATTGAATTTGAACAATTTTATCAAATATTGAATACAATAAGATAGGATTTTATAACATTATACAAAATCATTAATACAATAAGAGAAGATTTGGTAAAAAAATTAAATTATACCAAATCATTAATTCAATATGCTCCTCTGAAATTTTTTCTCTTATTAGAAAATAAGGATTTCTTTAAGAATATATATCAAAAAGAATTGGAATGATTTGAATGACTATTTATAGTTAAAAATCAATGGATAGAAATACTATCTTACATTATGGTATCTAAGAAAATTCAGAATGCAAATTGAACTTAAATCACTTTATATATTTAAATTCTTTAAAATCTTGAATGTATCCAAATAAATATAAATCACTAATTTAATATGCCCTCTTTGGATTCTCATATTTTTAACTAATAAACTCCACCAAAACACATTAAAATCATAAAAAGTCTCATCAAATTCACTACTTAAAATATTTTTAATAACAGTAAAATATTAAAGTATATTTTCAAATCACTGATTCAATAACACTAAATTTTAAAAAACTTTTTAAAATAACATAGGATTTATCATTTTAACACAAATCATTCTAAGTTCCACTTTGAATGCACCCTCCAATATGATTTGTTATCTTTCGGTACGCCATCAATTTAAAGAAATGGATTATGAAATGTTTCAATCCGAATTAACGGATGCCATCCAATTCAAACCAAACCAAATAATCGATATTAGAAAACCTAATCATATCTTTAAATGGTTTAAAATGTTTAATTGTTTCTATATTTGAGAATCTGAATCCAAACTAAACCCAAAACAAAAATGTCAAAAAAATATTTGACTTAAGTTTGTATCTGAACTGAAACCAATACTGTACCAACCACTTTATATAAATTAGGTCTTACTTTAAATATTCATTCATAAACCGAAAATTTTAAAAAAAAAAATCTAAACTGAACACCATTCACTTAAAAGTATGGCAAATTTTGTTACTTACTTCGGCAAGTGGCTTTGCATATTGGATTAAAGCAATCGACGACGCAGGTCTTGGAGCTACCGTTGGGAGGGGAAAACGAAGGGCACTGGTTTGGGCAAGTCTGCTTTTTAAGGAAGCATGGGCTCTTCTTTTGGAAACATGTCTTTGTTTCCGACGCTGCTTCGAGTTGTACAATGACAGTACACGCATAGAGCGTTAGCACCAATCCAACGAACAACCCATTGATGCACTTTAGATCTCCCTCCATTGTTTTGACTTCTCTTGGGAAATGAATTGTTAATATCCTCTCATGTGGCCTCTTTTTATAGAAAGCATGCATGCTTGGCAAGTTGGAATATTCTTATGAATCATATTTTTTTTTAATTTATGTAAATATACACCGACACAAACACGCACGTTACTTTCTTATAAACGAATTCTTAATAGGAGGAAAAAAAAACGAATTCTTAATAGGTTCTATTATAAAGTCATCTCTCTAAGAATTAAGATACGTATATTGTTTCGATGGCGGCATTACTTAATCTAGTTTTTATTGGGTTAATTATTTTGATATGTAATTTGCTAGTTGGATTGAATTGGTGTACTGAATATCGTACTCTTCGTCAATCGGAAGCATACGAATTAATTTGGCGTGCAAGTCTATTCTACGTGATCCAGCTCCAAATCCGTGAAAATTTACTCAAACTAATTAAAGATAATAATATAGTAATCTTATAAAAAACTAAAATATATCAAAATATTAGATCAAAAATAAAATAAAATTAAAAATTCCATATAATTGATCTTTATAAATCAGAGAAAATTTTGATCTAATATTTTAGGCATAACGGATAAAATAGCATCAATTTTCTATGGATTTTGATACTCTTCCGCATGCCCTACACCATCTCCACTCGAGACCCAAATCTCACATGTATATGTATGTATCTGGAATGTTAAATTTTATTGCAACATCTAACATCGATTATTATTATTTGTCAATAGCATTCGGTTTAATAAAGAACAAAGATTCAGGTTTCCTGACATATGATAACATTCCATGCAATAACTGTTAGATCGCTCGTAAATCCGGTCCACCGTGAAATCCACCAAAAACCACTTTAAGCTTATCTATAACGATCCATTAATAATATGGCTCATCTCTGCATTTTCAGCCTCCCGGCGAATTATCGTATATGGATAAAGATAGAGGCTGAATCATTGGAGTTAGGCGAAATCCCGTAATATTCGGAACTCGGCGCATCATCAACTCTCGAGATATCCGGAACACATGCAACAGCCCGGGATATTCCCGCCACGGCTGGAGATGGAGAGAGGTTATATAATAAACAGGGTTGGCTTAGAAAAGGCTAATTTTTATCTAATTCATACTTGTATTTACTATGAGCTCTCGTATTCCCATTCATCTTGTACTCGAATACTTGTTCTTATCAATAAAATCAATTTATTCAATTTAAATTTTATATTCTTCGGTTCATAAAGAGATTCTTACCAATTTTTTCTCCAATCTATTCAATTACTCTATAAATATTTGAGTGTGAGTTTTAGTACCCACAATAACAACTATGATCTAATGTTTACATTCCACTTTTTTACTTAATTGTCTTTGTGGTGATAAAAAGACAGTTGTGAATGTAGCTGTGAATTTGTGATGTCGTACGTCGATGGCTATGGTTCTTACTTCTTAGTAACCACAAAAATGGATCAAGTGAAAAAGTCTTAATTATAGCATTTCAGAATATTTTAATCCTTTGACAAAATATTTAATTTGACTAGGTTTCATTTTTCTTTAAGCAATTCTTTTATATGTTGATACGTGTTAATGACACGGTGTCAGGTCAGGTCAGGTACTTCGCCACTATGCAAATGTTCGTGTATGAGAACCGTGGATCTCGGGTCAAGGTATAGTGGAATTTCACCAAATATAATTTTAGTCACTAAACCAAAAGCATGTGTCCCGTGTTTTGTTCTACTATGTGTAAAGTTTTTTATGATTTATTATTATATTTTTATGAAATCTATCTACAACTACGTGATTTGTTTTTTTTTTCTATTTTTAACTAACAAACTCCACAAAAACCAGTTAAAATTATACAAAATCCTCTTAAATCTACTATTTAAATTATTTATAATAACAGTAGATTTCAAAGTATATTTACAAACCAATAGTTCAATAACATGAAATTTTAAAAGATAATTTAAAATTCATAATGAAATAACATAAGATTTATCTTTTTAATATAAATTATGTTATGAATCGAATGAATTGTATTGTATTATTATGAGGACCAAAGGTCTCTTTATATAGTAATTACATAAAGGGTTAGAAAATGAAATAGTACTTTTCCTACTTCTACAAGGAAAAGGAAAACATCTACTAATCATAATAAACTTAGGAAAACGTGGCCGCCTATGATTCAATGGGCTGGGCCGTGGTCTAATGCAATGAGCCGGTTATGGAGATCCAAACCTCAATGGATTATAACACTCCCCCTTGATTGACATAACCGGTTGTGATGATGGGATCATAGTAATACGCTTGGGGATGTTGCCTCATTAAAACCTTTCTAAGGAAAACTCAGTTGGACAAAACCTTAGCGAGGAAAAAGAGTACATCACGCATTACTCCCCCTGAAAAGATCATCACTCTAAGTCTCTTAATCGGCGCATGCCGATCTGATGCATTAGCTTCTTCAATGTGGAGGTTGGAAGCGACTTAGTGAATAGGTCGGCTGAGTTGTCGCTGGAACGGACTTGGAGCACTTTGAGTTCACCGGCCTTCTGTAGGTCGTGAGTGAAAAAGAACTTTGGTAAGATGTGCTTCGTCCGATCTCCTTTGATGTATCCATCCTTCAACTGAGCTATGCATGCGGCATTGTCCTCGTACATGCTGGTCGGTTCTTCTTTCCCTTCTATCATCCCACAATCTCGTCTAATGTGTTGAGTCATTGACCTCAACCAAACACATTCTCGGCTGGCTTCATGGATCGCCAATATTTCCGCGTGATTGGACGATGTAGCCGTAAGTGTCTGCTTCATGGACCTCCACGAAATGGCTGTTCCATCGTGAGTGAAGACATATCCCGTCTGGGATCGACCGTTGTGCGGATCCGAAAGGTAACCTGCATCAGCAAAACCAACTAAACCTTCATTGTTAAGGTTAGTGTAAAACAGACCCATATCTTTCGTCCCTTTCAGGTAACGAAGTATGTGTTTGATCCCATTCCAGTGCCTTTGGGTCGGACAAGAACTGAATCTTGAAAGGAGGTTCACGGCAAAGCAAATGTCCGGCCTAGTGTGACTAGCCAAGTACATTAACGCTCCTATGGCACTGAGATATGGCACTTCGGGACCAAGGATTTCTTCATCCTTCTTCTTTGGACCGAATGGATCACTGTCCAGACTAAGGCTTCTCACCATCATTGGGCTACTCAGTGGGTGAGCCTGGTCCATATTAAAACGCTTGAGTACCTTTTCTGTATATGCCATTTGATGCACAAGGATTCCATTATTGACGTACTCAAGTTGTATTCCCAAACAGAACTTAGTCTTTCCTAAGTCTTTCATTTCGAATTCCTTCTTTAGGTATTCAACCGTTTGGGATATTTCCTCAGAGGTTCCTAGGATGTTCAGGTCGTCTACATACACCGCGATGATTACGAATCCCTTGTCAAATTTCTTTATAAATATGCATGGACTTATGGGATCGTTTTTATAGCCCTCTTTTACTAAGTACTCGCTTAGTCTATTATACCACATGCGACCTGATTGTTTTAATCCATAGAGCGATTTATTCAGCTTAATACAATGCTGGTCTCGAGAACTTCTTTTATCTTTCAGCTCTATTCCCTCTGGGACTTTCATATAAATTTCGTTATCCAGTGGACCATATAAGTATGCGGTTACAACATCCATTAACCGCAAATCCAATTTCTCTCTTATGGCCAGACTTATCAGGAATCTAAAAGTCGTTGCATCCACCACAGGGGAGTATGTCTCCTCATAATCGATTCCTGGCCTTTGTGAGAATCCTTGTGCCACAAGCCGTGCTTTGTGTCTAACGATTTCACCTTGTTCGTTTCTCTTCCTCACAAAGACCCATTTATGTCCAACTGGTATAACATCACGAGGTGTCCGAATTATGGGACCAAAAACCTCTCTCTTCTTTAAAGAGTTTAACTCCACGTTTATAGCTTCTTTCCATTTATGCCAGTCTAATCGGCGAGTGCACTCTAAAATGGACGTGGGTTCTAGATCCTCATTCATGAGCTCAAGTGCTACATTGCATGCAAATATTTCATCAATGTCGACATTCTTTCTGTTCCATTGGATTCCAGACGAGACATAATTGATCGCGATCTCTTTGTTATCAGGAACTTCAGGCCCATGAAGCTTGGCGTCCCAAGCAACATTTTCCGGCACCTTAGGTTCATTTATGTCTGGAACGTCCACTATCTCCTCGGTCTGAATTTCAGCACCTTTCTTTAATTTCCGAGGAGTCTTATCTTTGGAACCAATTGGTCTTCCACGTTTCAATCGTGGTTTAGACTCAGTAGCAACTTGACTCGGTCCTTCTTGGACATCAATACGCATTGGTGCATTCACGGCTGGTATATGCGATTTCGTTACCCTCTTTGGGTCTGCAAAGGAATCTGGCAATTGTATAGCTAGCTTTTGCAAATGTATTATCTTTTGGACCTCTAAATCACTTTCATGAGTCCGGGGATCTTGCCATTTCAAGGATGTTTGATTCCATGCAATTTCTTTTATCAGCCGGTTTCCATCACCTAATGTTGGAAAAACGGATTCGTCAAAATGACAATCCGCGTACCTGGCCTTAAATAAATCTCCGGTGGTCGGCTCAAGGTACTTTATGATCGTGGGTGAATCATATCCAACATATATCCCCATCCTCCTTTGAGGTCCCATCTTAGTCCTCTGTGGTGGTGCAATCGGCACATAAACTGAGCAACCGAATATCTTAAGATGGGAAATGTCTGGCTCTTGTCCCGATAATAATTGGGATGGGGAATATTTATGGTCACTAGATGGCCTGATGCGAATTAGTTCGGCAGCGTGTAAGACAGCATGTCCCCAAGCGGATACAGGAAGCTTTGACCTCATGAGTAATGGTCTAGCAATCAACTGTATGCGTTTTATAAATGACTCGGCCAAGCCGTTTTGTGTATGTACATGTGCCACGGAGTATTCAACACTTACCCCCATGGACATACAATAGTCATTAAACGCTTGGGAAGTGAATTCACCAGCATTATCCATTCGTATGGTCTTTAAAGGAAAGTCTGGAAAGTGAGCCTTTAGGCGTATTATCTGAGCAAGGAGTCTTGCAAATGCCATATTCCGTGATGACAATAAGCATACATGTGACCATCTTGTAGATGCGTCAATGAGGACCATAAAATATCGGAATGTCCCACAAGGTGGGTGTATTGGTCCGCATATGTCTCCTTGAATTCTTTCCAGGAAATTTATTGTTTCCTTAGTCACTTTCACTGGTGATGGCCTTACAATGAGTTTCCCTTGTGAACATGAGGCACAAGTAAGATTCTTTGGGATTACTCTCCTTTCTTTCAAGGCGTGCCCATAAGTATTGGCTATCAATTTTCGCATCATATTCGACCCGGGATGTCCCAGCCGGTCGTGCCATAGGTTGAACCTATCCGTAAACTCTTGGTTTGCGGTGGCATTGGCCTCAATCATATTGACCTTAGTGCAATATAAGCCGGTAGCTATAGCAGGTATAGTCTCTAGGACTTTCTTTTGGCCTTGGACGATTTCAATTATTTGGAGGAACTCTCGGTTTCCTTCGTCCATTGTTTCAACATGAAGACCATTCATTCGAATGTCTTTAAAGCTCAATAGGCTTCTCTTTGAGCTGGGGGAAAACAATGCATCCGCAATCTCTAGATGCGTCCCCTTAGGCAATAGGACATTGGCCTGGCCGTAGCCTTCTATTAGGCTGGCCATGCCTGCTATAGTACTTATATTGGCCTTTTTCAATGTAAGATTTATGAAATATCTCTTGTCCTTTAAAATCGTGTGGCTTGACCCACTATCCACCACGAATTCATCCATGTTGCCTTTCATTTTAAAAAAAAGAATTATGTCTTAAAAGCCATTAATTATTAATTAAGCAAATCCAAACAAATCCAAAGACATAAATCCAAATGAAAACAAAACATGAATGCAATACAATTTTAATGCCTATTTTAAACAATCTGATGTCTCCATGAGATCATCCATAAGGTCATCACGTTCATGATCGAAGTCGCCTTCCTTATCATGCTGGATCATGTGGGCTTCTGGATTCTTCCCTTTAACACTCTCTTGATAAAGTTCCACAAGGTGTTTGGGAGTCCTACATGTCTTGGCCCAATGATTGTCCATCCCACATCGATGGCAAACAGACTTAGTCGGGCCGGACTGGTGTCCGGTTTGGTTCCCGTGGCCACGCCCTCGGCCACGGCCTTGACCGCGGTTAAAATCAGATCCGCGGCCATTCCCTCGACCATATGGGTGGTAGCGACCACGCCCTTGTCTCTTTCCACGTCCACGGCCATTATCCTTTTGGTATCTCTGGACATGGTTTGCCTCGGTTTCCATCTTAGTGTCCTCGGCCACGTGGGCTTCAGGAAGTGGGGTTGATCCAGGAGGTCTCATCTCGCTGTTTCTCATCAGCAATTCATTGTTCTGCTCCGCAAGCAATAAACAAGAGATCAAACTTGCATAGGTCGTGAAACCTTTCTCACGATACTGTTGCTGTAGCAACACGTTGCTTGAGTGGAAGGTCGAGAAGGTCTTTTCAAGCATATCCTTCTCTGTCACAATCTCGCCACATAGCTTCAATTTTGAAACTATCTTAAATAGGGCCGAGTTGTATTCATCCACGGACTTAAAGTCCAGGAGCCTTAAGTTAAGCCAATCATATTTGGCCTTAGGCAGTATAACCATCTTCTGATGATCATATCTTGCCTTTAACTCCTTCCAGAGATCAAGAGGATCCTCAAGCGTCAAGTATTGATCTTTGAGACTCTCAACGAGATGGTGGCGTATGATTAAAATCGCCTTATACCTATTCCTCTCGGATTCGTTATTTGCATCATTAATGCATTCACCGAGCCCTTGTGATTTCAGCATGATCTTTGCATCTAAAGCCCATTGCAAGTAATTATCTCCTGAGAGATTAAGGGCTGCGAAGTCCAAATTGTTGACTTTCGCCATCTGAAATCAAGCATCGGTTTTTCTCTTAGGATTTTAGGGTTTCTTTCAACCGATTTTAATTTATGCATTTATCATGCGATTTTAATTCAAGCAAGTTTCCAATTTTAATCCTAACATGCAATTCTAGGTGATAAAAGTAAACAGGAAATTTTCCAAATTCAAAATAAGGCAATTTCCAATTTGCGATTTCTATGTGGTCAAACAAAAAGGAAATTTTCCAAATTCAATCCTAACAAGGAATATCTATGATTTTCGGTTTTGGCCAACAAAATTTTAATGGTCCGATTTTTATCATGCAATTCCTAGTTCAATTAGGATTTGACCAAGCAATAGATCAAACAACCAAATTTGATTTTAATTAAAGCATGCGATTATAGATTAGGGTTTTCAAGCAACCATGCGATTTCAAACAAATAGGATTTTAGGGTTTGATATTATCATGCAAAAGTTCAAGTTCGATTTAGGCCAAACAATCAATCAATCAATTTACAAGCAAATCCGATTTTAGGGTTTTATCTTTTCTTAGGTTCAATTCGATTTTAGGTTCTTAAGAGATCAAACAAGTGGAACAATCAAAATCGGTTTTTAGGGTTTGATATACATTAGGTCCGATTTCGATTTTATGGTGTTCTTGAGTTTTAGGGTTTTGATTATACCTTTGATCCTTCTTTTGGGTTGACTGGAAAAGAACCGGGAGCTAAAGACCTCGGAAAACACTTAGGATCGGATCGCACAACTCCGGCGTAGAACGGAGACGGACGGCGGCTGCGGACGGCGGCTAAGTAGGGTTTATCAGAGCAAGCTCGTGCTGATAACGTGTTATGAATCGAATGAATTGTGTTGTATTATTATGAGGACCAAAAGTCTCTTTATATAGTAATTACATAAATGATAGAAAAGGAAATAGTATTTTTCCTATTTCTACAAGGAAAAGGAAAACATCTACTAATCATAATGAACTTAGGAAAACGTGGCCGCCTATGATCCAATGGGCTGTTTCGTGGTCTAATGCAATGGGCCGGTTATGGAGATCCAAACCTCAATGGATTATAATAAATTACTCTAAATTTCAGTTTGAATACACCCCAAAATCTTTTTTTTTTTTGGTTAAAGGTGAATCAAAGTCATTATCGAGTTTCATATATAACAAAAACTGCTATAGCATTTTTTTAAATCAATTTAAATATTTTAAATAGTAAGAATAATTGATTTTTTTTTTGTTAAAAAAATTAAAATTATTTTACAACAATTATGTTAATACTTATAACGTTTTTTACATAAGTGATAAAAATGTGTTCTTATTCTAATTAATGTTGATATATTATTGTTGTATTACTTAATATATTTGTCACTAATACTCAGGCATCTTCTAATGAAAATTGAAAAATCCAAAATTTAAATAATAAATAGAATATCTAAAAGAAATAAAAAAAGAACAAATAATATATCAAATAAAAATCAAGTTGAATGTAACCAATAAAATAAAAATAAATTGTAATCAAAGCATGTATAGTCAACAAAAAGACCATATATAAGTAAATAATCAAATTAAACCACTCTTCTAAACTTAATTACTAGAGGTCTTATAAAAAAAAAAAAAAAAAAAAATTACTAGAGGTGTCCGCCATGTTCTGATTTTCATTTTCCTGCTTTCCGTTGACTATACACAAAAATTAACAATATATTACGTCAGATTTATCTCTTTCTCATTTCTCAGTGTCTCTATAGATATTAAATATGATATCAAGAAAATTAAAAGAACAATGCTAGAATTATATAAGTGAAAGCATGACAAACCATTCATAAAAGTATTTAAGAATTTTGCTGATTGCTGATTGGCCAGCAACACAATTTGGTTGATTGGCCAAGTTTGATAAAACACACCTACATTTGGCACCAATCCAATAGTTTATATATTGAGTAAAGTTTAGTGCACAATAATATACACGGTTTATTATGTTGTTGCCAAACTGATCACATGACTTTATTATCTGGATTCAAAGTATTGCAAGTGTATATATGTTATAATTCCATTAACTTAGGAGTCAATGTTTGCAGTAACTGGCATGTGCCATTCGTGTTGACCATGTATTAGAGTTTATGGTCAAGTTCATAATTCCTAGAACAAACAAATCAGGAGTCTAAACAATAAAAATTCTGGTTTTCTAAAATAGTAAAGTAAACAAAACACATCAATCATTCTTAATTGTTAAAATATTAGAATACATGAAATACAAAATTGATTATGTCATGTAAAAGATTGGGAGAATTTAACTTATATATCTCAATAGCATGAAAATAAAGAAACTAGCATATATTAACTATAAATTAGTTATGAGAATGAATAATTGACTATTGTATCTCTATTGGAAAGAGAGAGGTTCCTCCTGGCGAAAATTAGATAACTATTTAATTATCAAACTAACTAATATGATATCGTTATAAAATATATAGTATGTGTTTTCATTTTACATAATTAACGTGATAACAATTATAATAACAAGTTATATAACATAATAACGTGACAATAACAATAATCAATATTTGTAACGTGCTAACATATTAAATATTCGTATAATATTTGTATTAGTGTGGTAAAATAGTATATATACATATAATATTTATATTTACGTATAATTTATACAGAGTATTATCAATAATAATCACAATATTAACATGATAAAATGATTACGATATTATCATCATCCTCCATCGTCATCACCGTAATCGTCACCATCACTCTCACGGTCACTACCACCATTTCCATCATCATCGCAATCACCAACCCCATCAGTACGGTCCATCGTTGTTACAGTCACCGTCACCGTCACCAACACCGGCACCGTTGCTATTGTCACCATCACCACCAACAATGCTACCACCATTACCACCACCATTACCGATACCATCACTATCTTCTACTTTCACGATCTCTCTCTACTCTTTTTTTTTAGTTCTTCTTTTTCTTCTTATGTAAAACTCATAATCTATATGTTAGCAGTTTGTAATCGATTAGGTGTAGGGTTTAAAGTTTCTTTTGACAATGAATAGTAGTCATAAAAAGCTGTCAGTTTTTTTTAACATTCATAGATTTTGTTATCTTATATTTGTTTGAGAATAACCTTTGTTCGAAAACTCGGTCACCTGGCCGAGTACGCAACCGAGTTTTTGATGAACCACACCTTGGTGAATTGATGGCGGTCCGACGAGATAAAGCGTTGATCCGAGTTCCGTCCGCATTAACCGTCGATTAATGGTATCAAATCGAGTTGGCTCAATCCAAAATTATTAGTGCAATTTGAGAAAATTTTCAAAGTTAAGTTTGTTTCGATAATCTTCGAAAGTTCTTCTGCTCCTTTTGACCCAATAGAGTATTCTCAAATCTGCAACTTCTCTAACAAATCGTTAACTTCGAGAGCCGACCCGAGAAGCGTAGCTCCTAGAATCCAATCCTCGACTCTAAGAACACAATCTCTTTAACCGAACTGTTTTTTTTTTAAGAGTGATTCAATTTGGGAATAAATGACAATAAATAACATTAAAGCATGGCTGCCCTAAACAGAAGACTGATGGTTCGGAAAAAATCAGATCGTTGGTACTCGAAAGTCACCGAAGCGAAATAAGAAAACTTAAGCGGTTTCATCGATCAAACTAAATAAAAAGAAGTATAACGTAAATTCTATTCATAAAACACTGTTAAAAAAGCTGTAAGATGGTCAGCATAAACTTTTAATTTGATTGTCATAAATTAGTATAATTTTAGAATTTTTGCAAATTTACAAATAAGATTTTGATGAATTTGAAAATGCTTGGTGACTTTTTATTTTTACTAGTTGGGTGACTGTATATATATATATATATATATATATATATTATTGATTTATCATCAAATGCTGATACAGTGTTTTTATAAGAATTTGACAAGTGACTTCTCTTATAATGTCTTGATAATTACATACCAATCAGTAGATCTAAAAGTGTTGTGTCGGATCCGTTTTGTTTTTTTTCGTTTTTTTTCCGTACAAATAAGCTTTTAACATTTGCTTTTAATTGTTGATTTCAAGTTGGTATGTAACAAGTTTTAACTTTAAACATATCTAAAAATCCACTACACATTGAAGAAAAAAATATAAAGAATTACATAATATATATATTTTTTTTTTATGTGTTCTCAAGATCAAGACAATATATTTCATTTTTTCGATCTTTTATTAGATGTGAATTAGAAGATATAACAATTTATCTTTTATCTAATTTGATATTTATATGAATCTTAAAAAAATTTATATATATGACTTTAATTTTGATGTATTAGATAAAAAATATTAAATTGTATAAAAAACAACATACTCCGTAAATGTTTCTCGATTTATTGTCAATCTTTTTAAAAAATGATTAAATCCGGATCGAAGGTCCATATAACACATGAAATATTAAATAACTTAGTTGTTCAGTAAAAATGATTAATTAAAAACTTTGATTTTGAAATATTGATTAAAGATTTTAATGAAAAAAGAAGAAAAATATGTTAAATAATAGTATTTTGTTTGTTAATTTTTATATTTTATTTGTTTTTTTGATATAGGACGATAGTAATTATTATTAAAAAACATTTTTATATATATTTTATGTTATATCGCTTAGAGCATTATTATTGCAGAACTTTTACATGGTTCTTAAGAAAAAAAATAACGACACGGCAGGACTTTGGAGGAGAAACGGTTCTTCCCAAAGAGATAAAAAAGTCGGTTATTCGCCACATACCTAAAAGCGATTCAACATTTTTTTGTTTTTTGTTTTGTGAAAAGGGTCTTTTTGCTGGATAGCAGTATTGGAAAAAGATATTAAGAATATAGCCATAGGGTTTGAAAAATTAAATGGATAACCATAGCACTATTTCGTTAGACGAAAATGCCCTTGCTTCATACATGCTTTTATTCGTCTGTTCTATACCGTCTAAATATAATAGTATAACAAGTGAAAGAAAATGTATATATATTTGATGTCAAGTTTGAAATCGATCAAACTATACTATATCAACATGGAAAACAATATAGACTTCTTACATTCTTTTATTCAGTTTGTATGTTCTATACTCACTACAAGAAAACAGTCAATTTGCGACGGAAATTTACGACGACAAACAGCCGTCGCAAATTTGCGACTGAATTGCATCGACATTGCGACAGAGTATAAAAGACGTCGCAAATCCGTCGTAAATATGCGATGAGAAGATTCGTCGCAAACACGTCGCAAATTGCGACGACTTTGCGACAGCTTTGCAACGGTACACCAATCCGTCGCAAGTCCGTCGCAAATTGCGAGGACTTGCGACGGAAAATTTTCGTAGCAAAATTTGCGACGTCTTTACGACGCGTCATATCCGTATCAATATTTGCGACGGACCTGCGAGGAGGACAGAAGTAGGTAAACCACGTTTTCCATAAGTCTCACCTAACCGCACAAATCGTCGCAAATTAGTCGGCCGCCGTCGCAAATCCGCCGCAAATTCCTCTGCTGCCGCAAGTCTGTCGCAAGATGACGTCGCAAATACGTCGCAGATTACTAAATTCCGTCGCAAATACGTCGCAAAGATATTTAAAAATCTATAAATAGCTCACTTGTGATTGTTGTTTCACTCATTCGAACACAAAAAAAAAAGAAGATAGAAGAAAAAAGAAAGAAAACAAAAATAAGTGTGAAAAAAAAAATAAGAGTGAAAAAATGTCGTCTTCGAAGTATGATGACATCTATGCATTACGATCGTGGATGTACAATCAACGAGATCCGGAGAGTGGTGAAGTGACGAAAGAGTATCAGGACGGGTTGCCAGGATTCTTGTATCAGGCAACAAACCAACCATTTGCGATAGAACATGGTAAAATATTCTATCCATGTAGAAAGTGCAAGAATATACCATATATAGAAATTGATACTGTGAAGAGGCATCTATATAATAGAGGATTTATGCCAAACTACTATCTGTGGTTTTTGCATGGGGAAGGTAGTGGTGCAGGAAGTAGTAGTACCGCAGGTCAGGGGTTTGAGCAGCCTAGTAATGATAATTATGATGCTAGGTCTAATATATTTGTAAATATTGATCAAGGGTATCAACAAGGAAATAGATATCATGATATGGTTGTAGATGCAATGCATGAAGCTCCACCAACCTCATTTGTTGATAATAGGCGGGAAGAACCCAACGCAGATGCTAGACGATTTTATGATATGTTAGACGCTGCAAACCAGCCCATCTACGATGGATGTAGAAAAGGGCAGTCTAAATTATCATTGGCATCTAGGATGATGACAATTAAGAGTGATAATAATATGACTGAGAGTTGCATGAATTTGTGGGCTGAACTTTTTAAAGAGTATTTGCCAGCAGATAATCTTTCTGCTGAAAATTACTATGAAATACAGAAGTTGGTTTCGGGTCTTGGGTTACCATCAGAAATGATTGATGTATGCATTGATAATTGCATGATTTTCTGGAAAGATGATGACAAGCTGCAGGAATGTCGATTTTGTGGGAAGCCGAGATATCAAGAAACTACTGAAAGGACTCGTGTCCCATACCAACGCATGTGGTACTTGCCAATCACTGATAGATTGAAACAATTATACCATTCAGAAAGGACTGCGGCAGCAATGAGATGGCATGCGCAACATTCTACGGTGGATGGGGAGGTTACACATCCGTCAGATGCAAAGGCGTGGAAACACTTTCAGACAGTACACGTAGACTTTGCTAACGAATGCAGGAATGTCTATCTTGGCTTATGCACTGATGGATTTAGTCCATTTGGTATGTCTGGGAGGCAATATTCTCTATGGCCTGTCATATTGACGCCATACAATCTTCCTCCGGATATGTGCATGCAACGAGAATTTTTGTTCATGAGTATTCTAGTGCCTGGTCCTAAGCATCCGAAGCGAGCACTTGATGTATTCCTCCAACCTTTGATTCATGAGTTGAAACAGCTCTGGTATAGTGGTGTTTGCACGTTTGAATACTCGCAGCAGAGGAATTTCAATATGCGTGCAGTCTTAATGTGGACTATTAGTGACTTCCTAGCATATGGAATGTTATCAGGGTGGACTACGCATGTAAGATTATCTTGTCCATATTGTATGGATAGGTCAGATGCGTTTCAGCTGAAGAATGGAAGGAAGTCATGTTGGTTTGATTGTCATCGTAGGTTTCTTCCCATGAATCATATATACCGGAAAAATAAGAAGTTGTTTAAGAAGAACAAGGTTGTCTGTTTTTCTCCACCTGTTCATCTTTCAGGGGATACTTTGTTAGAGCAAATTGATGACTACGGTGCTCAGGAAATGTGTCAGCGTGGGGGAAATTGGCACACACCGGCAAATATGCTTGACGGATATACTGTATCTCACAATTGGCACAAAAAGAGTATCTTTGCGACGGAAATTAATTTGCGGCTAACGATTATCGACATTTTTATTGCCGTCGCAAATCTTCTGTTTTCTTGTAGTGACTATCTAAATATAATAGTATAACATGCGAAAGAAAACATATACATCAAGTTTGAGATTAAAAAAGGGTTTACAACAGACAGAGAGGACGACAGACAGAAAAGAGAAAGATAAATGGGAGGTAAGCTCGAGAGAGCGAGAGTTATCAACCTAGACGACGGAACCAGAAGTGAAAAAACAAGAGGTTACAAAACAAATAGATGAAACTATACTATACGGATATGAAAAACAGTATAGATCTCTTATCATTTAAAAAATATAGAGAAGGATAGAATCGATATTATACATATTATACACAGAATATCATGACCATGACTTTACTATGGTTATAAACTTAATTAACGATGTCAATATGGTTATTCAAACAAATTTCTCAAGTGAAAATCATATTTTTTTAAAAAAAAATCAATTTTTAAAGTTGGCACGACTCTCCGCTTCTTTGTTGGATTCTTGTGGAATTGTCATCTACATCTACTTCTTTTTTCATCCAAATATATTATTTAACTAGAAAACACAAAATACATACTATCTACATACATGAGACATTGCTAGACTATTCTAGATATCTTAGATTTAATTTACGTTTTTCGTTTTGATATTCAGGCAATTTTAGTTTCAAAATCATATTGCAACACCAAATTGTAATTGGAAGTATATAACTAAATGTGATAGATTTTGGAGAAAACTTTAGAAGTATAATAGTTTCTCTCATCTTTATTCATTAGCCAATAATAGGAAATTTACCTTTTAACAAAATAAATGTACACAAATGTTAACTTTCATAATAATAATAATCATAAGGAAATATATTCACGTCAATCTCGTAATCTCCGAGATTTCCTAATACCTTCCCGCAAGCTCATACGTGATAACACGTATGAGATTGAGCAGTCATCATCATCTTCATGGTCTTTATATCCGACCGTCGGGTCATCAATGGCGTTATACCTCGCCATAAAGTCATCGATTCGGTAGAAAATACATCATGATCGTAGTGCTGTGTATCTCCATCGTCTCGTCACGTCATCATGTCACCATATGAACTGAACGAACCCATCAATAGATTCATGTTTATAGTACACAACAACATCATCATCATCGCCGGATCAGTATATATCTGTTGGAATTGTCATCTTCGTGGCTACATCGAATTTGTAGTAAATGAATAACCACATGAAAACAAGTTTTTTAAGTAAATCTGTATTTTGAACAAAACTAAACACAACAATCATCACATTTTTTGGTTTTTTTTTTTCAAAACATAAAAAAGTAATAAAATATTAATAAGAAAACCAGAATGTTTTTTTTTAAATTCGAAATTAAAGAAAATTTTGAGAGAAACTAAAGAATAAAAATAAAAAGATCAATAGATAAAAAGAAAAAATCGATAGAAAGATAGAACCCAGCAGTAGATGGCGGAGAATCGCTCTGAGGAAACTTTAGTAGTAGAATAGTTTCTCTCAATCTTTATTCATTAACCAATAAGTATTTATACAAAGTCATAACTTGCTTATCAAAATCTTTACATATTCAATAATAGAAAATATAATCATATACTCTCTCTGTTTCATAATAAGTGTCATTTGAAGAAAATGTATCTACAATGTATCTGAATGTATTAAACTCAAAACACATCCAGATACATCAAACATTTTCTCCAAATGACACTTATTATGAAACGGAGGGAGTATATAATTAGGCAAACCTCTCTCTATCTAAGCTATCCACATCAGCATTTTTATTTTTATTTTTATTTTTTGGGCTTTTAAGTATTTTGGGTTTTCATATAATATTAACTCATGTAAATTTATTTTTATGCAGGTTTTTGGGCCTTTTAAGATATTAATTTATAAAATAAAATACCAATTCTACAAAACACAAAAGCTGTATATTTTTTTTATAAATAAAAGTATGCTAATTCTAATAAGAAACAAACAGGATGTGAAAATAGAGATTAAAATCGAAAACTTATACAGAATAGTTGTTGAAGTTAAAACAAATTTTTTAGAAAAATGTATGCAGAAAAAAAAACCATTCATTACGTTGTAGAATGAATGAAAGTTTTTTTATATTAAAAAAACTAAAGTTTTGCTGTGAAAAAGAGTAAAATTTAAAATCATGTACCATAAAAATAAACTTGATCTGAGAATGAGTTATAAAAAGTTTCTCTTCAATAAAACTATACAGTTCGATAAGTAATTCTTTTCTGTATGAACTTCTACATATTGTGATCTTTTTTATCAGCTTCTACATAGGTTTGTATTTTTTAGGCCTTCATACAAAATAAATTTAAAAGTGAAAAAACAAATACTTATTTTACAAATCATAAAAACTAAAAAGTAAATTATGAAATAATTAAGTGAGAATATTATTTATAATAGAAGACAAAAGAATGTAAGAAAAAAAATTTGGAAGGCGAACAAATACAAAACATAAGATAAAAAAGTTACAAAAGATAGTTATCAAATTTTCTTTTTAAAAAAATCTTGAGAAGATATATATATATATATAAACTAGAGTAGAATTATTTATATAAAATAAGTATTTATTTTATAAATCATAAAAGCTATAAATTCTCTATGAAATAAAAAAAATTCAAAATGTTATTTCAAATACAAACATTGGAATGTAAACAAATACAAAAGATAAGAAGAACTTGTAAATTTATCAAACTTAAAAATAAAAATTGGAAAGACATGTATAAAAGTAAAGTAAAATCATTCATATTGTCAAAATAAATAAAGGTTTTATATGAATAAATAAGATTAAAATTTTTAATCATATAGAATGAAATGAATTTGATCTATACGAAAGAAAAATAATAATAAAAGTTTTAATATTCGAATGAGTTAAAATTTTCTAAAATTTATAAAAAATGAAAAAATTACTCAATTTATAGCATTGATCTCGCCGAAAATAAGCAATATAAAAAAGCAGAAACCAATTGAATAGACAATACTTATGACAATATACAAATATGGATAAAATTTTTAAACAATAAACACATGTTAATAACTTCATAATATATATATATATATATATATTTTAGGAAAAAAATAATTAAAAAATAATTAAAAACTAAAAATAACTTTAAAGCAATATAAAAAATTTAAAATAAACATAATAATAATATAAATATATAAAATTATAAATACGAAAATTGATTAACAATCCCCGAGATCTCCTAATAAAATGCTACATACAGATCTCCTAATAAAATGCTACGTACATGATACATTGCTAGACTATTCTAGATATCTTACATTTAATTTACGTTTTTCGTTTTGACAATCAGGCATCTTCAGTTTCAAAATCATATTGCAACACCAAATTGTAATTGGAAGTATATAACTAAAGGCACAGTTGGATAGTTTGTTTTGTTTGTTGTCAGGATAATTCTTTAGAGATCTCTAAATTTTAATGTAAATTTTTAAATCACAATCGAACTCTTGAAATCTTGATTTAAGGAAGTCTTTTATTTCAACATTTTTTTTTGCGCTACTTCCACCGGATTACATAAACTACGGACTTCCCACATTACCAACATACATTAACAAAAAAAAACCCTAAACCAACAACGATACCACGAATTTTAACACTCGTGGAACCACAGACGTCTAAGACACGGTTTACGCATTCACAACAGCTCCTCCTTCACAAATAAAAACACGAAAACAATAAGTTCAAATCAACTTTCTGCCACTTGCGTAACCATCATATTAAAACATATAATTCAGTGAATGCAAAATTTATTACCGTTGGGATGAAGAACTTGACCGGTGAAGTACGAGGAACAATGGTTACAAGCCAAGAAAACATAGGAAGGTGCCACCTCAATAGGCTGCCCCGCTCGTTTCATCGGAACCTCCGACCCAAAGTTCTTAATCTTCTCCTCACTAAACGAGGCTGGGATAAGTGGTGTCCATATAGGACCAGGAGCAACACCATTCACACGGATTCCTTTCTCAGCGAGCTGAAGTGAAAGACCTCGAGTAAACGCCACAATCGCTCCTTTCGTAGCAGTGTAATCAAGAAGCGATGCGTTTCCCTTGTAAGCATTCACCGACGTTGTATTAATTATGCTGCTTCCTTCCTTCATATGTTTCAACGCATGCCTAGCAAGTAATTCAAAAAATTCAATTAGTTACCATGACACGTGCAACTCCATCATAACAAAAAGTACACGTGTTAACTCAATTCACCTTGTGAGGAAGAAGTAAGAGAAAATGTTTGTACGGAAGACTCGCTCAAGCCTAGGCTCATCGATCTCTTCGATCGAGCTGCTCTCGTACTGCTCTGCTGCGTTATTGATCAGAACATCGATGCGTCCAAACGCGTTAACCACCTCATCAACAACCCTCTTGCAATTTTCGTCGAATCCTAAATCCGTTGGAATCGCGATCGCGTCCTTAGCCTCCGAGGCTTTTGCCTCCTTCAACATTTGTAGTGTATCTTGTGCATCTTTATCCTCCTGACCCTTTACGTAAGTGAAAGCCACTGTGGCGCCTTCCAGTGCAAAACAGTAACTCACGGCTCGGCCAATCCCCGAGTCCCCGCCTGTTATCAACGCCACCTTTCCCTATACATATATAGTTTCCATGCCTTTGTTATATAACTTGTAAAACAGTACTAATCAAAACGTTTAAAAGCAAAAATTTTTTTTTTTTGAAAAAACACAAAACTTGTAAACTATGATATGTAACGTAAAAATCCAAACAAACCATACACCCAGAAAACCCTCAATTTTTTTTTTTTTTTTTTTTTTTTTGAACAAGAACCCTCAATTTCTTTAGGAGCTTAAAAAACCAAATTTGAATCAAAATCAAAACGAGAATCGTATATCTAACCGTATCATATCTAACGATGCATATCATACATCTAAAGTCTATAAATTTGTGCATGATTGCAAAAACGATTTAAGCCCCAACAACCATTTTTATTTATTTATGAACTATGGGTAAAAGAAACCGTGTCAAACAATAGGTTACAGAAAATAATTACACGAAGCTTGTTAGACGGTTGGTAGTCTGAGCTAGAGAATTGTGGAGTTGGTTGCATGACAAGTTCTTTGCCAGGTTGTACTCCTCCTTGTTTTTGTCGTTCAGATGCCATCGCTCTTACGCACACAAGCTGAGGTAATATCCTATTTCTCTCTTCTCTCTTTGGAGGTAGAAGCTTTTGGGTTATGTTAGGAAATTGAGAAAACGAAAGCGTAACGTTTGATGATAGGACTCTTGAGGAAGTGACTAGTCGACGCAACACGTTCATGGCCATTTATACATGCGCATATATCTACACGATACATGGAAGCAGCATATATCTCTGTATTGGGTATGACAGGTGTGTCTGACGTGGGCAGACGAGGATACACGTGCTGGTGAATAGGGTTGGATTTGTGGAAAACGGTGATCTGTGTGACATGGACAAAACCAGTTTTTCCTTCATACTCTTACCAAATACGGTAGGGAAAATAAGATTTAGAATTTTATTCTAACTTTAGAAAGGTAAAACAAATTGTGTCTCTACTATTTTCACAATAAATGTTTTCTTTTCTAAAAAAAAAAAATTGGTATGTTGAAGTTTGTACGTAAAGCTAACATTTAAATTAGTAATTATATTAATCTAATTTAACAAAAAAAAGGTTTGGGTTAAGTTCTTTCGGACAAAGTTTAGATGTTAGATTTGAGGAATAAATTTTAATGAAAAGAAAAATCATGAAAACAAGAAGAAGTAGAATGCGTTCAAAATCCTAAAATTTATTCAATTTACCTCACTATAATAGGAAAAGTAATATGTGATCGGGGATAACTACACCTTAGTTCTATTTTTTACTCTAATCGTATTTGTTGTTGTGCATGCCTAACACGTGACGAGGATGTGCATGCATACACGTCCTCTTTTGGCAAAACGAAGCCTCCTATGTGCCAAGTGTTTGCAACTTTAACGAATCAGAAAGGGTAATTTTAAACCTGAAGATGTTATAAACAAAAAGGGAACAGTCCCAACACAATTTATTCTCTTTGCCTTTGATTTCGTTCTATCCTCATTTACTACACTGTTTTTATTACCAGAAAACTAAGAATATAAAAATCAAATTGTGTGAAGAGGAATGCTCTTATCTACCAAGATGTCCCTCTCTTTCTACATCATTCATCTTCTCATATTCTCCTTGACTTCAACTTCTGTAATCTGCAACCGTACGCTCTGTACCTCTCTCTCTTAGTGTAATACCATTATGTTTATGTAGAAACTCGTATGAAAATGAATTTTCACGTACGTAATTGCACCTATTATTTTTCTGTATTAGGAAACGAGATATGTTTTTACAACATTTTCTGGGATTCTGGGTTGTGGCCATTAGTTTCAAGCCTATAATATTAGACTTAATTTATTTGTCCCATGCATGTTTATGTAAATCGTTAGCTACCATACTTAACTGTTTAACTAAAATGGTTTCAATTTTCTTTTTTATATATCAGTGGATGCAATCTTCTTTTTTTGGTTTAAATGTAGGCAACTTATTTACATATTTTTAATTCTTTTTTCATATTAGTAGATGGAATCTTGCTCAGTGATTGATCGTTTTTGCTGTCTTTGTAATATGGTAGAGGAGGAGGATAATCTTCTTCAAGGCCTAAACAGCTACCGATCTTCTCAAAGAGTTACACCTTTTGCAAAGAATGACAAGGCTGATTGTGTGGCCGATGAGATAGCCGACAAGCTAGAAGATGAGCCATGCACAAACCACACCACAGCCAGCACGGTTACTCCCGGATCAGTCCCTCCGCGGTTGAACTACCAAGAAATTCTCTCTGAGTGCAAGGTCGACCCAAACAGTACCCGTGACGGATTAATCTTACCCGTTTGTATCCCTAACCGGGTCCCTACTTTGGCTTTAACCAACTACACACAAACCGGTTATGCTCGGTATATGAATGATTCGAGGTATGTTGGGGCTGGTGTTGGGTCGGAGAAAGAGTGGATGGTGGTGGTGTTGACAACGAACACTCCTGGTGGAAGCTTTGCTAGAGGCGAGGTGACATCCGTGAGAGTGATGACTGGGTTAGTGCTTATGGGGTTGTTGTTTAGTTGCCTTTTGGTCTTGTGAGCTAATGATGTTTGTGTTTTGTGTGAGGACTCTTTCGTATCTTGTATGCTTGTTTCTTAACGGGAAACCAAAATGACGAACCATCGTAATCAAATTAATCAAAAAGCGTAACACAGGCAGAGTGGGTCGTAGAAATCTTTAGAGGTGCAGAATTAGTCAAGTAGATATCGAATTGACTGCTTTTATTCACTTGACAAAGGTATTTATACCCAAAAAAACAAAAGGAATTTTTATACAAGATCCTATCGATATAAAATAGATACAAAACACATACCTTGGGAGCTAATCCTTCAAACTAAGAGGCAAGGAGATAAAGATATACTGTTGGATTCAAAGAGATTCTGAGAGAGGTTCTCGCTTTATACTTCGGTATAGAGAAGAATTCTTAAATCTTTACTCTTTTAATACAAGTATTTCCAGCATGATATCTATTGTTATCCCCTGTGTTTTGTGTGCTATGTCCGAGTAGTTTGTTAATGTCCGAGTAGTTTGTTAGTTAGTTAGTTTGTTAGGTTGAAGGGAATCAATGGTCGCATAATATGATATTGATATGATGATTGTTTAAAGGGGATATTCATATGGTTCTTCATCTTTATTTATTCTTAATGCATTATTACCTTACCGCGTATTTAGTAGTCTGATCCTAGGGAAATAGAATCCCGAAAGTGCAGCATCTATTTGCTGAAACTAGTATTTTATAACCTAGGCGTCTTAACCAGGGGCGGATCCACTTTAGACGGATCCACTTTAGAAGGTATGGGGCCAGTTCGTTTTTTGTTAAGGACATAATAGGTTAAGTAGTTCAGTTGCATTGAGTGCTCCTACCTATTATCAAGGTTTTGGGTTCGATGCCCCACTGAAAATTATAATTTTGTTCATTTTCTTTGTTTATTTTATCTTTTACTTAATATTTATAGTGGTTGGAGCCACGAAAGTGAAAATATAAATTCATGTTTTATGTTCAAGACGGCTTTTACAAAATCCCGAGCATATCATCTATCATATTGTTGCATGTTTCCAAATGATTACCTTAAAGCCTAATATTTTTCCTTATTGATTTCAATCTGTTTTTATTTTGTTCTCTGATTTTAAGTATAAATCTTTGACCATAATTTGTTCTAGCTTGATTTTTATCTTCACGTTTCATCGTAAGACAACAAATCTCTGTGGATTTTATCCAAACTATACTAACCTTGCACTTGCAGCTAGGAAATCACTAATCACAAAACGTTAAATTTGTAAATAGTTTTTTTAGATTTGGAGAGAGTTTAGTGCAGGGGCGGATCCAGGAATTTATTTAGCATGTGACATATATTATTTTAACTGTAACAAAATAAAATAAAAATATTAAAGAAAATATAGTACTAATAGCAAAAGTCAATAACTAAAAAAAAACACCAAAAAACACTAATAAATATCCTATAAAGTTACTATACGGTTTTCCATATCTTGAAACCTTTTCATCACTGCTTCGTTTGTCACATTATCAAAATGTTCTTTTTCAATGAGGCAAACTAGACAATCATTTAAAAATGTGTCGCTCATTCGGTTGCGTAAAGTAGTCTTCACAATCTTCATCCCAGAGAAGCATCTCTCGACTGTGGCGGTGGCTACAGGTAAAGTCAAAGCAAGCTTCAAAAGTCGATAAACAAGAGGATGTGAAAGATGTTTCTTTGTCTCCACCATCACACGGGCAAGATCTCCAATACTCTTCAATTTCGCAAATCTGTCATTTTCTCGAATATTGTCAATGTAAATATCAAGTTGATGCTCAAGAGAGATTCGTTGCACATGACTAAAATCTTCTGGATAAAACTCATATAATCTCAAAACTTTTGAGTTATTAAACTCGTGGAATGAATCAGTCGGGCTCAAAAACACAATGCAACCAAGTAACTCAGTGTTTACCTTATCAAAACGGTCATTAAACTCTTAAATTTGCATATCCAATACTGTGTAAAAGCATTCCACCTGATAATGATGTAAATTCGTTATGTTGCTTCTTTTTCTTGGCATTGGATCGACAAATTCTTCTTCCATAACGAGCAACTCGGTATTATGATTCTCACAAAATGATGAAACTTTATTAATCAGAGAATCCCATCCGTTATCCCTAAGCTTGCACAATTGTTGCTTCGTGGATTTCACTAAAGACATAGCATTCAAAATATCTTCATATTTTCTTTGTGGAGCCTTTGACAGATTATTCGTGAGCCCAAGAAGAAGCAACATCAACTGTAAGTAGAACACAAAGTCAAATGTGTGAAAGTATTTGAGAAAACCATTAGCTTGGCGTCTTTTGATACTATCAGTCTCATCGCTTTCGACACACTTAAGCACTTCAATGATAGAAGAAAATAAATCAACCAACCGTAGTAAGGTTTTATAGTGAGAACCCCAGCGAGTGTTACCAGGTCTTTGAAACGAAAGCTCCTAATTCAATCCTTTTCCTTTCTTAATTTCACCTTTACTGATTTCTTCCTCGATTTTCTTCCGATGGTCTTCTCGAAGCATATCTTTTCTCTTACAAGATGCTCCAACCACATTGAATAAGACATAAACCATATCAAAGAAATCTCCAACATCAAAATGTTTTTTAGCAACTGCCACGACAACAAACTGAAGCTGATGAGCAAAGCAATGGACATAGTATGCAGAACTATTTTCTCTCAAAATCAAAGATCTCAACCCATTGAATTCACCCTTCATGTTACTTGCTCCATCGTAACCCTGCCCTCTTAACCTTTTTATACTCAATCCATGTTTAGCAAACAATGAATCAACAACACATTTTAGAGATGAAGAAGATGTTTCTTGAACATGAACAAGACCAATAAATCTTTCTTTTATTATCCCAGTTTTATCAACAAAGCGAAAAACCACAGCCATCTGCTCTTTATCAGAAACATCTGCAGATTCATCCACCAACAAACAAAACACATCGTGATCAACTTCTTAAATAATAGATTCAATAACTTCCTTTGCAAAGTAATGCACTATATCTGTCTGAATTTTGTGAGACACCATCTGATTATTTTTTGGAGCATTCTCTAACACAACCTTTCTTACCGACTCATTTTGATCTGCAGTGTATTTCAAAAGCTCTACAAAATTTCTCCTATTAGCTGATCCCACACTTTCATCATGAGCTCGAAATGCTAATCCTTGTCGTAAAAAATATCTACAACAGTCAATTGAAGCATTCAATATGATTTTGTATTCATTTTTGACCGCGTCATCTTGCTTATCAAAAGCATGAACGATTAATTGACCTTGCTTCATCAGATTATCAGCCATTTTCAATGCATTATTGTGAAAGCTATTCACTAGTCCCACATGTTCTTGTAATCTCTTCGGATTTTTCCAACAATCAAAACCTCTTGTCACAAATTCATCACTTCCACATTTGTTTTCAGTGTAATCTCTAAACAAGTAGCAAATCAAACAAAAAGCTTTGTCTTTCTTCACACTATATTCCAACCAACGACCATAGATATCAAACCAAGATGGATTGAATCTTCTTAATTTATTTCCCGTCGCTGTTTTAGGAAAATCAAGACCGCGAGGTTGACAAGGACCTTTAATCAAGTATTTACGTCTTACCTCGTCTCTGTCATTAGGATGAAATTCCAATATCATTTTCCTATCTGCGGGTTCCGAAAGCAAATCATCCAAATCGTTTTCAGACGAAGTCAAAGCAAAATTTCTTTTATAAAATCTTTCCACTGATACCTGATAAAAAAACTATATTAGCAATTTTTTTTACAATTTAACTAAATTACGTAAGTGTAAATCAATAAAATAACATTATTGAAAACCAACTTACTTTATGCGATTATGCTTCGTTGTCTTCGTACGTTCAGACTTCACAGAAGAAGAGAATGTGACGTGAAAGAGAAAAAAATTACTTGTGGCTAGGTTAAAATAATTATGTTTTTAATTTTAATTTTGTATGTTCGTATGGGCTTTAAAATTGTGAATTTTTTTATTTTGTTTTTTGTTTGATTTATATATGGGCTAACATGATTATTAACAATTTAGAAAAGCCCAGAGATTTGAAACTTTTGGGCATGTGGCACAAAAACCATATTTAGCATGTGGCACATTTTAGGTTTATATAATTATTAACCTTAGTTATTAAAAAAAAAAACAGCATGTGGCACGTGCCCAGAGATGCACAACGTACATCCGCCACTGGTTTAGTGTATTCATAAAATATATCAAAATACTACTGTAACGACTTTAAGACCCTAAAAAACATCTATAATATTTTGAAAGTTTTGTTTTATGTGTTAAATATCATGTCCCAATAACACAAGATTTTAATAGAATGATAGAATCATTAAAAACCAATTTTTTTGAATAACAATAGATTAATCACCAAACCAATAACAATAGTATTTAGTAAATCTTATTATATAAAGTTAGATGCGTTAAAGTTGATAATTAACATGATCATGATATGTGTCAAATTAATCAATTATATTTTACACGTGTTAAAAAATTCAACCAATAAGATTTTAACATAATGTTTGCATAAATCTAAAAATTAGTTTTAAAACAAAAAGGGAAAATAAATTTCTTTTATGTTTTCCAATGAGATTCAGAAAATTGTATAATCGATTAATAATACTAGAAGAAAAATCAAAAAAATCAAAAAGATAAATAAGAAAATTAAGAAAAAGGAAAATTAGTTTTTTTTTAAATGTTTTTCCTTTATATTAAATAAATTGTATGATAAATTATTATTACTAATACTAAAATGAAAATAAAAAATCAAAAACTAAAATAAAATAAGAAAAATGAATTTTTTTTTTTTAAATGTTTTTTCATTGTTAGAATAGATTTAACCATTTTGGTTATCCGTTTGGTTTGTTACGATTCACACTTCGAATTAACCATAAATTATTTAATTAATTTAATAATTATTTGGTTTCATTATTCACAGAATAACAATTATTCGAGACTTAAAACATAATCATGATATAATTTCAACAATAATAAAATAAATTGTGGTTCTATAAACAAAACGCCATAAAGAAAATCATAAAAAATAAATGATTAAAACTAAAAATAAAAATTAAAAAAAAACAAATATATATATATATATATATATATGCTCTTCACTGAAAACCTAAAATAAAAAGAGAAGTAAATATACCTACAGTAACTCCAATTTAGAAAAATATAGAATCTTATTATATAAAATAAATATCTATTAAATTTAAATTTAAATTTGTTAATTAACATGATTGCGACACGCGTTAAAGTTTATCGATTAAATTTTGACACTGTCGAATAGATTTTGTTTAAGAATGTAAAAACTTTATTTATATTTTTCACAACAAAATAAATATCTATTTTATTATTTCAAAAATCTTATCAGAAAATAGTAATAAAATTTAATTCCAAAAAAGAAAAATAAATAAATAAATCTATATTTCTTTTTTAGTTTTACTTTTCTTCATATTTGATCGAATTTTATTATAAAATTTTTTTTTAGCGGTTTAAAATATTTTATTCAAAATCCGCATATATGTGGATCCTATTCTAGTATATCATAATCCATAAACCAATAACAATATAATCTTAAAATTTTAACAATCGTTGATATACTCTATAGTTTACCATTTTTAATAGTATTTTCATATGTTTTTAATAAAGAAATGATTGGTTTTTGATTAAATATCAATGTTTTCAGTCCTTTTGGAGTTGTTACAGCTTTGGCAGAAACACTACAAGAAAACATACTTTTTAGGAGGGCCGAATTCGTGGCAAATTCGTGGCAAATCGAGAGTAGCAACGAATTTGCCACGAAAACTTAATCGTCGGTAATCGATCGTCGCGAAAGCAAATTCGTCGCAAATTCCTCGTTAATGTTGGGAGATCCAGATTTCGTCGTAACATCGTCGTTAATAGTGTCGTCGTAAATTCTTCGTTAAATAGCGAGACACATAATTCGTCGTAAATCCGTGGCAAATTGAGAGGAAAACAATCGTAGTAAATTCGTAGCAAAATAATAATCGTCGTAAAATCGTGGCAAATTGAAGGGAAAAAAAGCGTAGTAAATTCGTAGCAAAATAATAATCGTCGTAAATTCGTGGCAAATTGAGGAGAAAATAATCGTAGTAAATTCGTGGCAAACAAAAAAACCGTCGCAAAACCGTTGCAACAGAGTTCGTCCTTAAATCGTGGCAAACTTATTTTCGTCGTAAATACCTAGTAAACTTTTAAATTTAAAATAAATAAAAAATATTTACAAAAAAGAAAATTTTAAAATTAAAATTTAAAATTAAAATAAAAATAAATATTGTTGGTTTTTAAGAAAAATAAAAAAAAACTACTCCTCTAGGCCATAATCAAAATCCGGGATAAGCCGTCGTGCTTCTTCAGTAGCTTCAGCCGCAACGCGCCGTGATTCGCGTTCTTGCTCGGTCAAGTGTTCCTCGGTCGAATGGCTGGGCCCGGCATGTGTTGTTGCCGCTCGTCGTCTCCGCTTCTCTTGCAAGAGTGCAGCGATCTGGGGATTTCCCACTGCCATTATCTCGAAGATAGCGTCGTACTCCGAAAGTTCAGCCTTGACTTGTTCCTGATATTCGGTTTGATTTTGTTGGAGAGTCGCTATCTTGGCACGTAGGACGACCGGATCATCTTCGGCGGACCGTTGAGGGGCAAAAGACGAAGCAGATGGGACATTATGAATAGATCCCATCCCTACGACTTTCCCCTTTCTCTTAGGGGCAACCTAGATTTTAAAAAAATAAACAAATTATGATTCGAAAAAATAATAATAATAATAATAGATATATTATTATACATTCCTCCTCGTAGATCCGATCGATGTCGGGAGTGGTCAACCCCCCGGATTGCACTGAAGAACCGCCAGGTGATGTCTGAGACATCTGGGACTCTCGGTCGGCAATCCTCGCCGTGACATCGTTGTAGATCCTCTCGGCCTTGTCAGAGACAAAGAGGCCCGACGCCTTCTTGCGATGTGTCTTCGCAAAAACTTCCGTCATCGGAGGCAAAACACCTCCGTTGTCGGATGCCTACATTTTTTGTAAAATATGTTGTTAGTAAAAATTTTTAAAAAATAAAAAATTAATTTATGAAAGTAATTAATAATTTACCATTTGTAAACGAACGCCCGCAAAAGGCGTTTGACCGGCTGTATGAGGCAATGCCGCGGGTAAACCGTCCGGACCAACGGTATTACGGGAAGATGAGCACTTTGCAGAAATGACGACCGAGTGGGGATCCTGCCAGTAGCGAACCAATCCGTCCCAAACCAACTTCTCGATGTATATCGGTTTTGCGTCGTCGCCTATGACCTCCCATTTTCTTTTCCAGTCCGAAACGGTGCCTGCGAGACGTTCCATCACTTTATTCTTGAACGCTTCCCGCACGGTCGGGGTATCAACAGCATCCCAAGTGTATTTTTGCTATAAAAAAAAAACAAAACAATTAAAAATTTATTTAATATAAATTTAATAAATTATAATTTTTTTAAAAAAAATATTTATTACCGCAAACATTTTGAACCAAGTTTCGAAAATTTCCGGCGAGAGTTGAGAGAAATTTGCGTGAGGCTCGGTGAAAAATGATTTGATGATATCGCTAACGGACCGTGCGACACTGCTTTCGATCCCGAACCTAAAAAAAAAAAAATTAAATCACAAATTGAAAACATAAAAATGAAATATTAAATTAAATATTAAATTTAAAAACGTACCACTTTCCGGTTATATGACGCGGATCTAATCTCGTAACATTAGTTCTTCCCGGTTGTGCAATCAAATCATCAACCGTCAAATGGGCATATGGAAGAGGAACACCAGGTTGCCTGAAGAGTGGCGGTGGTGCAGTAGCCTGGGTCTGGGTCTGCGGAACTTCCGACTCAGTAGCGGAAGTAGTGTATGGCTCAGACGAATCTGGAATCGGAACTGTCCCGGACGAAGTCCCACCAACATTATCAGATATAAACTGATAATAATGGTTACGACGAGAAGGCCTCATCTGCACAATAATTAATAAATATAATTAATAACTAAAATTAAAAAATCTCTAAATTAAAAAAAAATCTATTTACAATAAAATATTTCTAATATTCTTCTAATATTCCGATATCCTAACATTATTCTAATATTCCGATACTCTAACATTATTCTAATATTCCGATATCCTAATATTATCCAAACCTAAATATATTAAAAAAAATATATAAATTTAGATCCTTACCTTCTAATATTTGATAAATTTGGGGAGAGATCCGAGTAGCTTTCTAGAGAGAGAGAGAGATCTAGAGAGATTTGAGAGATTTGAGAGATTTGAGAGAAAGTTGAGATGTGAGAGAGGAAGGAGAAACTCGGCGAGTATATATAGATTTAGATTCGTCGCTAATTCCTCCCAAAGTTACGAGGAATTAGCGACGAATACCCCTCAGTCGTCGTTAATTCGTCCCAAATTTTAAGAGGCATTTACGACGCCAACTGTTACGAGGAATTAACGACGAATCGTCGTTAATTCGTCCCAAACGTACGATCCGTCCTTAATTCGTCACAAAGTCATCCCTAATAAAAAAAAATTAAAATCTTTTATGATTCAAATTAAACACACGGCAGAGGGTTTTGGTATGAGTTTTACGACGAATTTGCGAGGATTTGGAAGGAATCCTCGCAAATTCGTCGTAAACCTAGGAAATTTACGACGAATTTGCGAGGATTCCTCGCAAATTCGTCGTAAAATGTAATAATATATTTTTTTTTTTACCCTAAACTCTTTATACGTTTAAAATCTCTTATTTTGTTCAAATCAAACATAATGTAGACACTCATATAGTTTTAAGCATACCATAAAGAATTTTAAATTTTTATAATATTAACGAAAAGTCGTAACATTCAATATAAAGAATCATAGTCGTTAAGAAGAAGTATCACTCGTAGTATACATTATCATTCGAATTTATAAAAACATTAGATTTTTATGAATGTACTATACATTTTTAAGCAAAAACAACAACTTCAGTTATACGTTTATATAACCAAATATATTGAACTAGAGTATGCAAGTTTGGGGTTTAGGGTATGAGTTTTACGACGAATTTGCAAGGATTCCTCGCAAATTCGTCGTAATATTGGACATTTACGACGAATTTGCGAGGAATCCTCGCAAATTCGTCGTAAAATGTAATTTTTTTTTTTTTTAACCCTAAACTATTTATACGTATAAAATCTCTTATTTTGTTCAAATCAAACATAATGTAGACACTCATATAGTTTTAAGCATACCATAAAAAATTTTAAATTTTTATAATATTAACGAAAAGTCGTAACATTCAATATAAAGAATCATAGTCGTTAAGAAGAAGTATCACTCGTAGTATACATTATCATTCGAATTTATAAAAACATTAGATTTTTATGAATGTACTATACATTTTTAAGCAAAAACAACAACTTCAGTTATACGTTTATATAACCAAATATATTGAACTAGAGTATGCAAGTTTGGGGTTTAGGGTATGAGTTTTACGACGAATTTGCAAGGATTCCTCGCAAATTCGTCGTAATATTGGACATTTACGACGAATTTGCGAGGAATCCTCGCAAATTCGTCGTAAAATGTAATTTTTTTTTTTTTTAACCCCAAACTATTTATACGTATAAAATCTCTTATTTTGTTCAAATCAAACATAATGTAGACACTCATATAGTTTTAAGCATACCATAAAAAATTTTAAATTTTTATAATATTAACGAAAAGTCGTAACATTCAATATAAAGAATCATAGTCGTTAAGAAGAAGTATCACTCGTAGTATACATTATCATTCGAATTTATAAAAACATTAGATTTTTATGAATGTACTATACATTTTTAAGCAAAAACAACAACTTCAGTTATACGTTTATATAACCAAATATATTGAACTAGAGTATGCAAGTTTGGGGTTTAGGGTATGAGTTTTACGACGAATTTGCAAGGATTCCTCGCAAATTCGTCGTAATATTGGACATTTACGACGAATTTGCGAGGAATCCTCGCAAATTCGTCGTAAAATGTAATTTTTTTTTTTTTTAACCCCAAACTATTTATACGTATAAAATCTCTTATTTTGTTCAAATCAAACATAATGTAGACACTCATATAGTTTTAAGCATACCATAAAAAATTTTATAACCGTAACATTCAATATAAAGAATCATAGTCGTTAAGAAGAAGTATCACTCGTAGTACTATACGTTAACATTCGAATTTCTAAAAAACATAAGATTTTTATTGTACATAACTTTTTAAGTGAAAATTACAAAATATATATAGCTTAAATTACATGAATTTTATAAATCACCATCATATTCATTTTCCGATACATCTGATTCACCTTCTTCATCATCGGGTGAATCACTTTCTTCAAACTCTGGCTCTTCTTCTTCTTCAGTAGTATCGTCTGGAAGATCTTCATCAACCTCCCTATTTTGCGGATCTATTAGAAGAATATCGCCGGTACTCTCATCTGGTTGAAGAATATCATAGCAATGATCTTGTTGCATTGGCAGATCAACAATTTTTCCCCTTGGAGAAACTTTAATAACTGCTAACCATGGGATGCCTGTTGTGCGAACTCGGGGATAAGGAACAAAGGCGACTTGTTCTGCTTGCGATGCAAGGATAAATGGCTCGAACTTGTTGTAACGCCGTGATTTATTGACGTCCACCGTCCCATTTTTATTTTTACGCACACCTCGACCAACAGTTGGATCGAACCAATCACATTTGAAGAGAACACATTTCATTGCAACCAACCCGGGGTACTCAACTTCAATTATGTCTTGCAACACCCCATAAAAATCAATTTCGCCCCTCACACAAACCCCGTAGTTTGCAGTAGTCCTTTGATTGCCGTATTTGAATGTATGAAACACATATCCACGTGTACAATACATGGATGCAGTAGTGATTTTCCAAATCGGGCCTTTGATTAATTCATGAAACCAGAGCGGGTATGCCGTATCTCCATCCGCAACCTATATAAAAATAATAATAAATGTTATTAATTATTAATTTAATTATTTAGTAAATTAAATATATATATATATATATATAAACGTACTTCCGACTTTAACCACGGAGCAAAGTGGCGATCTTTACGAGTGCTGATTTCCTCGTTTGTAACTCCGTCAATAGCTTCACGTACCTGTCTATCGAATTCCCTGCAAGAAAAGAATATACATATGAGCGAATGACCAACCAAATTAACTATATATAGATATATATATATATATATACATGATATATAAATTTATTTCACTTACATTTCAAATGGACTAACTTCCTCGCAATTTAGAAGGATATACGTATGTGCGCTATGATGATCATGTTCGTTGGCGAACCATACTTCTTTCAACTTTCCGCATAGGCGTCCGATTGATGAGAAAATGTCTGGGACACCTTCCACCGGGTATGTTCGACCTACACCTCCATCATCATATCGTCGAGGAGCCCTTTTCCGTGTCCGCACATTTGATCCAAAATAATATCCCGTGAAGTGAGAAGTTTCTTCTGTTAAACTTCCCGCAACGATTGAACCTTCAACCTTTGCTAGATTTTTTGCTTTCCGCTTTAAATGACCCATAAATCGCTCAAACGGATACATCCATCGAAAGTGAACAGGCCCCCCAAGTTCTGCTTCATAAGGAAGATGGATAGGTAGATGTTCCATAACATCAAAAAAAGCTGGTGGAAATATCTTCTCCAAGTTGCACAGCAGGATAGGTATATTCGCATCTAATTGTGCAATTACATCTTCTGTCAGAGTACGAGTACAAAGATCACGAAAAAATGACCCAATCCCTGCAATAACAAAACAACAAGTATAAAATTTATCAATAATTAATCAATGCCATGATGTCAGTTAGACATACTTACATATATAATTAATTAAAAAGCCAGAATTTTACCTCCAATTGCTTCATGTACATTTGCGGGTAGAAGTTCAGCAAAGGCAAAAGGCAACAAGCGTTCCATAATTACGTGACAGTCATGACTCTTCATCCCTGAAAACTTTTGCCCTTCCACACATTTAGATAGATTCGAAACGTACCCATCGGGGAACTTCACATCAGATGTCGCCCAATTGAACAATGATGACCTTTCTGCGGCACCCAATCGAAATATTGGAACTGGTGCTTTCCCGTTGCTTGAAAGATGCAACTCATTCCTCGAACAAAGGTCAGGCAAGTCCTGTCTTGATTTTACGTTGTCTTTGGTTCTCCCCTTTACGTTTAGCACTGTATGCATGATGTTATCAAAAAAGTTTTTCTCAATGTGCATGACATCGAGATTGTGCCTAAGCAGATGATCTTTCCAATACGGAAGCTCCCAGAAAATACTTTTCTTATGCCAATTGTGATGCTCCCCATATCCATCTGGCATATTCGCTGTACTGTGCCAATTTCCACCTCGGACGACTGTTTGCTGTGCACCGTAATGATCAATTTGCGCTTCTAAATCTGCCCCGGATACACATACAGGAGGAGGAATACGGACAACTTTGTTCTTTCTAAATAACCGCTTGTTTCTTCGGTATGTATGCGACAAGGGTAGAAATCGGCGGTGACAATCAAACCAACTTGTTTTTCTACCGTACTTCAATTGAAATGCTTCTGTTCGATTGAGACAATAAGGACAAGACAACCGCCCATGCGTAGTCCACCCTGATAGCATCCCGTATGCGGGAAAGTCACTTATTGTCCACATAAGAACCGCCCGCATCGTAAAATTTTTCTTCCTTGAAATATCATATGTACGGACCCCATTAAACCACAATTCCTTCAACTCCGCTATTAGAGGCTGCAAAAACACATCAAGGGACCGCTTCGGATGCTTGGGACCAGGGACTAATATACTCATGAATAGAAATTCTCTTTGCATGCACATGTCTGGGGGAAGGTTGTAAGGCGTTAAGATTACTGGCCATAAAGAATATTGCCTACCAGACATACCAAATGGACTAAATCCATCTGTGCAAAGACCAAGATATACATTCCGTTTCTCTCTAGCAAAGTCGGGGTGTACCGTCTTAAAATGTTTCCACGCTTTTGCATCTGACGGATGATTGACCTCCCCATCTGTCTGCAAATGATCAGCATGCCATCTCATGGATGCAGCAGTCCTTTCCGAGTGATACAATCTTTTCAACCTATCAGTTATTGGAAGATACCACATCCTTTGGTACGGCACCCTATTACGACCAGCACCTTGCGGTTTATACCGTGGCTTGTGGCAAAAACGACACTCCTGCAACTTGTCATCATCTTTCCAATAAATCATGCAATTGTCTACACAAACGTCTATCATCTCAGAAGGTAACCCAAGACTATAAACCAACTTTTGTATCTCATAGTAACTCTCAGCAGCTAAATTATCTTCAGGCAAAATCCCCTTAATCAAATCAGCCCAATCATCCATGCAAACCTCACCTAAGTTATGATCAGTTTTAATGGTCATCATCCTAGCTGCCAAAGACAATTTAGAGTGCCCATCTCTACATCCATCGTAGAGTGGCTGATTTGCAGCATCTAACATATCATAAAATCTCTTGGCATCTAAATTGGGTTCCTCGTCGTAAATATTACTATCATGACCAGCAGCTAGAAATGTACCCGTGTTTTCATGAAATGCATCTGTAACCATCTCATGAATCCTATCATGATCACCATATTCACCATGATCATCAACTTGATGCACATTATATGACTCAGCATCAGCATTAACTGCTTGGTTATTACCGCTACTACTAGCAGCATTTCCCCCATGCCCTTCTCCATGATTATACCAAATATAGTAGTGCGGAAAAAACCCTCTATTTAATAGATGCGACCACACTTTTGAGATACGAATAAATTTCCTATTCATGCATTTTTGACAAGGACAGTACATCATACCACTTTCAACGGTAATTTGCAAACTTCCCGCCTGATACATGAATCCTTCTAGCCCATCTTGAAACTCCCTCGTCAGCGATCCCTCCGAATCTTTACGATTATACATCCAACTTCGTAATTCGTATATTGACATTTTTTTTTTTTTTTTGGTATATAAGAAATTTTTTTTTTTTTTAAAAGGAATATATTGAAAAAGTGTTTAAAAAGTGTTTTTATGGTGAAAATTTTTTTTTTGTAGGTGAAGAGAGAGTTTGTTTTTGTTTTTGTAGTTTTTATAATGAAGTGTTGCTTCTATATATAGGCAATTTTTTTTTTTTTTTACATCGAATTACCAACGAATTGCCAACGAATTAACAAAGAATATTTTCGTGGCAAAAAAACCAGTAAAACACGTTTTCATCTAACTTTTTTTCCTCTCTAATACGTTGTTAATTTACTTCGAAATACTTTCTCGGTAATTCGTCGGAAATTAACGACGGATTTCCGAGGAATACACGTCAAACATGTTTCGTCGCTAATTCCTCGTTAATTTACGACGAATTAGCGACAAAATTTATGTTCGTCGTTAATTCCTCGTTAATTCGTTGGAATTTTACGACGAATTTGCGACGATTTTATTTCGTTGGTCTTTCCGACGAATTAATGAGGTTTTTACTTTTCCTCGTAAATACCTCGTTAATTCGATGCTAATTTACTACGATTTATTTTCCTCGCAAAAAATCGTGGCAAATGTCATGTTTTCTTGTAGTGAAAAATTGAATATTTTGGACAAAAAAGAGATGTTTTTATACATTTTGAAGATTGGGCAGCTTTCAAACATCAGATGTTTTTAATTACATAGAGGACTTTCCACGGTGAGATCTTGATCAAATTTGGATACAAGATAGCAAAGGATATTAGCTTTTATCTCTACGTGATTTGAGGTCAATTAAACGGTTGGATCAAAAGTTGTGCTCAAATTACTAAAAACTGGTCCGTCTTGGGATGAAATGAAGCAAGCAAAGAAAATGGGAAGCGATCGACCCAGGTGTTTTGATCGATTTCATTTTTGATCAACACTTAATGTGTTCGATCGAACAATGGCCATGATCGATGAACAGATCACCTGATTGATCAATCAGCCCTCCAAGAAAAATGGAAAGTTTCAATTTTTTTTATAAAAAACTCGTTCAAAGTTTGCCAATTCGCCCTAGCTGCATATGATATTCTATATAAACACCAGAAGCCACAAAAATGAAAAAGAGCAGCCACAAATCATTCACCCTAAAGTTCTTAGTTTAATGTTTTCTAGTTCGTTTTTTTGCTACTTTGTTGCTTTGGGAGAAGATTCCAATCCTTTTTCATTATCAAGAGTTGTTTCTGAACCCTATTTATGTTTCATTTATCAATAAGATGTTTTCAATTGCTTTTGTTGTTGTTGAATCTCTTGTTATGAGTAGTTCGTTTGTTGGGATTAGGGGTTTCTAAAGAAGATTCAATTATGGTTTGGTATATTGGTTTCGTATTCTAGGTAGCGCTTACACTAGGTAGAAATAATCCTTTGTGTAATCAAGTTCTTAATGCATGTCGCTGAATTTAGCTTTTAGAACTGCTATAGGAAAGTCATCTACTTGAACACGGGAAAAGAGTGTATTAACCTCAACAAATTTCGTCATGCTTTTTATACCTTTACAATGATGTCGTGTCTTTTTTAACCTAAGTCTATAAATAATTCAAATGAACTACTCAAACTTGTAATTGTAACCCATACACCTACACTGCCGTTAAATTTTACGGATTCAGATGACATGTTGACAACGAGATATCATTGTTATGAGGCAAAACGACGTCATTTGGGGTTGATATACCCTATTATTTACCTCTTTTTAGTAGTCTTTTAATATGCTTTTAATTAAAAAAAAACAATTGGTTTTTGATTATAAATCAATGATTTCAGTGGTTTTAAAGATTATAAAGATTTTGCAGGAAATTGGGAGAATTCAGGCAAAATGAGATGTTTTCAGAAATTTTGAAGATTTGACAACTTCGAACATTTATAAGTTTTACATTAGATAGATGAAACTCGGGAATTCTGCACAATTCGCCCTAGTTGCCCATATAACTCTATATAAACACAAAAGAACGAAAAAAGGAGAGAGCCACACAAATCATTCACCAAAAGTTCTTTGGTTTTTATTTTTCTTAGTTCGTTATTTTGCTACTTTGTTAGTTTGGGAGGAAGTTTCATCCTTGTTTCATCACCAGTAGTTGTTTTCTGAACCTATTCTATTTCAATATTTCAATAAGATTTTTTCTAATGTTGTTATTGTTGATGTCGATTGCTTGATGAGGTGCGTGTAGTCGTTTGTTGGGATTTAAAGTTTGTAAAGGGGATTCAATCATGGTTTAATAGATAGATTTATTTTCTAGAGTGGCGCTTACATTAGATAAAAGTAATCCTCTGTCTTTTACTGTTCCTAACGCATGTTGTTAGATTGATCACCTAGCACTGATGTATGAAAGTCATCTCTCGAACACCACGAGGTTTACTAGCCCAAATTGCAATTGATTGGCTATATCTTAAAAGCGCGAGAGCTGACTCTAAAAAAATATTATTGAGAATATCGAAACTGGTTCATTCATCTTTGTATCGTTTTACCTATCTAGCATATGAGAGTATGACTTAGGTTGTTAGATATAAGTCGACTTTCAACGCACAAAAGTAAAATAATCGAATATGATGATGTTTTGATCTCTAGGACAAGAATAGTTGTGTTTGCCTTTAGTTGCGACTTTTGAATAATCTAAACCATGACCCCTAAGGATTCTCTTATGTCACAACGTTTTTAGTTATATGTTTATATCGTTTTAATATCATTGCTTGCGTTTATCTACTTTCATTTACATCACAAAATCACCAAATTTATATTTCCGACTTATCTCTATTTTCAATTTGAGAATCATTGTGCACTCTGAATATACTTGTATATTCGATACCTAAAGTACAACAACTGACCGTTGTGCACTTGCAGCTTTTATTTGTCTCTTATTTTAGTAAAATGTGTGGGGTAGCTCTTTTATGGACCACTCATTTTCGTGTTACGCTCATTCTAGTAGACTTCTACCGCAGACTTCGTTTGTAGACTTCAAAAGAAGTCTACTTCATAATTATTTGTTAAATTTCAATTATAAAAATCACAAAAAATAATTTGATAAAAATTTGGTATACATAAACAAAACATATACATTTTGCATATATAAAAAACAAAATTTCATACAAATGAATCAATTTAAATCAACAAAGTCAAATTAGGTTAGAAACCAATACAAACCCTATGACGTCTGCTAAAGAAGTCTACTAAATAACTAAATTTTTAATTTTAATTATAAAAATTATTAAAAATATTTTGATAAAAAAATTATATACATAAACAAAACATAGACACTTCGCATCTATATAAAATAAAATATATTGAAAATGAATCAATTTATAAGTTTCATGAGTATACGGTTCAAAAGGGTTAGGGTTTGAGGTTTAAAGTTTAGTGATGGTAACTACAGTGAGGACTATGATAGAGCACCTAGAGGGTCTGACCTAGAGGCACACAAAAAGGAGATGAAATCCCTTCATGAAAAGATTGACAAATTGGTACTTGCAAATCAAAAGCAAGTACACTTTGTGGGAGAGACTTCATATGTGCTAGATGAGTTGGAGAAGATCCAAGAGGAAGCGAATTGGGTAGCAGGACAAGACTATACCAAGCCACATGACTATGTCCAAAGGTACCAAGGCAACAACAATCTATCATACCGAAGCACCAATGTGGAAAACCCTAAGGATCAAGTATACCCTCCACAACAAAGAAAACCTTTTGTGCCTTACAAGAAAGGTGAGTTTACACAAAACAGTGGGTATCAAGGACAGCGACAAGGCAACTACCAAGGACAGCAACAGCAAGGGAACAAGAGTTACCCTCCTGGTTTCGTGCCACAGCAGCAACAAGTTCAAGCTCCACTTCAAGATCCGGTACAAGCTATGTTCCAACAATTACTTCAAGGGCAAGCATCTACAAATCAAACATTTGTGGATATGAACAATACGCTGGACTCTTCTCTTACTGAGGTAACTACACAGATCACCAACATGAACAACAAGATTCGCCAGGTAGAGAAAGGCAAGGTCAGTTCAAGCGGTCAAGGTAGCTTACCCGGCAAGTGTGAGACAAACCCTAAGGAGTATGCAAACGCGATCACTTTGAGGAGTGGGAAAGAGCTCCAACCACTGTATATACTTGAAGACAATGAGGAAATTGTAGTTCAAGAGGGGGATAGTAATCTCTCAAATGATCAAGAGATTACATTTGACAACGTCTACATAGAAAGGCCAAGAAAGTTGAAAGAAGCGGTTTTGGTGAAACCGGTGGAGGAACCTAGCAAGGAAAAAGAAACTTTCGTGCCTCCACCTTACAAACCAAAGCTCCCCTTCCCTAGATATTTCAAGAATCAATTGGTTGAGAAGCATACAGCTTTGTTTGAGAAGCACTTGAGGAACGTTGAGCTCAAACTACCGTTGCTTGATTGTTTCGCCATGGTGCCGAAATACGCTAAGTTTCTGAAGGATACACTTGCTAAGAGGGTGAAAAAGAGTGAAGAGGTCTTGGTATTGAGTCAAGAATATAGTGCAATCATCCACAAGGTGATAGCACCAAAGAAGCTCGGTGACCCCGACTCTTTTACACTGCCTTGCGCTATATGGGATTTGAAGTTTGAGAACAGCCTTTGTGATTTGGGGGCGAGTATTAACCTCGCCATACTCCATTGCGAAGAAGCTGGGTCTCACGGATTTCAAGGATAGCCACATATCCCTAGTCCTTGCTGATAGGAGCATACGGCTGCCGAAAGGGGTACTTGAAGACCTCCCTTTGAAGATTAACAATGTCACCATTCCTACTGACTTTGTTGTCTTGGAGATGGATGAGGAGGAAGAAAATCTTCTTGTGTTGGGAAGGCCATTCTTGGCTACTGTAGGAGCCATCATCAACGTGAAGCACGAAAAAAACTCTCTACACTTGGGTAAGGGTGCAAGGTTCAAGTTTACTATCAAGGATGGCGTGAGAAAGCCAACGACCAACGGTCAAGTTTTTCAAGTAGGCATCACGGGCGAGCTGAATCCAGGCGAGGTGGAAAATGTCCTTGTGGACAAAAGAGGTCATGCTGAGAAGGAAGACTATGCGGGAGCCAATTCAGTGAAGAAGAAAGAGCAAACCGTTACCTTGATCGGCAAGGATGTGGGAGAACAAAAGGGTTCTTGATTTTCCGTTTCAACAAAGAAAACAGCTCACTTTGAAGGTGGGATTAAGGCTGAAGAAAAACCTTATGGAGAGGCTTTGCTAACTCTGTTCAGTTGTAAAGAAGAGGAAAGTCACCAGGAGATAGCACCAAGGGAAAGAAAAAGGAAAGAGAACATTCTCAAAGTTCTCTTCGAGACCGATAAGAGGGCACCCAACTATGGTCGACCCCAACCTGAGGGCGTCCTGAGTTTGCATCCATTGGAGCTCAAGGATGACTCCATATTCTGCAAGGTCAAGCGAAAGGGAGGTGCAAAACCATTTGCAAAAGCGAAATTTCTACTCCCACCGGGATTGATCAGAAAGGACAAGGGTAGGGTAATGGAGATGATGAACACTATCCAGCCAGGGATAAGCTCCACCGAATCTGTTTCCACTCTAACCGCCCTGGCTCCGCGCTAAAGGGAGTAAGAAAAGTCGAGCTAAACGACGTTAAACAAAAGCGTACTTGGGAGGCAATCCCACGACTATTTTTTTATATATTCTTTTTCTATTTTATGCTTTTATGTTTATGTTTATAGGAAAGAGGAGACGGGAACCAGAGATCATGATCTTGGGTTTACCAAAGGCAAGGAAAGGAGAACAGAGGCAATAGATCGAGTGACAGATCGACCTATCCTGGCTCGATCTTTACTAGATCGAGCTAGTAAATCGAGTGAAGTAACTCGATTTATACGAGATCGAGTAAGACGATCGAGTGAATCAGTCGATTGCGAAAGGATAACCCACCCATGCGTTTAGCTTGAAATACAAATGGGGTGTGGATCGACTGGTCTCACTTGATCTTCAAACTTAGATCGGTAGCAAGATCGATCAGATTTCTCGCTCTCTATACATAGATCGATGAAACGATCGACCGGCTCACTCGATCTTCCCCAAAATGACCTCACGATCGACCTAGGAGCTCGATCCAAGACGTGTAGTTCTAGCCACGAAGGATCATGAATCGAGAAGGACGTTCGATCTAAGGCTCGATCTAAATCGGATCGAGCCTCCAATCGATCGAACTACTCGATCTCATCCCAAGGTACAATGGCGTCAAGGAGGTTTGGATATTCACCACAAGCAGGACTATTAGTATGGACTGAAGAGGAGAGAAGGACTCGCATGAGACTCGCAAATAGGAACATTGAGCCTACAAGGTTCGCAAGCCGAACCTTTTTGCAAGAGATCAGACTGCTAGATTCCTTTGATGAGCTGCTCGGCGACATGGAGCTCGGCATTTTGGCAACCATGGATTGTCCTACTTACCCGGAGGTGACATTGCACTTCTTATCCACGATGGATTTCTCCTATGACAATCCGAGATCGCCGACACCATCAACAGGGCGCATGACATTTAAGGTCTGGGGGAACGTTTTTAACATGACCACTGAGGACATATGCGACACATACCAGTTTAATGCCGAGGCTCCTTTAGTTGAGTTCCCACAGTTTGAGTCGGCAAGCACACTGTGGAATTTGATTGGTGAAGGCACCTTCAAGAGCAACAAGTCCAAGATTGAAAGGGTTAGGAATCCGTTGCTATTGTACATTCTGCAACTCCTTGCTAACACCATCTCGGGGAAGACCTCAGACTCAACCGTGGAAGAGAGCGAACTAAGCTTTCTCTTCCAATGCTTAAAGGATATTTTGTGGGACGAGGGTTGGCTTGCGGGTAATGAGGAAGACCCTATGGATGACAACTTCGGCGAAGATGTCAACTATGGATGTATCCTAGCTGCCTTGTTGGTCAAATACAAGAGGTGGGTCCGTAGAGCAACATCATGCTCCATCTCGATAGGAGGATTTCTAACTCCTCTCTTTGAGAAGGCGGGAGTAGACCTTATATTTTTTCAAGCATGCACGGAGAGAGCCTATATGGACCACAACTACATGCTAGCAATGGACTTCTTCGGACCCCCACCTGCCCCCAACACATTTTGCTTACTACTTCAAGAATAAACAAAACGCAAAGAAAGCTTACATCCTCCCAAGTCCCAACGGTGTGTTAATAGACTGCATTGAAGGACTCGAGTTCTTGCCACCGGATGATGTGTGCTACATGGAATTTGGAAGCACAGCTACGATTCCAATCTCCATAGACTCCTCCTCACCGACCTCCTCCTCCTCATCTTCGCAGAATTAAGGTACCAAAACGCAACCATTGTAAATACCACGCATTTTTATTTCCTTATAGTTTTTGCTTTGTGATTTTGGTCTCCTCTTGGACTTGTGTGACACCGAGATGTTATCATTCAAGTTTGGGGGAGAATGTGTGCTTTGACATTTTTATTTGGATCTTATTTTATGTTATCATCATTGAGTCTTCATGCATCCATCTAAGTGCATAGAAAAAAAAATCAGAAAAATTTTAAAAAACAAAATTTCAAAAAAATTTCATATAGCTTGCATTTGCATTATAGAATATTTTAGGATTGTGTCTAGAATTTTTATCATTTAGGATTGCATTCATATGCATTGGGAGCAATGATGAGCCAATCCTTGTATGTTGTTAACTTTTGTGATCAATTCAATACCCTAGTTAGTAGTTCTTTAATGCTTGTGAATAAATTTGAAAGTAAGGAAGAACCATGCTTGGACCACCTCATTTGTCACTAGTTTTTGGTCGAAATAGGTCTTGAAATTGATAGCCAACTCTACTCACTTAAACCGAATTTTGACACTTAATTATCATGCTTGCATGGGAAGTAATTTCATGGATTTAAAATACTTGAGCTTTCTTATCCACTTTGCCACTCTCTTGCTAAGCTTAAGAAGTACACCTACCATAACTTACCTCCTTTGAAGCCATTTGTTCTTGAGTGATCACTTGTAAGGCCTTTATTTCGATTGAACTTAGCATAAAGTGTTAAGTTTGGGACGACAAGTCTAGGCTTTCATGTAGATTCTAGCCTCGCATTTTGGGGCTAGCTTTAGGCTGAGGATTTGGGGGAGCTGCGACCGAGGTATTGCTTAATGAGTTGTGGAAAAGTTTTGGAAAGAAAGAGGTGATGAATAAGGGGGTTTGGTGAAAATAAGGGGGAGCATGGTTTGAAATGGTGAGTCTTGTGTTTAAAAAGGAATAGCTCTAAGTTAAAAGTGCTAGGTGGTCTTAAGAGAAAGAAAAGAAATTCAAAAGAGCCAAAAGGGCTAAATAAAAAAATGAAAGAAGACTACCTAGAGATAAAGAAAAGAGCTAAGTTAATAAGAAAATACTACGCCATTCGCCGTGATTAATAGGTTGAAGAAGTTCCCCCCTTTTAGAGCTTTAAGATAAGAAGTGTGTTTGGAATTCAAAAGGTTTATCAAGGCATAAAGATCCTTGAGGAAAAGGGTAGATCCTAGAGGGTTGAGTGAGCAAAAAAAATGAATGAGAGGGGTGTAGGATCATTGATAGCATTTCGGGTAGATGAAAGTCTATTCTTGTATGCATCACTTGTCTCTTACCTTTAGCATTATGCATATAGTTCAATCTTTTTGAGTATTACCCTTATTTAAAAGCAAAACCGATGAATTGAGATCACTCTTATCTCAAAATCCAGTCCCTTAGCCAAATGAATTTACTTGCCTTGCAATGTCATGATTCACGGTTTCAAACTTAATAAATGTTAAATAGTTGGTTTGATAAGGAGGCTTGTTTAGATTAAATTCTTAGTGTATTTGAATGATTGAGATAGGCATGGCTAACTCTTTTGGAGTAGGATAGATTCACATGCATCTTAGAATTATGAACTTGGATATTGAGTTGATCATTATTGTTAGCAATCTTGGATATTGAGCACCCGTTTTTAAACCTCTCTTCCTAGCTTGAATTTTTTTTGCTTGAGGGCAAGCAAAAGGCAAGTTTGGGGGATTTGATATACTCATATATTTCATACATTTAGCTTGCATTTAGGACACATTTGCATTCATATTGCATTCATACTTAGCATTATTGTAACTTCTGTCTCATTTTAGGTCCTAGAACACTTTGCATTAGCATTTGCATATTTCTTGCATTCTTGCATCATATTCAGGTTGTTTTGGATACACTGGAGCTATGGAGGGTGCGTGGATTTGCTAAGGATCGAAAAGGAGCCTATGGGTACTTGGAAGAACTCGGCAATGCAACAAAGGAACAGAGATCGAGATGGAGATCGAGCTAGGTAGGTCGATCTAGACAAGATCGACCAGAAGATCGAGACACTCGGGTCGTTTCAAGAAAGAAGATCGAGGTCAAGTTCGACCAAGATGATCGAACGTGAGTACGGACACGGAAACTGAGCCCGGGAAGAACGAGAGCCAGATCGAGGTCACGACACGATCATCTGAGGATTGATCAGACGATCGATAGACGCACTCGATTTACCCGACTAAATCGACCCGACGATCGAGCAAAAGAGTACGTTCCACGCAAAAGATCGAGTGAGAGATCGACGACTCAGGTCGATCTCTAACCTTATCCGGACAGCTCACGGATTTTGGAGTTTAGTGAGGGGACCATTTCCTCTTTGGTATAAAAGGTTTTTGACCTATTTTTGGTCACATATTCTCATACACACGAATTGTCTCCTCCTTCTTTTAGCCTAAGAACGCCATTGTTGGTTTTCAAGCTTTTCATATTTGTAAAACCTTAATCTTTCTTTTTAATCTTAAGTATTTCTCTTAATCTCTTTTACTTAGACGCTTAATCATGTTTAGCTTTCCTTCCTCTACGTTTTCTTATGCTTTAATCATGCTTAGTGAGTAATCCACCAAGGGTTTGAGGTTGGGGTGATTAAGGAGGGTTTAAGGGTTTAAGCTTTGGTTTTCTTGCTCTTAACTTGATTTCTTCTTGGATTTGGACGTTTAAAGCCTAGGGACTCTTGAGAAAGATCCCTTTGATCTCAGGGATTTCATTATCCTAGAAAGATTTAGGAGATCCCTTAAATTCAAATCCAAGGGATTAGCTCATCCTTTCCCAAACGCCATGGATGCTTAGGGAGCTAGTTAGGCCAGGTTTTAAGATCTAAGCTTCATGTTCTTCACCCTCTCTTTCCATCACGAACCATGGGTTAGGAGGAAAGGGTGGAGAAAGGATTCACACCACGAACGATGGGTGAATCTAGTTATGAGCTTCTTAAGGCCTAGAGATAGCACAAATGTGTAGATCTATGTTTTCAAAACCCAAAGTTTAAATCTTGAACCTCCTTAAGCGTGATCCCCAACCTTAATGCCTGCTTTTTAGTATTTGAAAACTCAAAATCATCTTCCTTTAGTTTATAGTTTTAATTTTTTGTCTTAGCTTCCAAAAATAATCTTTTTTGCTTAATGCTTTCATTAGGGTCTTAAAATTTATAAATTTGTGTTCTTGGTATTGTTAGTATTTTAGAAATTCCCTAGTATTCTATTTCGCACCCTGGTAATTATTTAGGAGTCAATAGAATTTTATTTCTAGTTTCTAAAAATCATTTCGTTAGCTAGAAAACGCCTAGTTGTGCTGTCTTTAGATTTCGATTTTATAAAATTTTAAATTTTTAGAAGTTGTCTGCTAGTTAGTTAACATCCCAGTAGGGGTTTTAAATTAGTTTTCATAATCAACTAGTAGCTGGAATTAGTTTTTACCGAATTTCTCCCCAATTATCTGAATTTCACTTAGATTTACAAAGCTTTCGTATTCCTAGTACCTTTCAAACAACTCGAATTGGATTGATACCTGAAGTATTGCAATGACATGCCTATGCTTTACGTTTGATAATCACCTAAAAACCTAGTTATCAGAGGTTCTATCATAGTTCTCTCCATAATTGCCATAACTTTGAGCGAGATTTTCAACTAAAACAAGACCATCATCAACATCTTTTCCAAGGAAGTTACCATTGCTTGCGGTGTCAAGAAGTATCCTTATCTTTGGGAGAACTCCTCTATACAATGTTCTTAAGAGTGATTCATCGGAGAAACCGTGGTGGGGGCATTGCATGGTGTAGCCTTTGAACCTTTCCCATGCTTCACAAAAGCTTTCATTGTTCCTTTGGGTGAAGCTTGATATCTCATTCCTCAACTTGGCAGTCCTTGTGTTAGAGAAGAACTTAGCAAAGAATACCTTCTTGCATTGATCCCAAGAGGTGATGGAGCCTTGTGGAAGTGTCTTCTCCAAGAGAAAATGGAAACAACCTCAGCTTAAACCCATCTTCAGAGACTCCATTTATCTTGGTCATGCTACAAATCCTATCAAACTCATCCAAATGGTCCAATGGATCTTTTATAGCCAACCCATGAAACTTGTTGCTTTGCACCATTGATATCAACCCACTCTTGATCTCAAAATTGTTATTCTCAACCGGAGGAGGGATGATACCTTGGCGATTAGCATGAGTGTTAGGAGCATCACCAGCCCCGATGGTCCTTTGTGGCCTAATGTGATGGTGATGGGCGCCAACTTGTGGTCCTAGACCACCTTGACCTTGAGGGTCGTCCATTCCTAGCCTTTCTCTTTCCCTTCGTGCTCTCACTCCTCTTTCTAGATGATGAATGTTATCCAAAGACTCAACAAGATTTGTAACACCTCTAGACCTCAAGTTCATGCACCTTGAAGAGATAATAATACAAAATGAAAGAGTTAGTAGCTAGAGTAAATGAAAAGCTTAGTCTCAAGAAGAACTAAAATTCAAATGCATCTAGGCAATCACCAAAGAGCAACTGCGCCAATTGATAAGTAGGATTTTTGTATCACTTTCAATACTCAACACCACTTATGTCATTGTAATAGTTGAGATATCAATCCATTTGGTGATGTAGATGACACTAAAAATGCATAGAACCTTTTAAGCTAAGCAAATATAAGTAGTTTGTTGTTTCTCTACCAACCTAAGTGATCAAACAAGTAACATTCAAGGATAAAAGCAAGAACAATGCAAATAACTAAACAAGATGATCAAATGATAAAAGGGAATCCAAGAATAGGGTTATTGACTTTGGGTGACTCTAAATCTGATTCAAGAAGTCAACCAATCAATTTCAATACTAATCCTTAGGTAAGAAGCACTAATTAAGACTAATCCACTCTCATGGCACTAATCCATTTTCTAATTATCATTTCAAGATCTAATCATCATTAGTGAAAAGACATCAAGCAATAAACACAATCTTCATAAAACCAATAAACACCTTAGACATCTATTTCCATAGGCTAAGCATATAAATCTCTTGATTTAGTTGGTTGGGGCATTTCATCAAACACCTTGTGGGTGGGAAATGCCCTTTGATCCAAATCACTTTTCTCAAAGCTAATCTAGCATTAGAATCACTAAACAAGAAAGGATAATGAAAGATCTAAGCCCTAAACATCATGAACCATCATTAGAATCACCCTAATCTACCCTATTCTTAGATCCTAAGAGAACTACTCACTAATCATGGTTAACCCCTCAATCTCATGAAGAAAAAGTTGATAAACATGATTAGAGAATAGAAAGATGGAAGATTAACAAAGATAAGTTCCAAATTTCATAAACTCTTGAAAAGATCTTCCAAAATCACTTAGAACCCAAAAGGGGAAGGTTTTCTAAGCAAGAACAAAAGATACTTAAGAAAAATTAGGTAAAATGTATTTATAGTGAATAGTGATCGACCCGGGTCAACCCGGGACAAACCGAGTTTTGACCCGGTTTTTGACTTGATCAAGTAGTCGCATCGGTTTGCCAAACCGATGTGCTGCTAACCGATGCGAGAAGTGGACTTCGTCGGGCAGTGGCATGGCTTGCTTGTCCGAGGAGGCCAAACCGAGGCAAATTATGGTGGCTGCGTCTCGGCTTGTCTGTCCGAGGTGACCAAACTGAGGAAAACTATGGTGGCTTCGTCTCGTTTGTAGATCGATGTACTCTTGTCCGAGGTGATCTCTGGTTTGCTTGCTTCGGACTGCTACGCGCAAACCGATGCATCCAGGCCGAGGAGATTTCTAGAAGGTTCATCTCGGTTTGCTTGTCCGAGGTGCTGCTAACCGATGTGGTGACAGACAACTTCTGTCAAGCCTTGCTTCGACTCTCCTTTGATCCCGGCTCATCTGCAAAACTCCAAATGGTCTCTTTAGCTCTAAAAACACCTGAGAAACACTCCAAATGCAGCGAATATGCAAAGACCTAAGCTAAAACCCACTAACTCTAAAATGGATGCAAACTAGACTATATAGACAAGTTATATGCATGAAACGATGCAAATAGTATCCTAAATGGATGCTAAAAGGGTGTAAATATGCTAACTATCAACTCACTTCACCACTATCTTGCTAGCTCAAGTAGTACTCCCACCTTACCTTACCTCTTTAAAAGCCAAATGTTCTAGTGATATCGCTTGTGAGGCCTTATTTTGATTAAACTTAGCATAAAGTGTTAGCTTTGAGACGAGAAGTTTAGGCTCTCATGTAGATTCTAGTTCTCACATATCGAGGCTAGCTTTAGGCTTAGGAATTGGGGTATGGGTTGCGGTATTGCTTGGTGGTTTCGAATGGATTTTATGCTTGCATTTTAGCATGATGAGTTGTGGAAAGAAATTAGAAAGGAAGGGAACGAAAGAGGCTTGGAAGGGAAAACAAAGGAACCATAGTTTGAAATGGTGGATCTTGTGTTTGAAAAGAAAAGGTATAGCTCTAAGTGTAAAAAGGAATTAGGTAGCCTTAGTAAGAGAAAAGAAAAATCAAAAGAGGCTAAAAGGCCAAAGAAAGAGAAAAATGATACCTAGAAATAAAAGAAGAGCTAAGTTGCAAAAGATCACACCATTCGCTATGAGTTAAAGGTTGAAGAAGTTTCCCCTTAAGTGTTATAAGAAGAAGAAGTGGATTATGAGATTCATGGGGTTTGGCAAGGCACAAAAAGCCTTGAGAAAAGGGTAGCTTCAGAGGGTTGAGTGAGCTTTAAATAAAATGAATGAGAGGGGTTTAGGACCATTGATAGCGTTGTGGGTAGATGAGAGTCTAGCCTTGTATGCATCACTTGTCTTTTACCTTTAGCATTATGCATGAAGTTTAATCCTTTTGAGTGAAACCCTTATGCGAATTGGAAGCCACATGAATTGGAAGCCACATGAATTGAAATCATTTTTATCTCAAAGCCTAGTCCCTTAGCCAAATGAATTCACTTGCATTGCATTGTCATGATCCACGGTTTGCAATTTAATGAATGTTAAAGAGTTGGCTTGATAGGGAAGCATATCTAGATTGAGGTCTTAGTGCATTTGATTGTTGAGATGGGCATGGCTAACTCTTTTGTAGTAGGATGAATTCAAATGCACCTTAGAATTAAGAACTAGGACATTGAGTTGATTGTATTTGTTGGCATTTTTGGATATTGAGCTCCCACCTTTAAACCTCTCTCTTAGATTTGTCATGTTTGTTTGCTTGAGGGCAAGTATAAGACAAGTTTGGGGGGAGTTGATATACTCATAAGTTAGCATGTTTTAGCACTCATTTTAGATAGCTTTGCATCCACTTATGCATTCATTTAGTTACTTTTAGTCCAAATTGCATCCATATTAGAGTTTAGCAAGTTTTAGCTTAGGTTGTTGCATATTGTGCGTATTGAGTCTTAATTAGGTACTTTGGAGGCTTGGAGGGCCTCTATGAAGAGTTGGGTGACGAGGAAGAAGAAGAGAAGGGATCCAAACATGAAGCAGACAAATTTTAGAAGTATATCGACCTTGGTGTCGACCTACCAAGGTCGATACGGTCCAGCAGGAAGGACGAGACGAGCGTATCGGGCATTCGTATCGGACTACTAAGGTCGATACAGAGGCCACCCAGAGATTTGGAAAGATCGTATCGAGAATCTGTGTCGGACTGCTAAGGTCGATACATACCTCAGCCGAAGATCGAGCAATGGCATATCGGACGTTTGTGTCGACCTACTAAGCTCGACACACTCTTTGAAGAAAAGTTTTAGCAGCGTATCGAGCTGCATGTCGACCTAACAAGCTCAATACGCTGCCTGATTTTCGCCTAAAACCGGGTCAATACCCGGTTTGTTCCGGGTTGACCCGGTTCGTCCACTGTTCACTATAAATAGAAAAAGACCTAAATTTTCCTAAGTATCTTTTAATCTTTTGTTCTTGCTTAGAAAACCTTCCCTTTTGGTTTCTAAGTGATTTTGTAAGACATTTCTTTAAAGTTTATGCAAATTAGTACTTATCTCTTTTAATCTTTCATCTTCTATCTCTCTAATCATGTTTATCTTCACTTCTTTCATAGGATTTGAGGGGTTAATCATGATTAGTGAGTAGTTTCATTAGGGTCTAAGGATGGGTTAGATCTAGGGTGTTTTAAGGGTTAATCTTGATGTCTAGGATTAGATCTTCTCATTTCCCTCCTTGTTTAGTGCTCTAAATGCTAGTTTAGCCATGATCAAGCTAAAACTAGGCCTTAGGGAATTTCCCACCCACAAGGTGTTTGTTGAAATTCCCCAACCATCTAAACAAGGGATTTACATTCCTAGCTCATGAAAGTGATTGTCTAGGGTGTTTATTAGCAATTTAGAACTTTTTCATAATTCTTATTAGCTTCCTTTTCACAAATGAAAGTTTGATCTTGATAAGGATGATTAAAGAAAGGATTAGTGCCATGAAAGTGGATTAGTCTAGCTTTTGAGTTCTAAGCTTAGGGATTAGCATATTATGTTATTGATTGACATCAAAGATTGATTCTTGGAATACCTTAGGTTGATAACCCGATCCTTGGATTCGTTTTAGTAATTTGATAATCTTGATTAGTAGTTAATTAGCTTTTAATTTTCTTGATTAGTGCATTCATTGCTTAATTAAGGTGTTAGTAACTTTTGTCTATTTGTTTGATCACTTAGGTTGTTAGTTAAACCTCAAAACTCTATTGCTAACTTGGATTAAGAAGTTATATGCATTCCTAGTGTCTTAACCATTTCCATATGGATTGATCTTCAAGTATTACAATGATATGAGTAGCTTGAGTAATTGTTAAGAACAAGAAAAAAAACTACTTATCAAAACTCGATCCAAAAGGAACGCTACCTGAAAAGAACGGAAACTCGGATTGTCAGAAAATCCACAAGTAAGCAAAGCTTGGCGACATAGAGTCAAAAAAAGCTGACTGTAACCGAAAATCACGACAATTCAGCAGCAACACCCACCGAGAAACCACGTCATCCTCACAAGAAGACGCGGATCAAAACAACGTCCAATCTCGCGACTCCCTCAAAATGCGCTAATCCAAAAGCCAATCCGTAAAAACCAATCAAGACAAAAACGTCGGTCCGAGACGGAGCTCTCGTCCGCCGACTCGAGAAGCCACATCTCGCCGATCCGGCGAACATCCAACCCGGCGAAATCCAATCCGGCGAAAGTGACTCGGCGACCCGGCGAGAGTGACTCGGCGAGAACCCCACACGAAGACGTCAATCGCACGCGATCCGGCGAGAACTCCGCACGGCGACACGGCCTCTGAATTCCGGCGAGACGCCTCAGTGATCCGACAACAAATTGCAAGGCGACTCGTCCTCGGCGAGAGTGACCCGACGATAACTGCACGGCGACCCGGCAATCTCGCACACGGCCACGGCCTCGCTGACTCCTCTTCTCGCACAATCTCGCACACGGCCACGGCCTCGCCGAATCCTCTTCTCGCGCGATCTCGCACACGACCACGGCCTCGCCAACTCCTCTTCTCGCGCGATCTCGCACACGACACCCCAGGATCCGGCTAAGCTCCATACGACTCGGCCTCGCGACCCAGCAAATTTCCACGCGACTCGACGTCCCTCTTCTCCCACACGGCGACGCCTCCCCCGAGGACCGTCGAAGCTCCACACGACCCGGCGTCCCTCTTCTCCCGCACAGCGACGCCTCCCCCGAGGACCCGGCGAAGGCTCCCACATGACTCGGCGACTACCCACGCACGGCGAGACATCCTGCTCGGCAAACGCAAGCAAGAAACGAACAAAAAAACAAACTAGAGAGAGGGAGAAAATACCTTGCAAATGGAGGGTAGAGAGAGAAGCTAAAAGAGTAAGAGTGAGAGGAAGATAAGTATTTATAGGAAGGTGAGAGGATAAAATTATGGTCTCCCATTTCGACCCAAAAGTTACTTGGGATCCGCGCCAAAGATTTTCGGGAAGCATACATAAACGTCGAAAAACCCGCAGAACGACCCAAGATCCCTTGATAAAAGCCAAACCCCAATTTGTGCCGGACCAACAAACTCGAAAAATCCGTCGAAATTCAAACAACTTTTATTTCAACGGACTGGGGGGACTTACTGGTTATACTGGGTTTGAAGCCCAACTTTGGCCCAGCCCAAATCTCTTTTCCGTCAAAATCCCGCAAACAAGACCCGTGAGGCCCATTCCCGTCGAAAAGCTCGTTGGGTTTGAAGAAAACCGCCACCAACATTTTCCTATAAATACCGCACTAAGATGATGAAATGAAAAAAGAGCTTCCAAAGAGAAACCACGAGATTTCCGATTTCTACGCTAATCAAACGTCCGAAGACTCATACGACTTTTTCCTATTGTATTTGCGACTAAAACCTTTTCGACGATTTCCTTTATAATCCCCGATTTCGATAAGTTTATAAGAAAGTTCCCGAACCCACATTTTCATCTATTTACGATTAACCGGATTTCGATATCAACAGACTTTAAAAAAAATGAGATATTTTTTTGTGCTTTTTCGTCTCATCATTCGGGTAGTGCAAATTTTGTAAAGCTATATGAGTCTATAGAACAAATGTTTTAAAGTTGTGTGGAAACCGTAAAGCAGGTTTGGTTTTAGATATAACAACTCGTTTAGAATTCTACTCATTTGATGATTTATAGAGCTATCAAGTTTAAAGAAGTGTTAAGCCTTTTAGCAAAAAAAAAGTTTAAAGAAGTGTTACGTAATCTTGCAAAGCAAGAGACAAGTTGAGTTTTCTATTTGAATTTAAAATGGTCAAGAGGAAAATTGATATGCGAGTTATTGAATCTATATGCTGAAATGACAAATCTGTTTTCTAGCTCTTCTTATCCTACCTTGTATTTCATGCAAATTTGGTTTATTGGAAGTTGATTGAAAAATCATGAGGCATGTGATGACTAGACTATTTGTCAAATTGTCAAAACTATGAAGATAAAGTTTGACAAATATTGCGAAGAAAATAGTGATATACTTGCAATTGCTGCGTTCTTTTATTATCAAAGATTGAACTTTACATTCATATAATATTGTTTCACCACCTTAGAGATTCATCCACTAATAAGTCAAGGTTGTATAATCTGCGTACAAAGATGTATAAGCATTTTTAGAATTTATAAGAAAAATCTAAAGAACACCACCACACAAATATTATATCCGGGTACAATGTAGGTGACTAAGTATTAAATAGCTGATATTTGATAAGTGTGTGTATTTTTCTAATTATGACATATTGATATCAATATCTCAAGGGTTTTATGCATTTTTTTCTCAAAAGGCTGGTGGTAGTGAAAAATCAACTTTGGACATATATTCGGTCAAGTTAGTGATGGACATGGTTGTATTTAAAAGTTTGAATGTCTTGGTATATTGGAAAGATAACTCAAATCGTTTTATAGAGCTGTCGTGTATAGTTTGTCATGTTCATTGTATTATTACAACAACGGTGGCTTTTAAATCATCATTTAACATAGGCAGTTGTGTGTTTAAGCAAGTATAGGAGATGTGTCACCTACCTACAAATATCGAAGCATTGATTTGTGCAAAAAACTAGTTACATGACTTTTAAGAAATTGGTGAGTTACATTTACATTATGATGATATGTTTGTTTGCTTTAAAATTTGGTAATTGGTTGGTTATAAAAAAATATTTGGTTTTGCATATTTTGCATATTTTGAGATGATAATTGGCGTTAGCAACATACTCCACAGCAGTACCAACCAGACTTTTAACTTATACAGACACAGCTTCATATTTAGGTCTAAATTTTCATGACTGCGACCGTTTCACCGCAATGCGGAAAGGGCCAAGCCCAGCCAGTTGACAGCTCTAGATTCTTGAATGTTTTTACGAAGAAACATAAACTAACAATCACTCTAATGAGTAATGGCTAAGTAGTTGTTTAGCTTAACAAAAATAAAATACTTGGATGTTGTTCAGTCTTCGTAGTACAGCTTCTTCACTACGCCCTCAAGAACACCGTCTGCCCCAAAATTACCGTTGAAGTCAGCATTGCTCACAGGACCAGGAAGCTGGAAAGAAATGGTGAAGTGTCCCGGAGGACATAAGTTCTGTGTTAGCATCTTGAAGACCTGATTGTGTTTGCAGACTGTCTTCTCCCCTGTCGTTGTTGCTCCCTTTATCAGAATCTTACCGTCTGGTTCTATATCGCAGCTGAAATCCTCTGTATGTTTTAAAAATGTCAGATTGGCACAAGATACAAAAGTTAGAAGCACCTCATGAACGCGTATGAGCCGCGTGCAAAAGTAATCTTTGTTCTGAATAATGTAAATATGTTAATTGGAAGCTTGACAATGATATGGAAACGACTAAAGACTTACTTTCATCTCTTGAAACACCAGGCAGTGAAACACGAAAGTGGTATGCATCATCGGATTCAGCGATATCAACCAAACCAATCGTCGGTCCAATCTTCCCCACTGCTGCACTTCCCGTGAGGGCAACTCCGGTTTTCGTTTGACTGATTAGGTTTTCAAACTCTGGAGTTGATTCAGAAGGCAGGAATATCATTGCTGGACCTCCTACTTTCTCTGCATTCTCGTTCGCCTTGTTGCTACCCGACATGGATGCATGACCGGTTAATGGAGCGATGTAAGGCAAACTGTTCAAAGGTGCCACTTCAAGAATGTGCGGGTTCTCTCTCATCCCATTTTGAGCACTTGAAGACCTGAAAGCACAATAATTCCTTTAAATCATACACTTGGATTTGCTATAAACATAATCACTTGGGAAACCTACATACATCGATTCTTTAAAACAGAAAAGACTGTTTGAATAAAAGGCTGAATCTTGAAACATTAAAAGGCTATTGAACCGACAATTTTTAACAAGAGGATGAACTAAATAGGTCAATTAGAATTGAAAACAATGACAATGGTTCGAACCAGTAGAAAAACTAAGTCTTTATCCATAATCACAATCCCAGATGCATATGAAAATCAGTGAAATCTTAGATACATAATTAAGTATATAACTATTAAAAAGGTGTACACAAGTAATGTAGATATACACACATGACTTCAAAACATAATCTAAAAATCTGTAAACACAATCTACGAATCTTCACTCATCTACTTTCGAATATATCCACAATGCTAAGTCTTGACGCAAACACTATCAGACAAATGCTCATCTCAAAATTCATCCGAAAAATTAAACCTTTTTATGCTTTCATGACCACAAATTAAAGCATAGAAGAGCTAATCTTCGGTACATGGTCCTCCCTGAAGTTTTAGAACAAGGGTTTTGCCAAGCAATGAAGATCAAACACGAAATTTTTGTAAAAATCATATTTTTCTTTTAGACTTTTTTTTTAAGTTAAGAATCTGAGCAATTCCAATTGTTGAGGTTGTTGGGTACACAAGTATTTCATCAAAGCTTAAGGCTTCTAGCGATTAAATCAACTCAAAGTATATTTTTTTCATAAGGACTAATTTCAATCAGTGCAAATGAACAAACCCCAAAAGAAAATCTATATTCTTCACTAGAACGAACGAAACACACAAACATTTCCGATAATTACACACACGAGCAGAGATAAAATTGAGGCTTTTTATTTTAAGCAAATCACATAATCTACCTCATCGGAGACGTTGTTCAGAAGTCGCCGGCTGAAATTTACCGAGGAGCTTGGTTGGTTTAGTTTTCCCTTTTTCTTTTCAGCGAGATCGGAAGAATAAAAAAAATTGGGGGAGTGATCAGGTGTGTGTGTACAAAGAAGGGTATAAGCAACACGTCATCAAATTGATATTTTATCAATTGGGGTTTAATTCATTTCGGGTAAAGAATAAGGTAATAGTGGGTATGGGTCGGCTAAAGTAGTGTGCTTTATGCGCACAGTTATTTTGTTTTTTTTACCTTTTTGATCAACCTCGCACAGTTTATGTTTTTTAATAATATTTAAAAATACAGATATGAGAAAGTTTATTTTATGGTTTTTTAAGGACTATTTTATTAGATAGTAAAATAATGGTACAAATAGTCAACCAACCAAACATGTGCATATTAAAATACTGATACATAACATTTGATTCAAAAGATTTCTTTACCAAAGTATCTGCTCTTGATTCTTCTCTCGATTTATATGATCCAACGAGCAATGCGGCAATCTTGAAATCCAGTATCGTATATCGTGCAAGACAACTCCGATTTCCAAATTGTCTTCGGAATTGTTGATTACATGCGAGAGTGTCTTGCTGTCTCCTTCAAACCAAATATGACAGAGACATCCAAGTGCCCAAACTGATTGCAGAGCATGCAGAAAATCCAAAGCCTCGAAATGAAGTGCTGAAGAAGCCGGTCTGACTTGTGCATATCCTGACGTTATATGTTTTCCTTCATGATTTCTGATTATCCATCCAACACATGTCCTCATTGTACCATTCCTGAAACTATTGTCAAAATTACATTTAAACCATCCTAGACCTGGGCATAAAAACCGGATCCGAAGAATCGAACCGATATGAACCGAAATTTTAGGTACCGAACCGAACCGAGAACCGAACGTGTACCCGAAATACCCGAAATACAATTATATACAAACAAATATTAGTTATATTTAGATTTGTAATAATAAAAATATAAAATATTATAATTATAAACTGAATATATCAATTATGTTTATAAATTTTCAGATATTTTAATATTTTTCAGATATTTTGGATAAATTGGGTATATTCGAATACCAATTTTAGGTATTTTAGGTACTAAATCGGATTCATTTCAGATATTTTTGGTTTATTTGGTTATAAATACCCGAAAATACCCGAACCGAGTTAAAATTATAGTTACTTTTGGGTTTAAAAATCGGAACCGATCTATAACCGATCGGTTTCGGGTAAAATTCGGTTCCTCAACCTCGATACAGAACCGACCCAGACCCGACATGAACCGAACCGAACCCGACCCGAAAATTAAAAATACCCGAATGAGACTTATAGCCCAAAACCGAAGTAACCAAAACCCGAATAGACCCGACCCGAACCCGAATGGGTACCCGAATGCCCGGGCGGTTACCATCCTGAAGGTGGTGGTTCCCAAAAGCTATTTCTGTTAGAGCTACCTGCACTAATGGAACCTGAGAATGGATTTTGTGCAGCAAGCCATTCTTTAGTTACCATCAGTGCTCTGTTTGCGTCGTCCCAAGGGTGTACATTCCTATGTTGGAAGAAGAATTCATTTCTTGATTTCCAAATCATCCAAATTATCCAACTTGGTAGAAAATGGAATGTGTATGGTAATGATTCATTATCCAACGTGTTAAGAATCAATGTCAAATTTATCTCAAGATACGTTGATGAATTGTTAAATTGTTGGATACTGGAGCACCGCCAGACCGACTGTGCATGAAGGCACTCAAACAACATATGATTAATCGTTTCTTAATGTAGACAACATCTTTGACAGATAGGATCGATTCGTACCTGTCGGGATATCAATCTCTCTGCCGTTGGTAAGGCGCCGGAAATCGCTCTCCACATAAAATGCTGAATTTTTGGGTATAGTTTATGATTCAATAACCTTTGTTTCAATGCCAACGATCCCTGGGGTGGTTCTATTTGAACCCCATCCTCCGTAATGTGTGTAGCTACCCAATAACCTGACTTAAATGAGTATGCCGAATCTTTTGTATATGGCCATATAAACTTATCAGAAAGGGCATGCCGAGAAAGAGTTACCTCCTGTGCCAACGCCGCATCTTCTTGATTCAAAACAGCTGCGAGTCTAATCGTATCCCATTCTTTGTATCATGTTTTAAACAAATCTGCTACACATAAATCTGGCATCCCATTAGTATATTGTGCTTTTCGTATTGGTAATATTGGTAGCCAATTCGATGACCAAACATTAGTCGTCTTACCATCTCCAATTTGTACTCTCAAACCATTTTGAAGCAGATCTTTACCTGCTTGTATCGAACTCCATCCATATGATGGTTGCCCAACCACACTTCGACTCTAAAAATGTCGAAGAGTTATGATAACGTCCCTTATAAAGTCTCGACAGTAATGAATTTGGGTTATTGAGGATTCGCCAAGCCAAACCCCCTTCTTTCTTCGGGATTGATAACCGCTTCCATGAAATCCAAGGAATCTTCCTCTTGCCTTGATCTTTGCCCCACCAAAACTCTGCTAGTAGTTCATTTATCTCATCAGTAATTGTTTTTGGTATGAGAAAACAATTCATTGAATAGATCGGTTTTGCCTGTATCACAGATTTAATGAGCACTTCCTTGCCTGCTGGTGATAAGAACTGATTATACCATCCTGTTAGTTGTGTTTTGATGCGATCCACAACAAATTGGAACACTTCAGTTTTCTTTCTCCCAAACTGTTCTGGGAGACCGAGATATTATCCTCCGCCACCAATATTGTTGATTCCTAGGATATGTTGATAGCGTCTGTGATTGTTGTCCGAAATCTTCATGCCAAAAATCATGGATGATTTTTCATAATTTACTTTCTGACCCGAGATCTCCTCGTATTCCTTTAAAATCTTTGCCATCCTTTGAAAATCCTCTTTATCAGCACGACAGAAGAAAATTAAATCATCCGCAAATAATAAGTGGGTAACTGAAGGACCAGATCTTGCAAGTTTCATACCTTGAAACTGCTTCTGATGTTCTGCTTTATCGACCATCTGGCTTAAGACCTCTGCACAAAGAAGAAAAAGATAACACTACAAGAAAACATAAGTTTTAGGAGGGCCATATTCGTGGCAAATTCGTCCCAAATCGGATTTCGCTACGAATTTGCGACGAATATTTAATCGTCGGTAATCGATCGTCTCAAACGCAAAATCGTCGGGAATTCGTCGTTAATATTGGGAGTCCCAATATTCGTCGTAAAATCGTCATTAAAATATTCGTCGGGAATTCCTCGTAAACTTGATAGGGACAAAATTCGTTGTAAATTCGTGGCTAATTGGGGAAAAAGAATCGTCGTTAATTCGTGGTAAAACCAATTTCATCGTAAAATCGAAGCAAACGATTTCGTCCTAAATTCGTGGCAAAAAAAAATTTCGTCGTAATTTCCTTGTAAATTATATTTTCTCATAGCGACGAAATAAGAAGGATTAGTACCCAAAATATAAAAAAATATTATATATAAAAATACATAAATTTTAAAATTAAAATTAAAAATATTTTTTTTTTTGATTTTTAATAAAAAATTCAAATAAACTAATCTATGGTATAATCAATTGTGAGAGATCCGATTCAAATAAACTAATCTAGTCGTTGTGATTCCGGCCGTTGTTCGGTTAATATAGTTAATAATTAAAATTAACCATTTTTGAAAATAAAAATTATTCAAAATTTAAATCATCCGATTCTAAAGTTTCAAAATATTATGATATCCTAATGATATTCAAAAGTGTATAAATATTCCAAACCTAACTAAAATAAAATAAAAAATAAAAAAAAAATTAAGATCCATATCTTTGAGTTTTTGGTGGAAGTAGAGAGAGATCCGAGTAGAGAGAGAGAGAGAGAGAGAGAGAGAGAGAAGTAAGATTGATTTGGGGTTTGAGAGATTTGAGGAAGAAGGGGAAAACTCATGGGTTATATATATGATTTATATTCGTCGCAAATTCGTTGGTAATTTACGACGAATTTGCGACGAATCGTGGCTAATTCGTAGTAAATTAAAAATTTAAGAATTTTCATTCCCGCGGGCGGGAATCTATTTGTTCTTCTGTTTTACGACGAATTTGGGAGGGATTCGTCGTAACTTCCTCGTAAATTACCAACGAATTTGCGAGGAACCATCTTACGACGAATTTAGGACGAATTCGGGACATACTCTATACCCTAAACTAATTCAAACCTATTGTATGTCTTACCTTGTTCAATTCGAGAACTAATGTTGACATTTATATGTTTGAAGTATAATAAAAAATTATCAAAGATATATAAAACTAGCTATTACGTAACATTCATTCAAAATTTCATAGTAATTAAGAACAACTATCGTTCTTACTAAACGTTATCACTCAAATTTATAGAGAACCCACGAATCGTAAGCATTCGGTTTATAATTTTATTAAAATTCAACAAGTATACATTTAAAAGGTATAATCAAAAAGATTAAATCGAAGTGATCCGAGTTTAGGGTATAGGGTATAGATTTAGGATGAATTTGGGAGGAATTGAGGATTTCGTCGCTAATTTTGCGACGAATTTGAGACGAAATCCTAAATTCCTCCCAAATTCGTCCTAAATCAATACACAGTTTGGATAGTCTTCAGGAAAACTAGCATAACTGCATATCCCACCGTTTGATCTACTTAAAACCACTTCCAAATGAAAGCTAACGCAAATATCTAGTGTGTGTCCAAAAATTAGCTCGATCCATCGGTGGGAAGTGCCTCAACGAATGCCAAACTTCTAGGGTATTGATTTAGGACGAATTTGGGACGAATTTAAGATCTCGTCCCAAATTCGTCGCAAAATTTGCGACGAATTATTCGTCCCAAATTCGTTCTAAATCAATACCCTGTTTGTACAGTCTTCACGAAAACTAGCATAACTTCATATCACACCATTGGATCGACTTCAAACCACTTCCACATGAAAGCTAACTCAAAGATCTAGTTCGTGTCCAAAATTCAGCTCGATCCATCGGTGGGAAGTTTCTTAACGAATGCCAAACATTTATTTTTTTAAAATATTTGTAATCATCTGTTTATATATTTCTCTTTAATTCTACTATCTTAAATTGAATTTGAAAAACAAGTTGGATTGAAATTCATATAATAATATTGTATTAATTTGTTCAAATTACAAATTATAGCGCTTATTACATCGATATCACTCATTCGAGTAATTTTCAGATACATATGTGTCTTCTTCATTGGGTTCATCACATTCTTCAAACTCACCTGCCTCCTCTTCTTCTTCAGCCCTATCGTTATTTCATATACATTTGAGTCTTCTTTATATTTTTCACCTATTTTCCTCTTTAATTCATCGTTCAATGCCTTCGATTTTATTTTCTTCGTTAATTTGACGTTAATTAACAATAAATTTACGAGAAATATGCGGCAAATTTATTTTGTTGTTAATTCGTCGGTAATTTACGAGGAATTAACGACGAAATATTATTTCCTCGTAAATCCGTTCGTATTTACGACGATTTAACAATGATTTTTTTTCCTCCCTATTTCCGACGAATTTATGACGATTTCAGATTTCCTCCTAAATTCGTCGTAAATTCAACGTTAATTTACTACGAACTATTTTCCTCGTAAATCTTTGTGGCAAATCTCATGTTTTCTTGTAGTGTAAGGTGAAAGAGGACCACCTTGACGTATCCCTCTGGATGGTTGGATATGACCATAGGAAGATCCATTTACAAGCACAAAGTAAGTGACTGAACATACACAAGCCATAATCCAAGTGACCCAAGTATCACTAAACCCCATTTTAGTCATTACATTTTCTAAGAAAGTCCATTCTACCCGGTCATAAGCTTTACTTATGTCTGTTTTAATTGCCTGGTAATTTTTAGAACAATCTTTCTTAGATTTCAATGCATGAAGCAGTTCATGGGCCACTAAAATATTCTCTGATATATTTCGCCTAGGAACAAAAGCTGCTTGAGATTCAGAGATGATCATATCGAGACACTATTTTAACCTTAGACATAAGATTTTGGAGATTATTTTATAACTTACAGTGCATAGACTGATGGGCCAGGAGCTTTATCAGAACCAATCATGAAGAGTGCAGTTTTTATTTCTTCATCTGTCACCATTCTTGTCAGTTGCTCATTCATTTCCCTTGTAACTTTTCGTTTTACAGAGGGGAAAACATCTTTTAGCGGAGAGATATTTGATGATTGAAACATTGTTTTGAAATATTCTTCTGCAATTTTGGCCATCGCTTGATCTTTAGTATGCAGAATCACATTTTTATCTTCAACCATCTTCATGCAATTTCTTGCTTTGCGTGCTTTGGTAAGGCCATGGTAAAAACCCGTATTTCTATCACCCAAATCTAACCACATATTTCTGCTCTTTAATTTCCAGAATTCTTCTTCTTCACAATACGCTTTATTGAGCTCCTTACGTAGTTGATGGACCGTTTCTGTTCGAACTGTTAGCATCCAGCATTGCTTCATCAATATGATGTCTAATAATCTGAATTTGTTCTGCAGAGTTTGATTTGTGTTGTCTCATCCATTTTGACATTTCTCGTCGGCATTCCATCAGTTTTTCCGAAATAGTTGGACTGTTCTGGTTGTTAGACCATGATCTCCGAACTGTATCAGCAAAATCTTCTTTTCCAAACAATCTGCGATCATAACGAAATTGACCTCTCTTTATTTTAGGTTCATATTCGATGGTCACTACCATCGGTCTATGGTCAGATTCCGCCAAATCTAAAAACTTTGTATTTGATGCCGGGTAAAGGGTTTTCCATTCTGAATTGACAAAAACTCTGTCTAAACATCATTCAATTGTTTCCTTACGTCTTTTCCCCACCCAACTGAAAGGGTTACCGTGATACATAAGATCATACATTGCACAGACCATGAGCATTGTGTTGAAGTCTTGACAACTGCTATCAGAACGAGTCCTTCCACCTTTCTTCTCCGACTAATGAGTTAATTCATTAAAGTCTCCACACATCATCCACGGACCCATTCTAGAGATAGCCAATCTCTGCAATTTTTCCCATAAATGGTGTCTTAGTTTCGGTATTGGATTTCCATAGATACAAAACAAGTAGAACTTAAAAGATTTATATTGAATAGAAAGATCTACAAGTCGTGCATCAAAGGAAAGGCATTGAACAGAAACAGATTTCTTCCAATAAACCATTAAACCACCACTAAGCCCAGTGAGACCTTGCGGCGGAACAATGACCATTTCTTCAAAACCTAAATAGACTCCAATATCCCTAACATAATCACTATTTTATTTTGTTTCGATCAAGAACAACAAGTCTAGATGATACAATCGTTGCATCTCCTTTAGACGTGGATTCGGGCCCACCGCGCCTCTGTCTGTTGTGATCGGGTTAAGGTCAGCTTCATCATCTCCCGGGTAGTCCGCTTGTATCCTTTGCAACGCATTTGCTGGATTATGTGAGGGACATATAACAAATTTTTCGATTCCTTCTGCACTTACTCGGAGTTGCTTCTTATCTGGTCCATGATCAAAGTTCACAGAATCAGTATCACCGTGAACATTAAGGATATGTGTCGTTGTAACTGTATCCTTTGGTGCTGAAAGCTGCTGAGTCATTTCCTCTGATGCAGAATAGGAAGTCGAATGTTCCAGGAAAGTCCCATACTCTATGAAAGATTTTTCAGTGAAATTGCCGACGAGCTTCCCATTCCAGGATAGGTTGATCTGCATCCTCATCAGAATCTTGAGTTTGGTGCTCCAATGTATGTTCCTGCATCATGGACGTTTTTGTGCAGACGCTAAGAACCAAATTTTCAATGAACAGCTTCGCCCGTTCAATGCCACTCATTGGGGAAGTCTGAATTGTATTTGCCTCCTCATTCTTCGGATACACGTCCGCCTGTAATTTGTAAGCCTGACCACCCTCCATGGTACCTGGAAGAACCCCCATCAGATCAGAGATTACAACTTCATCAGCTTGTTCTCCATCCTCGCCATGAGCCGCATTCTCGTCTTGTTCTTCCGGGTTTGGATCATCCATTGCATCGTCCTGGTGATTATTATCATCGTCATTGTTTTCATGGTTGGAGTTGTCCTCCTGTTGGACACAAACTCATGTGTCATGAGTTAGCATCCCACAAATTTCACAAAAGCCACGAATACGCTCATAGCAGAATTTGAGTAGTGTATTCACCCCTGGAGTGAATTGGAAATTCCTTTGGAATCGGAGGGGAACATCCACGTTCCAGTTTAATTTGACTTTGATGAACTCCACGGCTGCCACAGTTTCTGGATCAAAAGCCACTTCCACCACCTGGCCCAGACGGCTTCCAATGTATTCAATCATCTCCCGCGAAAGGAATTGAAGAGGAATTCCTCGGATTTGAACTCAAAAGAGGATGAAATTAAGCATCAATACATCCTGATCCGGTTGCCAACGCTGGATTTGCATATTTTGGTTATGTTCTTTTTTTTTTTCCCCGGCAAACTTTTCTTTATTAAACTATGCTACAAACATGTTCCATAACGTAAGGAACTAGTGATTTTACATCTTAAGTAGAATACATAAGATATACTTATAAAATAAGTGGAAAACTTCTCTAACGTGGCATAATGTGGACCTTGATGTGTATCTTCGCTGAAACTAACACTGACAAATGCCTGTCTCTTGGCCACATTGCCGGTGAAAGCTTAGGTCTCTCACTACTTGCGAAGCCTTCCAAATGCAAAACGTCTGGATCCTTCGGAGGATTCACTGCAGAGTTTTCAGATCTTTTATAACTTCTTCAGATCTTTTAAAACTTCTTCTTCATTATAAAACCGCCGCACAAACATCTTCTTCTAATTTAAATGGGGACTAAGAAGATGTACACAGAAGATGAAGAAACAGGTTAGAGTCATCGAATCTAAGCAGATCTGAAGAGGAAAAACCCGAAATCAAGCCCCTTTTTTAAAAAAGTTAACAACTTGAAAATCCCTTAATACTGGGGAAAAACAAGAGCAGATCCTTCGCCGAAGCTCTGCTGAATCTGCATCAAATCTATCGAATTAAATCAAAATCTCAGAACTTCCTTCTCTAAAGAAACTTAACTCATTAGTCCAATTTTTTGGCTCCATACATGTAGAGTAAGATTGACTCTCTATTAAAAGAAGCCGAGCATAACCAGTATTTAGAAATTTATCAAATCGCTAACAGAAAATGAAGATCTAAGGAGCAACAATATAAAATTTGACAAGGGAAAACAAGATATCCGGTAATCCAGAATTATTCATCCGATAAAACGGAAGCAAAAGATCCGTTAAAACGGAAGCCGTAGACAACAGATCCGAGATGATATATACATCAGGGAAACCGGCGCCGGATTTACGCCGGCCACCGACCAAAAAAGAGTCAGATCTGAGTAGATTTGAGAGAATATAGAGAGAGAATCAGGAGAGATGTCGTAAAGATTTATTTTGTATACCCCTCTCATATTTTGGTTATGTTCATTTTACACAATGTGGATTATATAGACCAAACCACAGCGAAATATCAATAAGTTATTTCTTCGAAATATTGCAACTGCATTACAACATCTGCATCTATAGTTTTGATGGAAAAACACAAAACCAAACAAAAATAGAGCGGAATAAAGTTCCTCACTCAGATGAAGAAAACACAAAATACAATAAAAGCGCAGCGAAATAAAATTCTTGGCACTTGTGTGAACCTTACTTGGACGATCGCATAAAATAATCAAAACAGAAAGTAAATAAGACACAAACTTCTTTTACGTGGAAAACCTCCTCGATGTGAGGAGTAAAAACCACGAGACCGTTATCTACTCAAAAATTAACTATATGAAATGAATATAAGTTACAACCACGTCTTTCCTGGTCCCACAGAACAGATCCAGAGACTCAAACTCCTACAGTGCAATCTCCAACACAAGAAACTCAACAAGACAACAATACATGAGCAATACAAGAGCTTTGAAATAAGCTGTCACAAACGACCTTCAGTTCACTAAGATTCCGGCCACCAGATGAAGATCCCACTGTACAAATTCAAGATGAACAAGTCAACAACACTTCTGCCAAATTTCAGCTCAAACAGAGAAGAACTCACTGTCAGATTTCCCAAACACTCAAGACAAAACCTCCTGACAACTGCAGCGGGAACAGCTGCTAAAACCTTGTTTCACGAGAAACCAACTGTTTAAATGCAAATCCCCCTGTTGAATCTCAAACCCACCGAGTCACGAAACTTTCCTCAAAGTTTCAGCACAATCAGGAAACTCTAAAGCCTCCAAACATAGTCTTGATCAAACTGGACGAAATCTGTTTTTCTCCTCTTTTCTTGCCTCTCTCTTTTCTTAACTTCTCTTGCTTTACCACAAAAATTAGGTTAAAAATGCTTATATAGTTAACACCTCATAACCCTAAGCCTAATATAAACCTCGTGGGTTTATATCAATGGCCCAACACTTTGTTCTTCTTAACCAAGCCCAATTGGTTTCTCCACTAGGAGGAACACCAACAAACTCCCCCTCCGACTAGGTGGAGGAAACATCAGCCATACCGGCTATCTCTCGGAAAACTTCAAGCTTCCCTCTCGGCAAACTTCAAGCCTCCCTCTCGTCAATGATTTCGTCATCATATCAGCTCCATTATCATTTGTATGAACTTTCACAAGTTCCACTTCCTTAGAAGCAACCACATCACGTATCCAATGATACCTCTTGTCAATGTGCTTTGAACGCGAATGAAATGTAGAGTTCTTCCCGAGATAAATTGCACTTTGACTATGGCAAAGTAACACATACTTATCTTACTTGAAACTGATTTCCTCCAGAAAACTCTGCATCCACAACAACCCCTTACAAGCTTCCGTTGTGGCTATAAACTCAACTTCAGTGGTAGAAAGTGCAACACACTTTGACAACCTTGATTGTCATGCCACATATCAGTGTAACTAACAAGCAATGGATTATCTCCTCCAAAGGTAAGCTTCAAACTAGAAGTCCCTCGAAGATATCTCAAAATCCACTTCAGAACATTCCAATGTTCCTTTATAGGATTGGAAAGAAAACGACTAATTGTACCAACAGCGTGAGCTAAATCTGGTCTTGTACAAACCATGGCATACACCAAACTACCAACTGCATAAGCATATGGAACCCGTGTCATATCTTCCTTCTCAGAATATGTACCCGGACTCTGTTGAATTCTCAAATTAAAGTGTGTAGCAAGAGGAGTGTTGACACCTTTAGACTTGTCCATGTGAAACCTTTGAAGTACCTTCTCAATATACTTTTCTTGAGACAAGTGAATCAACCTCGCACATCTGTCTCTAGTAATTCTAATACCAATAATCTGTTTCGCTGGACCCAAATCTTTCATGGCAAAGGAGCTAAGTTGTTTCTTCAACTATTGATTCCTGCCCACATTCAACATATTGTCAACGTACAACAACAAGATGATAAAATCATCATCACAAAACATCTGCACAAATACACAATAATTAGAAGTAGTCTCCTTATAACCATGCTCCCCCATAACAGACTTGAACTTCATGTACCATTGCCTATGTACTTGTTTGAATCCTTAAAGATTTTTCTTCAAGTGGCAAACTAAATCCTCTTTGCCCTTCTTCACAAAGCCTTCCGGTTGTACCATGTAAATCTCCTCCTCCAAATCACCATGAAGAAAAGCCATCTTTACATCCATTTGCTCAACCTCTAGATCAAGACTCGCTGCCAAACCAAGTATAACTTGAATGGATAACATCTTCACAACAGGAGAAAAGATTTCATCATAATAAATCCCCTTCTTTTGGCTGAATCCTTTCACAACCAATCTAGCCTTGTATTGAGGTAGCAAACTGGTATCTTCATGCTTAATCATGTACACCAACTTATTAAGCAATGCCTTCTTGCCCTTTGGCAACTTCACCAGCTCAAATGTATGATTCTCATCAAAAGAATCCATCTCTTCTCCCATGGTACCAAGCCATTTATCCTTGTGTTCATCCTCCAAAGCTTCATCAAAGCTTTAAGGTTCTGCCCCATCAATAAGTAACACATACTCACTAGAATCATACATTGTCGACGGTTTTAGACCTCTCTTAGATCTTCTAACAGCAGGTAGGTTCTCGGTAGTTGGTGTTCCATCATGATTGTCACCATGACCACTAATACCATCATCATCATGTGCGGGAGAATCTGGACTGTGTGTATCAACTTGAACCTCACCTTTGACCTGACCGATGTAGAAGGAGCAACCTTTGAATCAATCAAACTCTCAAAACTTTGAGCTGGTTTTCCAGACTTGTCAATGCCCTTAATCGTTTGATCTTCCATGAACACAACATCTCTGTTCCTAATGAACTTCTTCTTAACGGGATCATAAATTATGTATCCAAACTCATCCTGACCATAACCAATGAACACGCATTATCACGACTTCGACTCAAGCTTTGACTTCTCATATTTGGGAATACGCACAAATGCCTTGCACTCAAAGACCCTTCAAATGACCATAAGAAACATCCTTACCGGTCCAAACTCTCTCTAGAATATCACCCTCTAACGGAGCACTTGGTGACAAATTTAGCACATGAAGAACCGTGCTTAAAGCTTCAGCTCATAAAGTCATGGCCAAGCCTGACTGTGAGATTAAACATCTCACCCTCTCGACAATTGTCATGTTCGTCCTCTTAGCCAACCCATTCAAATGTGGAGTCTTAGGTGGCATAAACTGATGTCTAATACCATGTTCCTTGCAATAATCATCGAACGGTCTAGAATACTTTCCACCATTATCAATGCGGATACATGATAACATGCTTTTAAGTTGTTAGGGAATTCAATGACCCACCACTAGACCGTTGTAGTATAGTGTATGAGGTATCAATCCATTTGAGGTTGTTTAGTTGACAGATCGGTTATGTCGGTGTTATAAGTCAAGTTTGAAATGATTAAAGGTTGGAACTTTACTACTAAAAATGACTAAAGATTGGATCTTGTGTCACTTAAGACCATAAAAATAAGAACTTTAGACTACTTGAGCAAGAAGTAATGATTTAAACGTTGAGAAAGATAAGCTTTATAAATAAAAGAAAGATCAAGATGGGTTTTATGAACTAGGTGACTCTCGGATTGTTTAATAAGCTAAAGCTTTTGGATCACATCAAGACTTGACCTTAAGATGGTGATTATTAGGTAAAGGGATCCACATGACGTTTAGCTCATGGCGTTTGGGTCTAACCTCTTTGAATATCTATCACCATAGACTAGCTCTCGCATAACGGTACAATAGAAGAAGCAAGCATGCTAAATCGTCCCTATTGAACCGTAAGATCTCCTAGACAACTAATGTCTTAGGCTAGGAAATATCAAACTCTTGTTTATGGGTTTGGCTAAGCTAGCACGTGGTGTTTGATATACTCATAAATTAGCATGTTTTAGCATCCTTTTTAGATAACTTTGCATCCATATATGCATTCATTTGGTTACTTTTAGTCCAAATTGCATCCATATTCGAGTTTAGTAAGTTTTAGCTTAGGTTGTTGCATATTGTGCATATTGAGTCTTTATTAGGTACTTTGGAAGCTTGGAGGACCTCTATGGAGAGTTGGGAGACAAGGAGGGAGAAGAGAAGGGAGCCAAACAAGAAGCAGACAAGTTTTAGAAGTGTATCGACCTTGGTGTTGACCTACCAAGGTCGATATAGCCTGGCAGAGAAGACGGAGTGCGTGTATCGGATGATTGTGTCGAGCTACTAAGCTCTATACAAAACCCACCCGGAGAAAAGTCGCGAGCGTATCAGGCATTTGTGTCGGACTGCTAAGCTCGATACAGACCTCAGCCGAAGATCAAGCATGGCGTATTGAGCATTTGTGTCGAGCTTAGTAGCTCGACACAGACCTTGAAGAAAACTTTTAGCAGCGTATCGAGCTGCATGTCGACCTAGCAAGCTCGATACACTGTCTGATTTTTGCCTAAAACCGGGTCAATACCCGGTTTGTTCCGGGTTGACCCGGTTCGTCCACTGTTCACTATAAATAGGAAGTAACCTAATTTTTCCTAAGTATCTTTTAATCTTTTGTTCTTGCTTAGAAAACCTTCCCTTTTGGTTTCTAAGTGATTTTGTAAGACATTTCTTTGAAGTTTATGCAATTTAGTACTTGTCTTTATTAATCTTTCATTTGCTATCTCTCTAATCATTTTTATCTCTATTTTTTTTTTAGGATTTGAGGGTTTAACCATGATTAGTGAGTAGTTTCATTAGGGTCTAAGGATGGGTTAGATCTAGGGTGTTTAAGCATTAATCTTGATGTCTAGGGTTAGATCTTCTCATTTTCCTCCTTGTTTAGTGTTCTAAATGCTAGTTTAGCCATGATCAAGATAAAACCATGCTTTAGGGAATTTCCCACCCACAAGGTGTTTGTTGAAATTCTCCAACCAACTAAACAAGGGATTTACATTCCTAGCTCATGAGAGTGATTGTCTAGGGTGTTTATTAGCATTTTAAAACTGAATCATCATGCTTGTTAGCTTCTTTTTCACAGATGAGAATTTGTTCTTGATTAGGATGATTAATGAAGGGATTAGTGCCATGAAAGTGGATTAGTCTAGCTTTTGAGTTCTAAGTTTAGGGATTAGCATATATTTTTATTGATTGACATCAAAGATTAATTCTTGGAACACCTTAGATTGATAACCCCATCCTTGGATTCGTTTTAGTCATTTGATAATTTTGATTACTAGTTAATTAGCTTTCAATTTGCTTGATTAGTGCATTTATTGCTTAATTAAGGTGTTAGTAACTTTTGTTTGCTTTGTTTGATCACTTAGGTTGTTAGTTAAACCTCAAAACTTTATTGCTTGCTTAGATTAACAAGTTTTATGCATTCTTATTGCATAAACCATACCCATATGCATTGATCCTCAAACACTACAATGACATGAGTGGGGTTTGAGTAATTGTTTAAGAACAAGAAAAAATCCTCTTATCAATTTGGCGCCGTTGCCATTTGGGTTTTGGTTTGAGCATTAGGATTTTAATTCTACTTGAGCCTAAGCTTTATTTTTCACTTTTTGATTGTTGTGTCCACTACTCGAGGTCTACTTGAGCCTCTAGACAACTTTGTCTCTAGGTGTATGAACTTGAGATCTAGTGGACACAACAATCTACTTGAGCCTCTAGAAAACATCCCCTGAGTCACAAGAGGAGCTTTTGTGAGAAGAGAACGAGAACGCCTAGCACATCTAAGGTGTTTAGGAATGGATATTCCATTCCACAAGGATAAGGTGGTAATGGAGTACCACAAAGGAACTAAGGAAATGGGGACCAAGCTCCTAGAGTGCCTCAACATCCTCCACGCCAACCTAGGCAAATTGGAGCTGGAGATGCTCATAATACCCATGCTAACCGCCAAGGTATCATACCTCCTCCAGTTGAGAACAACAATTTTGAAATCAGAGCGGGTTAATTAACATGGTGCAACACAACAAGTTTCATGGGTTGGCTTTGGAGGATCCTCTTGACCATTTGGATGAGTTTGATAGGATTTGTGATATGACCAAGATCAAGCTGAGGTTGTTTCCATTCTCTCTTGGAGACAAGGCACATCAATGGGAGAAGAAACTTCCAAGAGGTTTTATCACTTCATGGGATCAATGCAATAAGGCTTTTCTTGCAAATTTCTTCTCCAACACAAGGACCGCAAGGTTGAGGAATGAGCTATCTAGCTTCACCCAAAAGAACAATGAAAGTTTTTTTTGAAAGCTTGGGAGAGGTTCAAGGGTTACACTACCCAATGCCCTCATCATGGTTTCTCTGAAGAGACTCTATTGAGTACCCTCTACCGTGGTGTTCTCCCCAAGTTTAGGATGCTCCTAGACACAGATAGCAATGGAAACTTCTTGGGAAAAGAGGTAGAAGAAGGTCTCGAGCTTGTGGAGAACATAGCCCAAAGTGATGAGAATTATGGTGAAGACTATGATAGGTATTCAAGGAGTGATAGTTCTTTTGAGGACCAAAGGAGAAAGGAGATGAAGTCCCTCAATGAGAAAATGGATAAGTTGCTTCAAGTATCACAAAAGCATGTTCACTTTGTGAGTGATTGTGATGAGGGTCAAGGAGTACAACAAGATTTTAATGGGGATTGCCAAAAAGAGGTCAACTATGTGGGTGGCCAAGGTTATCAACAAGGCTACAACAACAACTGTAGGAACAACAATCTTTCCTATAGGAGTACCAATGTGGAGAACCCTCAAAATCAAGTCTACCCTCAACAAGGACAAGCAGGTCAACAAAAGCCCTTTTGTCCCTTACAAGTAACAACAAAGTTAGTGTCGCAAGAACAACTACTAAGGGAACAATCAAGGTAACCAAGGGAATTTTCAGTCTAAGCAAGGTCCTCCACCGGGTTTCACACAAGATCTGGAAGTGAGGAATGTTCTACAACAAATCCTCCAAGGTCAAGCAAGTAGTGCTATGGATGTGAGTAAGAAGATGGCTGAAATCCACAACAAGGTGGATTGTTCTTACAATGACCTCAATTACAAGTTTGACACTTTGAGCTCCAAAGTTAAGAAGCTGGAGAACAACAAGGGCATTGCTTCCTCATCTACACGAACTCAAGCTTCTTTGCCCGGTAAACCCTAAACCAACCCCAAGAAATATTGCGATGCTATCTACTCTATTGATGAGGAATAATATGAGCGTGTAGTAACTGAATTTGAGCAACTATTTGAGTGTCCTAATGAGGAAGCTATATTCAATGAGGACATTGAAGTTCAAGTTGGGGAGGCGATCATTGAAAATGACCAATTGGTTGTTGATAAACCAATGGGTAAAAAAGAGCTTAAGGAGGATGTGATCTCTACACAAGCAAGTATTGTTGAAAAGGAAAGAGAAGTAGCTAAGAAGACTGAAGTTGAGGCTTATGATCTCCTTGTATACAAGCCACCACTCCCCTTCCCCAAGTTGGTGTTGACTGTTGGTGTTGGATTTAGCACAAATCTGGCCCGTGTAAAAAGCCCATTAACCATAATGAGAAGAATCCAAGTACCGAAGCCCGTCTACTTCTAAAGATAGCTCGTCAACCCATCATAGCTCGATTAATGTCTAGCTCGATCAGAAACCTGCGAGCTAACCAAGGAGTCGACAAAAACAGTTACACGATTTCCTGAAGATAGAGTCCGAGATATTCGGGTGGTTAGCTCGGTCAAGATACGCCGAGATACGCGGAGAGCTGGAGCTGGAGAGCTAGTATAGATGAAGAGGAGGACGCTCGGAGAAAGGACGTCACATTGAATTCATTTGTAAACCCTAGAACTATCAGTTTGCACTAAATCTATCTCCTTCGAGATCTCTTGTAAACACTTATTCTATTATCAATACAAAGTTCAGTTCGTTATATCGATCTTACATTTCATCTTTGATTCATAGAAGATCTAGCCCTCTTTTTCTTCACATAAATCACTACAAAACCTTGGTGTGAGTTTCGGATCTCACATTTGGCGCCGTCTGTGGGGACGATTATAGATTTTTCTGTCTTAAGAGTCAGATCAAAGATTCGTTAAACGAAATGGATCCAATCACAAGCACTACCTCGTTTACCGTCGAACGTGAAAACACTATTGTCGAACGTTCATCGGGAAACAAGGAAGCAACCACACAGCCTATGGGTCAGACCGAGAATTAGGCCGAGTACCACCTCGATCCCTACGGTCTCGGCACCAATCAGCTCGAGCACCCCCGTCACCGGGACAAGCTCTATGCTCACGAGCCTAACCACGTTAACTGGGAATCGAACATGGGTCAGACCCGATGGTTCATAAGCAACTGTGACTAGACCTGGTCCAACTGTCGCCTCGCCGCCGCTCAATTCTATCACGTCAAGGCGTGATCCAGACGAGCTCGCGGAATTCCGGGCGATGCTCAATGTTTTAATTGGTCGCTCCCAAAATCAGGAAGTAGCAAATCGAAAACACGAAATAGCCAATCGAAACCTTGCTGCGCGACTCACCGAACAGGAAAGACGTCTTAACATCCGCCTCGATGAGCTCGCCATTCCCGGGATTCGAACGCAGCACCCCGACGGGAGAAGGATCTTTTCAAGTCCACCTCCACGAACGCGTCTGGACTTCACCCCCGTGATCTCCCCACCAGGAATATCGGGAATATTTGCCACACCGTTGAACGCTGGAACAATCCCAGCAACAACCTCCGGGACAGCCTCAGCTCCGCTCAGCTCGACCACACCAAGCTCAAGCTTAAAGGAAGACCAGACCCCTGCCATCGTGAACTTACCTCCTCTTCCCTCGGGAGACGAGAACAGAGTAAGATGGCTCGGCACTTCAGCATTCGCATCGAGCTCCCGACCCCGCGAACACGCTCAGGGAGCGAGCTCGAACCCAAATAACCAAACTCCGTTCGATCGTGAAACGCAACCGTACGCGTTCGCACAGCCGCAATATGACCCGACATACATCGATCGTCAAACTCCGGTTTTCCAACCAACTTCGATCGACCCTCACAGAATCGATAACGATTTCTACCGGAGATACGTCGAACATGCTAATGCGCAGTTCACGCAATTGAACTCTCGAGTTCACATGGCAACCAGTTCGGCACCGGATATCGACCGTGTCATCGAAGAGACACGTCACACTCCTTTCACAGATAGAATAGCTAATGCTAGGCTACGCGACACTGGGAAGATAAAATTCCCAGAATTCTCTGGAACATCAGACCCGAAAGCTCACATCCGAGCATTCCGGCTCGCAATAGCTCGAGTTCACCTGAACGACGAGGAGAAAGAACCTGCGTTCTGCAGACTCTTCGCCGAAAATCTTACGGGACCAGCTCCAGAGTGGTTCGCTGAACAGAAAGGAAATTCCATAGACAATTTCACCCAGCTCACGACAGCTTTCCTAAAACAATATTCGGTGTTCATGGAAACCAAGATCACCGAGGCCGCTCTATTTAACGTCATACAAGGCCCAACCGAGACCCTACGGTCGTATATCAACAGGTTCAAAGAAACCAAATCAAGGATTGCGAACCCGAATGACGACGTCGCTCTAGCCGTGTTAAGAAAAGGATTATTGTTTCGAGCCAGATTCCGAGAGGAACTAACCATGCACGAAGGTATCCCTTAATGACGCGCTACATCGCGTGTCCTCGTTCACAATCCTGGAAAAGGAAACTGCTCAACTTAAATCCGCATTCGCGCGGTGGGGGGGGGGGGGGGGTGGGGGGCAACGAGCTCTCTGGCCCCAGCCCCAAAAGCTCTCACTAAAAAAGACACGCGCAAAGCTGGACAAACTTTCTCGGTTGAAAACCTGAAACAATCCGACAAGGCAGACTTCGATCCTACCAAATATTGTGCCCAGCACAAGAAAAGGGCACATACCACGGCAGAGTGTTGAACCCGAGCTCGTCTCCTAGCCGAAGGCAAAGAGGTCGTCGAGCTAGAGGAGGACGACGCACCCCCTACTAAAACAACCCCAAAACCAAAAAAAACCGCTCCCAAAAAGCGAGAGCGCCCCGTAGAGGAAGAAGCCCCCGAGTCTCCTCCCCCAGCTCCCAGAAAAAAGGATCGACTTGATTTTCAAGGAACTCAGCCTTTGCGGCGGTTCAATGAAATTGATCATAACACCACCTCCTGCACCGAGAAAAACTTCAAGCTCGTGCTTAAGTAAATCTCGTCTTTTTGGGGGAACGGTAGGGGTTATACCCCCGAAACCAAAACGTATAGACTTCATCTTCGGCGGCTCTAAGCTATGCCGAGACTCGGTGAACTCAATCAAAGCTTTTCAAAGAAAAATGGAAACCGACTCCAGAGAAGGAGCTCCACTCCAAGGGCCAGATCATGAGATCACCTTCGTGGAAAGCGAAACCATAAAGTTAGACAAATCACACGATAATGCCCTACTAATACGCCTCATCGTCGGCGATGTCGAAATGTCTAGAATTATGATTGACACCGGCAACTCGGTTGACGTCCTCTTCTACGACGCATTTAAGAAAATAGAATTCAAAGACTCCGAACTCATATAAGGGAAAACACCTCTAGTAGGCTTCGCCGGCGAAAATACATACTCCCTGGGATCTGTCTTTATCCCAGTCCTAGCCGGAGGAGTTCGCCGAATGACTGAGTTCGTAGCCGTAAATCGCCCGGCACCATACAACGCCATTTTAGGCAGGCCATGTATCTACGACATGAAAGCCGTCCCTTCGACCTACCATCAATTCGTCAAATTCCCCACTCCTAAGGGAATAAGGACCATCTACGTTAGTCAAAAACATCTCGTAGCACCTATATGGACGGCTACAAACAAATCAAACAATCCGCTGTATAGCAATTACAGAAAGAAGATGAGCTCGCCGAGCAACAAACTAAGCAAAAAAACGATCCAAGTCAACGTGGACCCCACAAAGACTTAATCGAGCTGGTTTGTGTTGGGGTCGGTTTTCACCCCGACGAGATCAATCAAGAAAATGGCTAAGTATGGAAATCATTCTCGACCGCACAAAATATGCATGAAAACGAGGCCGAGCTAGGGCGCCTCGCTGCGTGGAATATGCACGAAAACGAGCCGTGCACAGTTTGTGCACGAGTCAAAACCAAACATCCCGGCTCACAGTTTGTGCACGAGGCAAACACCTCGGCGCGCAGTTTGCACACGAGACCGAGGTAAAGCGCCTCGGTGCATGGAATGTGAGGAAGAGCCGTGCACAGCTTGTGCGTTACACCGAGCTGATCACTTCGGTGCATTTCCTGTGCATGGTGCAGGCTGAATGCTTTGGCATAGAATTTGCACGAAGAACCAAAACGAACCAAACCAAACCGGGGACACCTGGTAGCAAACATAACCGAAGTGATTATGGGCTGAGGGAAGACAAGGCCCAAAAACCGATCTCAAGATTAAAACTTCTGGGCCACAAGCCCGAGCCCACGAAGAGATTCGAGGAAAACATTTACCCTAGGCGTCTTGTTGGAAGGAGCGCCGCGAAAAGAAGGGATCGAGAAAAATCTAGGGGAATATTCCCGAAATTTTGGGCTTACAAAGATGTATAAATAGGATCATTAACTTGTTTGTGGGGGAGGGGCGAGACCTAGTAGAAAACACTTGTACCCAAAAGCTTATCACGGCAAATCTAATAAAACTCCATCTTTGGATCTTCGTTTTGGTTTCTTAACTTAGAATCTTTGTGTCCTCTTTTGAATTTCTAACAGATAATCTATTGTGTGAAATCCAGCACGCACAATTTGGCGCTAGAAGGAGGGTGCAAGAGAATTCTTACACCGAGAACCAACGCGCACCGGATCCGAAGAGATGACCATCGAAGCGACGAACCCTACCAACACCACCGAAGCGGCGAACCTCGCCAACACCACCGAAGCAGCAAAACTCGCCCCCACCGGTACGAATCCCCCCGCTGGAAACACGACGATCCAAGCTGTGTTGCAAACCCCACCGCAAGTCGATACTATCTCGGCAGCCCTGGCCGAAATGAAAGATATGATGACGGCGCTTGCAAAGAAGACAACGGAGCAGGGCAAAACCCTGGAAAGCTTAACAACGGAGAGTCGAGCCCAAAGCCAGCGCATCGGGAGCCTAACTCCGATGATGAACCCCCTCGGCAGACTCAGGAGACACGGCCTCAACCCGACGATGCTTAATTTCTCGACTCCGGGTGCCAAAAAAAACCGAGCAGGAGGTTCGGGGACCTTCCGGCCACAGCAGACCTCAGGGGAGCAGACACCCGCGGCAATGAGAACCAACATCGTCGAGCCACCTTGCCTAAACCGAAGAGGAACCTTTGGATGAGGAGTTCTCCAAGTTGACGCGGCCCCCGACAAAAATGCGTCTCCCCATATACGAAGGAACGACGGATCCCAAGGAGCATATCAGGATGTTCCGTACGGCAATGGGGAGATCCAACCTTAGAGAGTGTGAGTGAGATGCGGGTTATTGCCTCCTCTTCGGCGAAAACCTCCGAGGACCAGCCCTCGAATGGTTCTCGAGACTCGAACGAGATTCGATCGGCAATTTCAAAGACCTGTGCACCGAATTTATGAAACAATATTCCATGTTCATGAACGGAGGCGTATCCGACGCCGATCTCTGGACGCTGTCCCAAGGACCGACCGAGCCATTAAGAACTTTCATGGGACGCTTTAAAGCCGTAATGTCAAAAGTTGGAGACATAAGCGATAAAAGAGCAATCATGGCTTTGAAAAAGTCTCTATGGTATAAATCGGAATTCAGAAAGGAAATCGGGCGAAACAAACCCCAAACGATCCAGGATGCCATGCATCGAGCAGCAGACTTCATACACGAGGAGGAAGAATTCCGAGTCTTGGACCAACATTTCGGATCGGCGAAGTCGGGAAACAAAAGTCAAGTGGCACCAAGTCAGCCAAGCCAGTCAAGGAATCGCCCGAGCAGCACGTATGTTCATCACGAGGGATCGAACCTCAGCGGAGCGCACAACTACCATATCAGCGCTGAGCAGGGGGCTGGAAGAGGCCGAGGCGCACAACTTCAGTCTAAGTTTCTGTTTTGCTTGAGGGCAAGCAAAGGCTAAGTCTGGGGGAGTTGATATATCATGGTTTTTACCCACTTTTGGACCATGATATAAGTGTTTTTATAGAGTCTTTTGTTACTTTTAGAGTCCTTTCTGAGTCTTTATAGGTTGGACTACGTTTGGAGCATAATTGGAGATTCTGAAGCTTTTTGGAGCATTCTGCAAGAAGCTGCGAAGTGATGAAGTCAGAAGAGTGGAATTACGCACAGGGTGTCGATCGACACCATCTGTGTCGATCGACACCAAGGAAGGACGGCCAAAGTTTCCCAATTCCATCAGAAAAAGGAAATCACTCAAGCTTTGAAGAATTACAAGATTGCCCCTGGACGAAAATCCTTTTCTATAAATATAGTTTTTCAGCCATTGTTTAGGCCACCAATTATTTTAGAGAGAGATTTATAGATAGTTTTTGGAGAGAAGAATTTGTCTCCCTTAGAGCAAATTTGGAACTCCCTTATTTATTCTATTGATTTCTTTCATGCTTTCTATTCAAGTTATGATTTCTGTTTCATTGATCATGTCTGAGTAGTTTGCTTGTTAGGTTTAGGGTTTTTCAAAGGTGATTAATGAATTGTTAGGTCGAATTAAATTGTTAGGATAAAATCATTAGAGTTCTTCATCTGGATTTGTGTTTAATGCTTATTCTAGCTTCGCGACCTAGAATCTGATCTTAGGTTAATTAATAGATGCGAGAGTATTATTGATTGCCTGAACTAATGTTAGATGAGCAAAATACCTATTCGCAAAGAGATTTGGTTTAGGGTTTTGTGAACAATTGAACCTGATATTAATGCTTGTCTGAATTGTTTGAATTCGCAAAGAGATTTGGTTTTCTGGAATTTAGGCATAGATAATCTTCGCAGCGAGAGTTGGTTGATTTTACATTAGTGTTTCAAGTTCAAGAACAGTGCTTAATAATTCCTAACATTCGCCTAGACCTAGAATTTGGATCACCTGAGAATTTCCCTGAACCTAGCGTTTCGTCTCCCGAAGTTTACATCGCTTTTAATTACTTTCTGTCTTTACTTTTATTATTCTTCCTAGCTTAATTCGAATTTAGAAAACTGCTGTGTGACTATCCCTTCTCTGTGGATTCGATCCCTAAGTACTACAACTGATCTCTTAATTTGAGAGAGTTGCTTAGGGTAAATTTGACCCCTATCAAATTTTGGCGCCGTTGTCGGGTATGGAGATTAGTTGCCTACAGATTTCTAGTATTAGGATTTTGTCTAGGTTTTTATTTTTGTTTTTGTTACTGATTTAGTTTCTCATCTTTGGTTTCAGGTGCATGCTCAGTACCAGAAGCAACAAGGAAGAGGAACTAATCCCATTGAACCAGGAGCTCGGTCATCTCGAACGCACAAACCGAGCATCTGCACGAGCGTCGATCGACACGAAGTGCATCGATCGACACCTTACCTCAGCGTCGATCGACACATCTAGCATCGATCGACACCTTGCGCGGACAGAGATGACAGAACCTGTGATCATGATACGCGACGCGGATGGAAAGTTCGCAGACCTGGAGGGCAACAGAAGGAATGCCCAAGGACAGAGACTTGATGAGGCTGGCGCCGTCATAGTCGAACCAGCGATGCAAATCGCACCTGCAGAAGCTGGACGTGGAAGAACGTTAGGCGAGTACAACCGCCCAGACCAGTTCTATGCTAATAGAGCTGCGATCCGTCCTCCTGCATTCCAAAGGAATGACTTCGAGCTAAAGCCTGCCTACTTCCAGCTCGTAGCTCAGAATCCTTTCCATGGTCTTCCCAACGAGCACCCGATGGATTCAAATGGCATCGCCCAAGACCAAACGAGAAGTACAGCGGCTAACCGGGTGCGTCGCCGCATTAAATCGCTTCATCTCAAGATCACCAGATAAATGCTTGCCTTTCTACGACACCCTCCCGAGCAATAAAAAGTTCGAATGGACGGAGAAGTGCGAATCGGCGTTCCAGGAGCTAAAAATTTACCTCGCCACCCCACCTGTACTTGCAAAGCCCGTCGAAGGAGAACCGTTATATCTATACATCGCCGTCTCAGCTACCGCAGTAAGTCTTGGTCCGAGAGGAGCGAGGAGATCAGAAACCGATTTTCTACGTAAGTCAGACCCTAGCCGATGCGGAAACGCGATATCCACATATGGAGAAGTTGGCACTCGCAGTAGTAGTATCCGCCCGGAAGCTCAGGCCGTATTTCCAATCACACTCTATCATAGTGCTGACCTCTTTCCCGCTGCGAGCCATATTGCATAGCCCAAGCCATTCCGGAAGACTGGCGAAATGGGCAGTGGAGCTCAGCGAATATGACATTGAGTACAGGAGCAAAACTTGCGCAAAGTCCCAAGTATTGGCAGATTTCCTGATCGAACTCCCAACACATGACTCTACCTGGATCCTCCACGTCGACGGCTCGTCATCCAAGCAGGGGTCAGGAGTCGGGATCCGTTTGACGTCGCCCACGGGTGAAATCTTAGAGCAATCTTTCAGACTGGCTTTTCACGCCTCAAATAATGAAGCAGAATACGAAGCCCTGATCGTCGGGCTCAGGTTGGCTAGGGGACTGAAGGTGCAGAAAATTCGTGCTTTCTGCGACTCACAGCTCGTGGCGAATCAGTTTAACGGAGAATATACGGCAAGAGACGAAAGAATGGAAGCATACTTTGACGTCGTCCAAACACTCGCCAAAGAATTTCTGGAGTTCGAATTAACGAGGATACCACGAGGCGAAAACACTCAAGCTGACGCACTAGCGGCTCTGGCCTCATCATCAGATCCTGGCCTGAAGAGAGTCATCCCGGTAGAGTTTATCGAACGTCCTAGCATCGAAACCCCAGAGACCATTAATCTGATCAGCCCCATTGAGGAAGCCGAACCAGCTGTCAATGAAGCACAGGCGCAAACGGAGGTAGAACAACAGGAGGACAAATACGGATGCGACCACGAATGGATGGGACCTATCCGAACCTACATAATGGATGGGGAATTCCCGACGGATAAATGGGCGGCTCGAAAACTCAAAGCCCAAGCTGCTCGGTATGTCCTACTTGACGGCGAAGTATTCAAATGGAGGTTCTTGGGACCACTAACGGCCTGTGTCGAAGGCCCCGAAGCGAGAAAAATCATGGAAGAAGTTCACGGAGGCTCGTGCGGAAATCACTCCGGCGGGAAATCATTGGCAGTCAAGATCAAGCGCCACGGGTATTTTTGGCCAACCATGGTGAAGGACTGCAAGATTTTTTTCCGAAAATGCGAGAAATGCCAACGACACGCTACTACACCCACCAGCCCACAGAACTGATGTCTTCAATCTCCTCGCCTTATCCCTTCATGCGATGGTCGATGAACATCGTCGGACCGCTATACCGTTCAAAGCAGAAAAGATTTCTCCCCGTCCTGACTGATTATTTTTCCAAATGGGTTGAGGCATAATCCTACGCTAGTATCAAAGACGCCCAGGTTGAAAACATCGTGTGGAAGCACATCATCTGCCGCCATGGAGTCCCTTACGAGATCGTGACCGACAACGGCTCGCAATTCATCTCCACTTGTTTCGAAACCTTCTGCGAAAAATGGAAGATAAGGCTAAGCAAATCTACGCCCCGTTATCCACAAGGTAACGGCCAAGCCGAGGCGGCCAATAAAACCATACTCGACGGTCTAAAGAAACGCCTCGACGAAAAGAAAGGGCGCTGGACAGACGAACTTGAAGGAGTCTTGTGGTCGCATCGGACAACCCCACGACGAGCAACGGGTGAAACACCTTTCGCGCTTGTCTACGGAACGGAATGCGTGATTCCCCCCGAGGTGGATTTCCCCGGGATCCGAAGACGACTCCTACCTGGACAAGAGGGTTTGAATCATCTAATGCTCTTGGATGACCTAGACCTGATCAACGAGTGACGCAATCAAGCACTCATCAGCATACAGAACTACCAACAAGCCACGGCCAGGTACTACAACTCGTACGTAAAAAGCCGGCGTTTCAACGAAGGAGACCTCGTCCTCCGAAAATTCTTCCAGAACACAGCCGAAAGAAATGCCGGCAAGTTGGGAGCTAACTGGGAAAGACCTTACCGAATCACTAAAGTAGTCTGTCCGGGCGTTTACGAGCTCGCTAACAACGCGACTAACATCCCAGTACCAAGTTCCTGGAACGTGACACACCTAAAGAAGTACTACTTCTAAGTCATTATCAAAATCATGAACTACGGGGCGGTTTGATCCCCGAAAGGGGTACATAGGCAGCTCGTATCATAACGAGTTCAACTGCCCCCCTCCCAACAAAGGGGGGGANTACTTCTAAGTCATTATCAAAATCATGAACTACGGGGCGGTTTGATCCCCGAAAGGGGTACATAGGCAGCTCGTATCATAACGAGTTCAACTGCCCCCCTCCCAACAAAGGGGGGGGGGGGGAGTGGGGTACGTATACTCGTACACTCCCACGCTTTGTAATCACTTCGCTTAAATAAAAAAAAAGAACTTTTCAGCTCGCATCTCAACAAAGTACTCTATATTTGCCTCGTCGGTTATTGGTCACAACAGACGAACTATTACATCCTTCGCGGATCCCAACTCCTGCTTTCTCATTAAGCAGAGGGAGTTCTCAAACATCCTCCACGGATTAGAGCGCGCTATATAAATCACGGCTAGGTTTACCCCAGCCAAACATCATTGGGTAAAACCCATACGATGTTCTTTATGTTCTGCCGGAAAAACAGACAAGTAAGTCGAGTTGGGTTCGCAAGTCCTAAAGCTGTGGCAAAACATCCTAAACCCAACAACAGCTCGTCCTAAGCAACATTGGTCTGATAAACACCTCCCGAACATAATATTCACGAATGGTCGCAGAATATGAGGTACCCGTACATGTTCAAACATAAACCCAGCAAACACTTCGCTTCTCAGCAACGCTGGTCATTTACGTTACATAGATCAATTGCGACCAAGACACCGCGGCTCGCGTAGACACAGCTCGTCCCTCAAAACACTTCGGGGATTTTGTGCTTAATGTGCACAATCAAGGACAGAAAGACCGAAGGTTTTCAAACTCGAACCCAGCAAACGCCTCGTTTCCAAGCAGCGCTGGTCTCAAACGCCTCGTTTCCAAGCAACGCTGGCCTCGAACGCCTTTGTCATAAAATATTCGCGAATGTTTATTAACATACGATTATACAAAAACATCCACTTTTGGCTTAACCCTACGCTTAATAAAACAGACAACTAGTGTCCGAGCACTTCACTTTGCCAAAAATCAGAGTGAAATGGGATCTCAAAATAAGATAATAACAAAAGAGCCATGTTCAGAGTAAAGAGCTACACAACACAACACCAAAGATAAAAAAAAAAATAATAATAGTATAAAAAAAAAGCGACGGTGCAAGACAAGTCAGATCGATCATTCAAACAGCCCTGGATGCTTACGGGACTTTCTCTTTAGGCCACTTCTTAGATGGCGCTGTCTCCGACTCGGCCTCTTTCTCGGCGATCAAAGTTTCGACACCCGGGGTGTTGACGTTGGATCCCGCCGGATCCACGACGCCAAGTCTCGAGCCCAAAACCTCGATCGACTCACCACCCACGATTGGGGGCCCGAAATCTGACGAGACCGGCGACAGCTTGAGATCATCACGAAGGTCGGCCGCGAGGCGCTCGAACTCCGCGTCAGCATTCGCGAGCTCTTTCTCCCACTGGATCAAAGTCTCCTTCTCCTCGTCCAAAGTGGGAGGATTTTCACCTTGAAGGATCCCGATGAGCTGCAGGTTGCTCTTGACTTGGGTGAGATCGAGAATCTTTGTCCTAGCTCCACCCTTCAGTTCCTCGATCTTTTTCTCGGCGCTATGCATTCGCGCCTGGAACTTCGCAAAGAGCTCCCGCCTCGCCGCCTTTCGAGCTTTCTCAATGGCGACTTCGCGCAGCTCGCGCTCCGCGACCAACTGACGTTTCACGGAAGCGAGTTCTGACTCCCTCTTCAGCTTCTGCTCGTTGAGACGAACAGCGAGGCTGTCGGACTTGTCGCGTTTCGATTTGAAATCGTCTCTTTCCGCCTCGAGTTTTTTCAGGCGAGCTTCTGCTCGTTCCAGCTCGACAGCATGTTTGCTCTCTACCTCCTCGAGTTTTGTCTTCAAAGTGATGGCATCCTGACGCGCCTCGGTCACACGTCATTGATCCCCTCGCGCATCCTGTTCGTACCCAGCGATCACCTCGTTCGCGGCCTCGATAAACTAGAATCAATTTGGATTAGCAACCAAGCATCTCAAACAATAAGCAGGCGCAAATAAAGATCGGTCCATATACATTTGTTCCCTTAAGAGCCATCGTGGCATACTTCTTTCTCTTGGTAAGAGTATCAGGCGGCGGGAAGTGATCACCTCAGCGAATTATCTTGGAGAAAAGCGTGGCCGAGGCCGCGGCTTCGTCGACAGATGCCTCGGAACCAAGGCTAGAGCGGAATCATCGCGCCTCGTCCTCTTTTTCGAACCCTCAACATCAGCGAGCCCTTCCCGCTCGGAAACTTTTCGCCTCGGTGGTTTCTTTCCGGTTTCGACCCTCTCGTCTCGCGTCGGGGTCTTCTCCTTCGCCTTATCTTTGTGTCACGATAGGGAGGATTCCTCAGGCCTCGGCGCTGATTTTAAACCAAGCCCCTTCCCTGAGGAAGAATCCCGGGGAGGCTCGATGGTCAGTTCGACAGGAGCGGCAGCGGACGTTTGCCTCGGTTCTTTCGAGCCAGGGGACTCCCTGCCTCTCTCCTCGGCCCTCATCTTGGCAGCCATCACCTTCTTATCTCGGAAAGTCATTTTTCCCGCCATCTTCAGCCTCGGGTCAATATCTGGAGAATGCGAAACCGACGACTCTACCTCGGCACCAAAATAATGGGATCGCGAGCGTTCTACTCTCTGAAGCATGAAACTCCTCATCCAATGCACTCGGCGCTCGCGAAAGGCATTGATCACGTCGGATAAATCCTCGGGTAGGCGTAGCACCAGCTGACGAACTACAAAAAAGAAAACACATACGTTAGCAAAGCACCATTAACCTCGATAAGAAGTTTAGCCTCGGTTGGCTAACAATTTTTCCCCAGTCTTGTGGTACAGAGGCATCATCAACAAGGACATAAAAGTAATGAGAGTTCCAGTCCGGATCCTTGCTGGGAAAAGTGTGCAGAATCCGTCTGTTTTCTTGTTATTAACATAGTAGGTCTCGGATTTCGGATTCTTTCGAATTTCCAACAAGTTGAGGAGATACGCCAAGGATAACTCGACATCACACTCGTAGCTCAGCACTGTCAGGCCTACCAGGTGTCTAAGACCTCGGGGTGTTAACTGAGCCAAGGCCAACCCATATGTCCACAGATACTCCAAGATTAACCCTGGGATCGGAAACCATAACAAACTCGCGTAGAAGAAACTTCCGTACACGGTGAAATAGCCTGGGGGGGGACGATATGCGCGGTCCGACGAAGAGGGCAGTATAAACTCTACTGCCTCGCTAATACCGAAGCAAATCTTCAAGTCTGAAAGACTATCCGCGGAAGAAAGTGTCGAACATGGGGGATCCGCGACCTTCTTCTTTACGGCTCACTTTCTCGACGGAACTTTTTGTAGGCTCATTAGGAGATCCAGTTCCCTCCTCGCTTCGGCATGATCAAAATTCCAATCCTCCTCGGGTTTTATATGTGACGCCTCGGCGATTTGTAATGGATTATTATCAACTAGGGACGCCACGCTAATCTGAGCTCCTTCGCTAGTAGATCCTTTTGCCTCGGAACTCGGAAGCTGATCTATGTTGCACCCGCCTCGGAAGAATCTCCGAATTCTTCGGAACGAATTATCTTGTGGCCCCGAACTGTTGGAGAATTAATCGAGCCGATCGAATCTTCAATGCTCGGTGCTCCTCCGACGTCAGGAGAGATGACGGGAAATGCCTCGGCTCGTGAAGAAGCAAAAGATGCTTTGGTCTGAGAAGACATGGAGTGTCGGCTTGGCAAAGATAAACTACGCCTCGCTATGACCAGAATGGATCTGGTGCTCGCTTCGGCTCGGAGAAGCAAGACGGTGACAGCGGGAATTCGAGGGTGATGACGGATCGGGAATTCAGGGCGGACGGCGGCAGTACGGAAAAAATCGTGAAAACCCTAATCTAAATCCGAACATAAAACTAGAGAGAAGGGAGAGAAAAGAGAGAGAACTAACCTCTGAATTTTTGGAGAACTGAAGATAATGAAAAAACTGAGGGATGACTTCGGTTTTTATAGCCAAAATTGACGAGACGTTTACGCTTCCCGAGGTAAAGCTAATTTTCGAAGAGAACAATGGGCCTCTCAAAGCCCAGATTCATCAAGGCCCAGGCCCATTTCGGAGAATTGGGAGACATCCTAAAACAAATTCTAAGTGTTCCCAAGTTTGTGAAATGACGGCTAGACGCCGAGGTGAGAATGAATGTCCTTCGAGGACCGAGGCGAATATACTAGAAGTAAGTGGTACATGCCTCGGTTCGTGAACACTTCGGCTTGAAGAACGCCTCGTTCATTTAGGCCAAAGCATCGCAGCGAGCTGAAGTCAAACGCTTCGACTTGGAAACAAAGCTCCAAACCGCCTCGGGAGATTGATCTCGCCTCTCTAATCACCTCGTCATCCACACTTCTGAGTCTAACAAGCTGGGGGGCTAACTGTTGGGGTCGGTTTTCACCCCGACGAGATCAATCAAGAAAATGGCTAAGTATGGAAATCATTCTCGACCGCACAAAATATGCATGAAAACGAGTCCGAGCTAGAGCGCCTCGCTGCGTGGAATATGCACGAAAACGAGCCGTGCACACTTTGTGGACGAGGCAAAACCAAACATCCCGGCTCACAGTTTGTGCACGAGGCAAACACCTCGGCGCGCAGTTTGCGCACGAGACCGAGCTAAAGCGCCTCGGTGCATGGAATGTGAGGAAGAGCCGTGCACAGCTCGTGCGTTACGCCGAGCTGATCACTTCGGTGCATTTCCTGTGCATGGTGCAGGCTGAATGCTTTGGCATAGAATTTGCACGAAGAACCAAAACGAACCGAACCAAACCGGGCACATCTGGTAGCAAACATAACCAAAGTGATTATGGGCTGAGCGAAAACCGATCTCAAGATTAAAACTTCTGGGCCACAAGCCCGAGCCCACGAAGAGATCCGAGGAAAACATTTACCCTAGGCGTCTTGCGGGAAGAAGCGCCGCGAAAAAAAGGGATCGAGAAAAATATAGGGGAATATTCCCGAAATCTTAGGCTTAGAAAGATGTATAAATAGGATCATTAACTTGTTTGTGGGGGAGGGGCGAGACCTAGCAGAAAACACTTGTACCCAAAAGCTTATCACGACAAATCTAATAAAACTCCATCTTTGGATCTTCTTTTTTGTTTCTTAACTTAGAATCTTTGCGTCCTCTTTTGAAATTCTTAACAGATAATCTATTGTGTGAAATCCAGCACGCACAGTTTGTATCGGCGATGCTCACCCCAAACGTTGCGTAGGCATCGGAGTCGACCTCCCGAACACCATCAAGAGTGAGCTCGTGTCCTTCCTAAAAGAAAACACGAACTCATTCGCCTGGTCCACGGCTGACATGAAAGGAATCGACATAGACGTAACCTCTCATGAGCTCAATGTATGTCCTACTTTCAAGCCAAAAAACAAAAACGTCGGAAGCTCGGACCCGAAAGAGCTCGAGCAGTAAACGACGTGGTCGATCGCCTCCTGAAAGTTGGCTCGATCAGGGAGGTAAAATACCCCGAATGGCTTGCCAACCCGGACATAGTCAAAAAGAAAAACGGGAAATGGAGAGTTTGCGTCGATTTCACCGACCTGAACAAAGCTTGTCCAAAGGACAGCTTTCCACTCCCACACATTGACCGCCTGGTAGAAGCCACGGCAGGTCACCAATTGCTATCCTTTATGGATGCATTCTCAGGATACAACCAGATCCTCATGAATCCATAGGATCAAGAAAAGACCTCCTTCGTAACGGACCGCGGTACGTACTGCTACAAAGTAATGCCCTTCGGCTTGAAAAACGCATGAGCTACATACCAACGGTTAGTCAACAAAATGTTTGCCGAGCAAATCGGAAAAACCATGGAAGTCTATATAGATGACATGCTGGTTAAATCCTCCAAGGAGGAAGACCACGTCTCTCAGCTAAGGGAATGTTTCATAATCCTCAACAAATACGGAATGAAACTAAACCCAGCCAAATGCACGTTTGGAGTTCCCTCTGGCGAGTTCATCGGCTACCTAGTAACCGAAAGAGGAATAGAGTCTAACCCTAAACAGATCGCATCTTTCATGGAAATGTCCTCACCAAGGACAACACGTGAAGTGCAACGGCTAACGTGAAAGATCGCAGCTCTTAACCGATTTATCTCCCGGTCGATTGACAGGTGCCTTCCTTTATACCAGCTCGTAAAGGGGAACAAAAAATTCACATGGGACGAGAAATGCGAAGAAGCTCTAAATCAACTTAAGTCTTACTTAAGCGAACCTCCGATATTGGCCTAACCAGCGGAAGGAGAACCTTTGTACCTTTATCTCGCGGTATCACCCGCATCGATGAGTGGATTATTAGTTCGCGAAGAACAGAACGAGCAAAAACCCGTTTACTACGTAAGCAAAACTCTGATCGACGCTGAAACAAGATATCCAGCAATGGAGAAGCTCGCATTAGCATTGGTCATGTCAGCTCGCAAACTTCGTCCATATTTTCAATCACACTCAATCGTAGTGATGACCTCTGAACCATTAAAAACCATACTACATAGTCCCAGTCAATCTGGACGTCTAGTAAAATGGGCCATCGAACTCAGCGAATATGATATCGAATACCGTACTCGAACCGTACTCCACATCGACGACGCGTCTTCCAGGCAAGGATCTGGAGTAGGGATCAAGCTCGTATCCCCCACGGGAGAAGTCCTAGAACAATCTTTCAGGCTCGGCTTTATAGCTTCCAACAATGAAGCAGAATACGAGGCACTGATAGCCGGTCTCAAGCTCGCTATAGGGATCGGAGCTCGAGAGGTTAATGCCTATAGTGATTCCCAGCTAGTTACTAGCCAGTTCAAAGGCGAGTACGAAGCAAAGGAAGAACGCAAGGAAGCGTATCTGAACGAAATCTTTGAGCTCACCCGAATACCACGAGGTGAGAACACCTCCGCTGACGCTCTAGCAACACTAGCCTCAACCTCAGATCCCGCTCTCAAAAGAATCATTCCTGTAGAGGGGATCGAAAAACCCAGCATCGATATAGCGCTGAAATTGCTGTCTTTAAAAGATAACGGCTCGAAACCAGCACATCGAGCTCGCAACACGAACGAGTCGGTCCCTGACACTGCCGTACTAGTAATCGACATCGATGAACAAACAATCTCCGAGTCCGCGGACGAAGAGCAAGAGCTCGTTACCGATCTCTCACAAGACAAGATCAATAAAGATTGGAGAACCCCAATCATACAGTACCTCGAACATGGCATAGTCCCTCCAGATAGGTGGGCCGCTAGAAAGCTAAAAATCAAAAGTGCGAAGTACTGTATGTCAGAAGACAGGCTACTCAAACGGAGCATCTTCGGGCCATACCTCCGATGCGTTCACGGAAAACAAACCCATGTAATAATGGAACAAACTCACAGCGGCCTGTGCGGTATTCACTCCGGTGGTCGAGCCCTAGCCATACGAATAAAGCGACAAGGCTATTTCTGGCCTACCATGATCGCCGAGTGCGAAGCATATTCCGCGAAATGTGACAAGTGCCAAAAGCATGCTCCTATAATCCATCAGCCCGCTGAAAAGCTATCATCCATATCAGCTCCCTACCCTTTTATGAGATGGTCTATGGATATAGTGGGACCTCTTGTCACCTCCGGGAAAAAGAAAGCGAGATTCCTTCTAGTCTTAACCGACTACTTCACCAAGTGGATCGAAGCCGAATCTTACCAACAAATAAAAGAAATACACGTTAGAGAATTCGTATGGAGAAACATGATCTGCCGACACGGATTACCCTACGAGATAGTGACCGACAACGGATCACAGTTCATCTCTAACTCCTCCGTCAACTTTTGCGAAACCTGGGGCATACGTCTCTCTTACTCCACACCTCGTTATCCGCAAGAAAACGGACAGGCCGAAGCCGCCAACAAATCCATAATGGATAATCTTAAGAAAAGACTCGATGCGAGCAAAAACAGATGGAGTGACGAACTCTCTGGGGTACTCTGGGCCTGCAGGACAACCCCTCGCAAAGCCACGGGTGAGACCCCATTCTTGTTAGCATACGGCATCGAAGCTGTAGCTCCCGCCGAAATCTTGGTGACAAGTCTCCGACGGGCAAAATGCCCGGAAAACGAGGAGCTAAACAACCAAATGATTATTGACGAGCTCGACCTCGCCGACGAACGCCGCGACCTCGCCTTGATTCGAATCCAGAACTATCGACAAGCAGCAGCTCACTATTACAACTCCAATGTGAAACATCGGTGATTCCAAGTAGGAGAGCTCGTTTTGCGAAAGGTCTTCAATCACAAAAAAGAGGAGAAGGCCGGCAAACTCGGCATAAACTGGGAAGGTCCCTACATTGTGACTCATGTAGTTCGCGACGGTGTCTACAGACTCTCAGAAGTCAGCACCGGCGATCACGAACTACGACCATGGAGCGTCATGAACTTCAAAAAGTACTATTGCTAAGTACTACCACCTAATAATCGAACTACGTAAAGGCTTGATCCCTTAATCGGGTACATATGCAGCTCGATATCGAGCACAGCCGCCCCCCATAAAAAAAAAACTCAACGAGCTCTCAGTGCGAGCCCACGAAATAACAATACGAGCTCTTGCCTGTCCAAGTCTCGCAAAGCCTCGACGAGCTCCTCATTTCGAGCTCCTGAGATCCCCAAATGAGCTCTTGCCCGTCCAAGTCTCACAACACCTCAAGCGAGCTCTTCACGACGAGCTCCCGATATCACCATGTGAACACCCGACTATCCAAGTCCCATAACATCCTACACAAGCCCTTATGACGCTTACACAAGCTCTTCAAATCTCATCAAGGCCCACAAAAGTTCATACGAGTTCTCCTGCAGCGATCTCCCCGAATTCAAACAGACTCTTGCTCAGTCAAGTCTTTAAAAATGTCCATTTACCATCTATTACATACTATCATGTAACAATCAATCGTATTCCCTTGAACACACTCTAACTCGCAAAGCATTCGTTCATACTTAAGCAACATAAACAGATCAAAGAGACCACGTCTCACAAATTACCAACACAAGGTCGTCAGTTCAACGATCAAACTCCCGAACCACAACCCAATAACACGTTCTCAAGAGTTTTTCGAGTAAAACAAAATTACTCAAAAGAACTGGGGGGAATAGTACCAGGATACGTCTTGCACAAAATTCGCAAGCAAAATCCTCATCACAAATCCTACTCAACCATCTGGCCAAGCTAAGCTCCAAACTTAGCACGCATAACTACGATAGGAATACACAAAATTATACGGGCTAAGCCTGGAGTCCGATTAAAAAGACTAAGTTGATACTTAGTCAGAATTCTCTACAAAGTAGACCTCGCATCGGAAGCCGTGCTGGAACATTCGTCTGAAAGCATTCGAACTAAAACGACGAACTGAAATCGCACTTCGCCAAAACTGGAACAAACCAAGCTAAATACAAATGAAGTAAAATAAGACGAGCTAAATCAATCACTTAGTTCGCAACTCGATAAACAAAACCAAAACCATTGACAACAGCATGTAAAAGGAACCTAAACATACTTTTACTTAAAAGTCAAAGGATTAAAGCCCTCCCGGGCACCAACATACTTGTCCAAAACAAAACAAAAACAACCAAACTTGGATAAAAACCCTCCCGGGCACTGAGTTCGAAAATAAAAAACATAAACGAAAAGAGAGAGTAGAAAGAGGAGCTCAGCCCTGCGCCTTCTCACTCTCTGCCGCGACCTCGTCAGGACCCGTTCCCAGAGCCTCGCCATCTTTCTTTCCTTCATCATTAGCAACCTCCATTACTTGATCTCCTTGTTTCGATCCGCTACCAAGCTCGATGACCCCATCGTTCGTTCCAAACTGGTTTAAACCGGTTGGTGCTTGCGTCGTTGGATCGATCAACATCACCAAGTCATCCGACATCGACGGAAGAGGGAGCTTGCTCACGGAAAAATCCGACTCAGCCGTCGCAGCCAACTCCAAGGCGGCAGCCTCCTTCCTAGCGGCCAAATCTGTGACCTCCTTAGCAAGGTCGATCTCACCCGCAGCAATCTCGGCGATTAGGTCGATATTCGCTATCGCCTCCTGGAGTTTAATCTCGGCATCCACCGAAGCATTCTTCTTCACCCACTTAGTCTTGATAGAACCGAGTATCTCGAGATATTTGGCTTGAGTTCCTTCCTTGCCAACCTTGCCGATTCCCTCATGGCTATCTCACGATCGGGAATGGTTCAACCGGGCCGCTTGATCGATTGCCTTTCCTCCTTCCTCTTGGAGAGCGAAGATTTGATTAGCTGCATTGTCAAGCTTCTGCTTTAGGTTGATCTCGATATTCTCTAGCTCGTTGATACGAGCTTCCATCTGCTGAGCTCCGATTAACTTACGAGATAATACCTTCTCACGCTCCCTGTGCTCCTGCAAACTCTGGATCAACTATGCCACCACATTCTCCGTCTGAACGAGCTCATTAGTTTGAGGAACCGCCTTCATCTTTTGCTCGAATATAGCAGCCGCCTTGTTTGTCGCCACAAGAGCCTGTTTATCAGAACAAAAGAAGAACAATCAGGACAACAAAAATGTCCCAAGGCCCAAGGCCAAAAATCCAGAATTTTCAGAAGACTAACCTTCCCATAAGCATCCATCATCTCGATATAGGCCTCTTTGGCAACCATATCGCGAACCGATGGGAGCCCGCACCCTTCGGGCTTAAAATGCCGCAGCAAATTGGCGACGCCCCAGGCTTCCTCCGCGATGGGGCAATCCTTCTTGTGGTTCAACTTCCAATGGAACGGCTTGCTGGCAGTTGAACCATTCCCATTAGAGGAGCCCAATTTAGCTCCAGCTTCATCGCCTCTCTCGTGCGAGCTCAGGTCGATCTCGGACCTCGCTCCCTTTGAACCTTGACGGGAAATTGTCGCCGGGATTGTATGAGTCGATCCATGCGACCTCGAAACTCCCGCATCTACCGCCGATTGAGTCGGCGGAATACCGGTCTCGTCTTCACCACGTGGAGAATGATGCGCCTGAGATTGGGAAGTGGTCGGAGAAGCGTGTTTCTGACTCCCCCCTTTGACCGTGGTAGTTGGGTTCGCTGAACTGGCATCTAGGCCTAACACTCTAGCTCGAGGCGGTCCGGTCCCCAGCGCCCTTATAAGTGCATTGGCTAGCTCACCAGTCTTAATCGTACCAACATCGATGGGACCCTTGCCAGAGCGACGACTACTTTGCCTTCGAGACATTTTTCGATCAAGCTGATTGGTCGCAGTTGAACCAGAGTCGGATAATTGGCGAACTGGAGCTGCACCATTAAGCTAAATAAAGGCTCGGGAGATACTCGAAAACAACGCACAATAAAATCTCATCAGACTAACCTCGCCGAGCTGGTTTATCAGCACGAACTAGAGGAGGAGGAAGAGCTCTCGTCGCGTCTCTCAGAACTTGCAAATCGAGGACGTAGCGAATCCCCTTCGGGGTGAATTGGTCCCAGTGAACTTTTTCCTTTCGCAGCTCGTCTACCAAAGCTTTTGTCAGGACGTCGAGGGGAATCGAGACAGGTGTTTCTGCAAAAAAAAAAAAAAGACGCGAATTAGCCGCGGATCGTTTCAAAACACACATGCACATTTAAAAGCGATCTAACTAAAAGTTAATCTCCTAGTCCCCTAACCGGTGCGAGTGGCCCACACAGTCGGAATCCTCGAAGGGTCAAAATCCCCAATAGAGGCTCGGTTAACACGAAAAAAGAATGCCTTCTCCTTCCAACTGTCCCTGACCGGGATCTCCTCCGGGACCTTACTGCTGCTACGAGGAGAAGGATAATAGGTTCCGGGAAGTTTGACGTTGTGCTTCACCGAGCACAGTAGCAGGAAGGTGTGGGCATCAAAATATTCATTTTCCTCTCGGGCGCGAACCGCCAGACCTATTACCAAACGAACAAAGTTGGGACACATCTGGGGAAACACCAGATGTAGCTCCGCCAGCGTTTCCAACTGGATGGCCGGGATCGGAAATGTCAGACGACATTTGGTGAAATACGTCGAATAAGCGCACCAGAATCCATCCCGAACAAGCTCCGGATATTCAGATTCCGACGGGAGCACTATTTCGACGTCATCCGGGACGCCATAAACCTCTCGAAGTTCTCTCAAATGCTTCGCCGCGAGTTTCGAAGGCTCGTGAGGGCCGAAAGCTTCGACGGAGGAGCTCTCAGCTATCCTTTTACCCCTCGATTTCGACATCGTCGGATGAAAGTCTCACCAGAATCTTCGAAAAAAGATTTGGGGAAGGAAGAAAAGAGTATACGAAATTTTTCAATCTAAGTCGCTGAGAACAGAAGCGAGTTTGGATTCTGCTAAATTGAAAAGGTTTTCAAGAATCTAAAGGTTGGCTTTTACTTCCTAGTAAATTGCAGAAGGAAGTAAAACGATTAATAAAGAGGGAGAAGAGAAGTTACCTCGAGGTGGCATCGACTTTTACGTTTTCAATAAAGACGTGGATGTTACCTTTATAAGCGCCCCCTCATTGGCAAATCTCAGGAATCGCGGAAAATCCCTCGTCCTTATTGATCTCAGCCGTTCATCTCTAAAGCCTGATAGCTGCATGCAGATCTGACGTCGCTCACGGAGCTCGAGATAATGATGGTGTTTCTCTTGATTTATCTCGGCCGTTCATCTTAAGGGAATTATCCCAACTAGAAAGATCGTATTTAATGTCGTCAGAGATTCGACGACATCTGTCCAGATCGCAAAAAAATTCTGTTTTCATTTTCTCTTGACCGTTCGATCGGCGAGAAAGAGATCGCGAGAATCAAGACATACTAACCGTTAATCCGCACGCTAAGATCAATGCTATCTCTTAACGGGCTGGGGGAAATTGTTGGTGTTGGATTTGGCACAAATTCGGCCCGTGTCAAAAGCCCATTAACCATAATGAGAAGAATCCAAGTACCGAAGCCCGTCTACTTCTGAAGACAACTCGTCAACCCAGCATAGCTCGATTAATGTCTAGCTCGACCAGAAACCTGCGAGCTAACCAAGGAGTCGACCAAAACAGTTACACGATATCCTAAAGATCAGGGAGTCCGAGATATTCGGGTGGTTAGCTCGGTCAAGATACGCCGAGATATGCGGAGAGCTGGAGCTGGAGAGCTAGTATAAAAGAAGAGGAGGACGCTCGGAGAAAGGACGTCACGTTGAATTCATTTGTAAACCCTTGATATACTCATATATTTCGCATATTTATCATGCATTTAGAATAAGTTTTCATCCATATTTCATTTATAGCTAAGTATAATCATAGTATTTGATCATTTATAGGATTTAGAACATTTGCATTTGCATTTGCATTTTCTTTTGTATATATGCATCATTTCAGGTTATTCTATGGATTTGGCGACAATGTGGAAGCTGGAAACATAATATGATGAGCTAGGAACAAGTAGAGAGCAAATTGATGTCATCTGACTTGCTGTACCGAGATGTTGCAACCGATTCAAATCCATGCCACCTAAAGCGACTTAAAGATCAGACTCTACAAAGACTTTCCATTCCGATTCAGCCTCCGAAATCTTCATAAAACTCATATAAAATTGAGTTACCTTTCGTTCAGAGGTTATTTCAAGTCATTATGGTCAGTGGTTCAGAAGATACGGCTATTTAAGTAACAACACGTCCGTCTGGAAGTTTGGCGACCAATTTCGTTAACTGAACGATCAGCTCGGACGAAGGGTTTTTCATTGCGATTTAGCCTCTACAGTCTTCATGAGAGTTTTAGGAAATTGAGTTAGCTTTAATTTGGTGGTGATTTCAAGTCAAACGGTTCAGTAGTGCAAAAGATACAGATCGATCAATCCATGTACCCGAACCAAAAGATACCACTTGCAAGTGCTCCAAAAAGTGTTTATGCTTTAGTAAAAGTGGGATTAGAGAGGTCCCTTGTCCCTTGCCCCTTGTCCCTTGCCCCTTGACTCCTCTTTTAAGGCCAATAGCCATGTTTAAAACTCTATATAAGGAGTGTGTGTGTGCTTGTAATAATCATTCAGTTTTTCATCAAGTTTTCAATCAAGTCTTTATATTCTCACTTTCAAAGTCTTCTTAGTGTTCTTGTAATCTTTTCTTTGTTCTTGAGTTCTATAGTTCTTCTTATTTAGTTCTTTAAAAAACTCTTATTTTTATTATATATATTTCGTATTTAAGTTATTCTAATGTCAAGTCTTTCTTCTTAATTCTTGTTTAATCCTTTGTTAAAATCCTTATTTTTATTATAGATAGCAAGTGTTTAAATTATTCTAATGTCAGATCTTTCTTCTTTATTCTTACTTAGATTTTTGTAAAAAAAAAACTCTTGTATTTTTATTATCTTCTACAAGTATTTAAATAAATTTCAAGTCTTTCTTCTTAACCCCATCGATCATGTTCTTTAACTCTAAACTTATGTTTAAAAGAGGTAAGAACATGATTTGTGAGTAAACCGCTTAAGGTTTGAGGTTGGGATGATTAAGGAGGTTGGAGATTAAAATCTTGGTTTTGTTTTTATCTTGTTCTTCATTTAAATTCTCTTCTTGGATTTGGGGGTTTTAAGGTCTAGAGATTCTCTATGGAGATCTCTTTAATCTAGGGATTTCCTTATCCTAACAAGACTTAGGAAATCCCGTAAAACCAAATCCAAGAGACTAGCTCATCCTTTCCCACACATCATGGATGCTTAGGGAGCTAGTTAAACCGTTTTTTAAGATCCATTCTTATTGTTCTTTACCTCTTCTTTCCACCACACATCATGGGTTAGGAGGAAAGGGTGAGGAAAGGGTTTATACCACACATCCTGGATAAATCTAAATTGGTTTCTTAAGGTTTAGAGAAATTGCTAAAAGAGTAAAAATTATGTTTTTAAACCTCAAGTTCGAATCTTCAACCTCCCTAAGCATGATTCCCAACCTAGAATCTGTTTTTAATATTTACAACCAAAAACCACTTTTCTTTAGTTTTGTGTTTATTTATCTTTATTAAATTTCTCATAAATAGTTTAATTATGCAATATAGCTTTATAAATTTGTAAAATTGTGTTTTTAATATTTTTATTATTTTAGAAATTGCTTAGAGTCTTATTTTATTACCTGTTGTTGATTTGGTAATTGTTTGATTTTTAGAAATAGTTTTTCTTATTATCTTGCTACTTACTATCAAATCTGTATAATTAATCCGGTTTTAGAATTGAATTTTATTAAATTAGTAGATCGGTTGTTTTATTGTTTAGGAGTCATCTAGTACTTGTATAACCCTTCTGTAGGGATTGTAAAATAGTTTTCATGTCTGTTTAAAAACTGCAAGTAATTGTTTTAGAATTTTTCACCCATTTAACTCGAATTTTGCTTAGCTTCATATAACTTTTGTAATCTTAGTAGCTTTCACCCCAATGTTGGTTTGACACCTAAAGTACTACAACTGCAAAAATACCTTTAGATTTTGATTATCAAACCGGTTAAAATCCTGTTTATCAAATGGCGGTGTTGCCAAACTTTGGTTTTAAGTGAATTTATTAGGATTTGAAGTTTGTGGAGACTAGGTTTTTTTTTTCTTTTCTAATTTACCTACTATTGTGATTGTGTTTTCAGGTACATGAATCTAAGGTCTAGAGGTGACAACAACCTGCTCACACCACTAGACAACATCTAACAACTAGGAAACGCAAGACATAGGAGAGAGAGATTACTTCTTGATATAGAAGAGTACCATCAAGAAGTGATGGTTGACCATGATCAGGTGGAGGATCCACATCAACATGATGCTGCTGGCAGAGGCATGGGACAGCCTTACCAAATCCAAAGGGCACCACTCATAATTGGCGCCGGTGATGCACCAAACACACACTCCAATCGCTTCGGCATCACGCCCCCACCGGTCCAAAACAACTACTTTGAGATCAAGCCTGGCTTCGTCTCTATGGTGCAAAACAACAAATTCCACGGCCTGGCTATGGAAGACCCATTGGAGCACTTGGACAACTTCGACCAAGTGTGCTGAATGATTAAAATCAACGGCATATCCGAGGATGCCTTCAAATTGCGCCTTTTTCCCTTCTCTCTTGGGGATAAGGCAAGGCATTGGGAGAAAACATTACCACAAGGCACCATCACGTCCTGGATAGAGTGCAAGAAGGCCTTTCTCTCAAAATTCTTCTCAAGCACTAGAACCGCTCGGCTTAGAAGCGAGATAAGCGGCTTCACTCAAAAACACAATGAAAGCTCTAGTGAAGCAATGGAGCGCTTCAAGGACTACACCATCCAGTGTCCTCACCACGGCTTCATTGAAGAGACTCTCTTGAGCACTATATACCGTGGATCCTTGCCCAAAATTCGAATGCTACTTGACACGGCAAGCTGAGGGAACTTTCTCGGTCAAGATGTCCACGATGGAATGGAGCTCATTGACAACCTCGCTTTGAGTGATGGGAATTATTCTGAGGACTATGATAGAGCACCAAGAGGACATGAACTGGAGGCATACAAAAAGGAGTTGAAGTCACTCCATGAAAAAATTGACAAGATGATGCTTGTCAACACAAAACATGTCCACTTCGTCGGTGAAGCCACGGACATGTCTCAAGGAAGAAGTGGAGAAGAGTTTGAGGAAGCAAATTGGGTTGGAGGACAAGACTATCCTAAGCCACAGGGATACGCCTCAAGGTACCAAGGAAACAACAACAACTTGTCTTACAGAAGCACCAATGTGGAAAATCCAAAGGATCAAGTGTACCCTCCACAACAACCAAACCAAGGCAAACCGTTTGTACCATACAACAAAGTTGGATTCCAACAAAAGGGTGGGTATCAAGGGCAAAGAAAGGCACCCTACCAAGGCAACCAACAGCAAGGGAACAAACCGTACCCTCCTGGTTTCATGCCTCAGCAGCAACAAAATCCAGGGCCAACTCTAGAATCGCTACAAGCAATGCTCCAACAACTTATACAAGGCCAAGCGACCAGTGATCAAAAATATGTTGATATCAACAAACGCATGGACTCCTCCTTTCATGACGTCTCTACACAGCTCACCAACATCAACAACAAAATTCGTCACCTGGAGAAAGGAAAAGCTAGTACAAGCAGCCAAGGTACTTTACCAGGACAATGCGAAACAAATCCAAAAGAGTATGCGAATGTGATCACGCTAAGGAGTGGAGAGAAAGTCGCCCCAACGGCTACAGAAAAAGACAATGAGGACATTGTGGTTCAAGAGGGGGAGAGTGATCTTTCAAATGATCAAGAGATCACCTTCGACAATGTCTACATCGAAAGGGCAAAGAAAGGCAAGGAAAAAGTTTTGGAAAAACAAGTGGGAGAAACGAGCAAAGACAAAGATATTTTCATACCTCCACCTTACAAACCAAAGCTCCCCTTTCCTGGACGCTTCAAGAAGCAGCTGGTGGAGAAGCATAGAGCCTTGTTTGAAAAACATTTGAGAAACGTGGAGCTGAAATTGCCACTACTCGATTGTTTAGCCATGGTGCCGAAGTACGCCAAGTTTCTGAAGGATACACTCGCCAAAACAGCTAAAGGGTGCCAAGAAGTCATGGTGTTGAGCCAAGATGCAGTGCAATCATCCACAGAGAGATAGCACCAAAGAAGCTAGGAGATCCAGGCTCATTCACCATACCTTGTGCGCTAGGGCCATTAAAGTTCAACAATTGTTTGTGCGACTTAGGGGCGAGCATAAACCTCATGCCTCACTCCATTGCAAAGAAGCTAGGCTTCACCAAGTTTAAGGAGTGCAGAATCTCGTTGATCTTGGCCGACCGAAGTGTAAGGCTCCCGGTAGGAATGCTTGAAGACTTACCGGTGAGGATAAGCAATGTGAGTGTCCCCACGAACTTTGTTGTTCTTCATATGGATGGAGAACCTAAGGATCCCCTTATCCTTGGAAGACCGTTCTTGGCAACTGCTGGAGCTATAATTGACGTCAAGAATGGCAAAATTTCATTGCACTTGGGCAAGGACGTCAAGCTCAACTTCGATATTAATGAGGTTTTGAAGAAACCGACGATCGATGGACAAGTCTTCTACATAGAAGCTATGGATCTTTTAGCTGATGAATTGCTAGAGGAATTGGGTCAAGAAGATCATCTACTAGTGGCGCTGACAAAGGAGTGTGGAGAGTATGGTTACCTAAGTAATCAGACCCAAGAATACATTCGCATCCTTGACTCTCGCAAAACTGTCAAGGAGATCGACCAAGAGATCGAGCCACTCACTCGATCTAACGACAAGATCGACGGCCTGATCGATCAATCCACACGATCCAAAGAAGAGATCGACCGGCGAACACGATCTCCCGCTCGATCGAAGGAAGAACGACTAGCCGATCGACCCATCAACTCGATCATGGCGGGGCAGACGCTTGAAGAAGCAAGTATGGAGGCTCATGACTCGGGGTCTAAGAAAGCAAATGAGGACAGCGATCTCAACAAGAATCAAGAGGAGGAATGGAGCGAGCTACTAGCCCCAAAGGTGGACCTCAAGCAGCTACCAATTGGTCTAAGGTACGCTTTCTTAGGATCAAATGAGACATACCCGGTCATTGTCAATGATAATCTAAATGATGATGAGTTAGACTCTCTCCTGAGGGAGTTGAGGAAGTATAGAAAGGCCATTGGGTACTCTTTAAGTGACATCAAGGGCCTTTCACCATTACTTTGCACTCATAGGATTCATTTAGATGATGAGAACACTTCTTCTATTGAACATCAAAGGCGATTAAACCCGAACTTGAAAGAAGTTGTTAAAAAGGAAATCCTAAAACTCTTAGAGGCCAACGTGATATACCCCATAAGTGATAGCACTTGGATCTCACCAGTCCATGTCGTGCCTAAAAAGGGGGGAATCACGGTGATAAAAAACGAAAAAGATGAGTTAATTCCTACTAGAGTTATAACCGGCCATAGAATGTGCATTGACTATAGGAAACTCAACAAAGCCACTAGAAAAGATCACTTCCCACTGCCATTCATTGATCAAATGTTGGAAAGATTAGCCAACCACCCCTATTACTGTTTTCTAGACGGTTATAGTGGCTTCTTTCAAATCCCGATTCATCCAAATGACCAAGAAAAGACAACATTTACTTGTCCTTATGGAACATATGCATATAGGAGAATGCCTTTTGGTTTATGTAATGCTCCTGCTACATTTCAAAGATGCATGATGTCTATATTTTCTGATTTGATTGAGGAGATGGTTGAGGTATTCATGGATGATTTCTCCGTGTATGGCTCTTCCTTTGGTATTTGTTTGTCTAATTTGTGCAAGGTACTCAAGAGGTGTGAGGAGACCAATCTCGTGCTCAACTGGGAGAAATGCCATTTCATGGTAACAGAGGGGATTGTCCTTGGTCACAAGATCTCAGGAAAAGGCATTGAAGTGGATAGAGCAAAGGTGGAAGTGATGGTTACTTTGGCACCTCCGGCTAACGTGAAAGGAATTAGAAGTTTCTTGGGGCACGCTGGCTTCTACAGAAGGTTCATCAAAGATTTTTCCAAGCTAGCACGTCCCCTTACAAGGCTACTATGCAAAGAAGCTGAGTTCAACTTTGATGAAGAATGCCACCAAGCGTTCAAGACCATCAAAGGCGCGCTAGTAACCGCACCGATAGTACAAGCACCGGATTGGGACTTTCCCTTCGAGATCATGTGCGATGCAAGCGACTATGCTGTGGGTGCTGTCTTGGGTCAGAGGAAGGACAAAAAGTTGCATGTAATCTACTATGCAAGCCGCACCTTGGATGATGCACAAGTCAAGTATGCAACCACCGAAAAAGAGCTTCTAGCCGTGGTCTTTGCTTTTGAGAAGTTTAGATCTTACTTGGTGGGTTCTAAGGTCATTGTGTATACTGACCATGCTGCCTTGAGATACATATACTCCAAGAAAGACACCAAGCCTAGACTCTTGAGATGGATCCTTCTCTTGCAAGAGTTTGATATGGAGATCAAAGACAAGAAGGGTATAGAGAATGGTGTTGCGGATCATCTTTCTAGGATGAGAGTGGAAGAAATCCTACCTTTAGACGACTCACTCCCTGAAGAGCAGCTCATGATGATCAATACCGTGGTATGTGCGAAGCTAGAAGACACACTTGAAGAAGTTTTGAGCCTAAAAGAAGAAAATCTCCCTTGGTATGCGGATATTGTCAACTTCTTAGCTTGTGGGGAAGAGCCTACTCATCTGGACCGGTACCACAAGAAGAAATTCATGAGAGACGTCTCACACTACTTCTGGGATGAACCTTACCTGTACAAAAGGTGTGTGGACAGTATGTACCGAAGATGCGTCACAAGAGAAGAAGCGAGAGACATACTTCTACATTGCCACGGTATGACCTATGGGGGACATTTTGCGAGTTTCAAGACTGCTACAAAGGTTCTCCAAGCTGGGTTTTGGTGGCCTACACTCTTCAAAGATGCGCATGAATTCATCAAGTCATGTGAAGCATGCCAAAGAACCGGGAACATCACCAAAAGAAACGAGATGCCACAATCGCCAATCTTTGAAGTAGAGATCTTCGACGTATGGGGGATCGATTTTATGGGCCCGTTTCCATCATCATATGGCAACAAGTACATTCTTGTAGCAGTAGACTATGTGTCTAAATGGGTGGAAGCCATGGCCTCACCAACAAACGATTCAAAGGTGGTACTTAAACTCTTCAAAACAATCATCTTTCCAAGATTTGGAGTCCCTAAGGTGGTTATTAGCGATGGAGGCAGCCACTTCATCAACAAGGTTTTTGAAGGTCTCTTGAGAAAACATGGTGTTAAGCACAAGGTGGCCACGCCCTATCACCCTCAAACAAGCGGCCAAGTGGAGGTTTCGAATAGACAAATCAAGACTATACTAGAGAAGACCGTGGGAGTCACTAGAAAGGATTGGTCTAGCAAGTTAGATGATTCTCTTTGGGCGTATAGAACGGCATACAAGACTCCAATTGGGACCACGCCTTTCAACCTCTTATATGGCAAGTCTTGTCACCTTCCTGTGGAATTATAGCACAAGGCTCTTTGGGCCGTGAAGCAACTCAACTACAATCTCAAAACGGCTCAAGATAAACGGTTGGTGCAACTTCAAGAGCTCGATGAGATAAGGATGAATGCATATGAGAGCTTCAATATTTACAAGGAACGGACCAAAGCCTTTCATGATAAGAAGCTGGTGCACAAGGAGCTCAAGGAGGGAAGCATGGTTCTACTCTATAACTCAAGATTGAAGCTGTTCCCTGGAAAGCTCAAGTCTAGGTGGTCCGGGCCGTATGAGATTAGAGAAGTATTACCATATGGAGCTGTAACTTTGGTTGGGAAGAGTGGATAAAATTTCACAGTGAATGGGCATCGAGTCAAGCCCTATATGGTGAGTGGCTGCAGCAAGGAGAGCACCACGTTGCCTCTCCAAGACCCCCCACTAGCCTAACCAAGTAAAGTCAAGCTAAGAGACTTTAAACAAAGCGCACTTGGGAGGCAATCCCATGTCTATCTTTGTATAAAATTATTATTTCATTTCTAGATTATGTTTTTAACTGTGTGTGAGCAGGATCAAGGGAGTCCTCCATGACACGCCAAGAAAGAGCAGGAGGACCGGAGCAACCTCAAGCTTCGGCCATCTCTAGCTTCAAGGTACCAAAAACGCCAAACTTTGTATATAACATGCATTTTTGTTTTTATTTTTGTGTTTCTTCTCTTGAATTTGTACAACTTTGATGCCTTGTACAACTTTGAAATTAAGTTCTAACCATGCTTGGATCATTTGATTTGATTTTCTTGGCTTAAAGTTGAAAAAAACATGAACTGAATCAATACTTAAAAATCGGAACCTTAAAATGAACATCTAATTATCATGCTTGTACTTTTGAAAAAGAATACATGGATTACAAAAAAAAAATATTTAGACTTTCTTATTCACTTCACCACTCTTTGTAAGCCTAAATAGAATACCACTCCTTGACCCTTGCCTTATTTCAAGCCAAATTTCTTGTGTGATTGCAAATTGTGAGGCCTTATTTTCTGTTTGAACTTGGCATAAAGTGTTAGGTTTTGGGCGACATGTTTAGGCTCTCATAATGTTGCTAGCTTTGCATTTTAGCTAGTTTTAGGCTTGATTGGGAATTGGGAGTTCACAGGTTTGAGAATGGGAAGGTGTTAAGGAAAAAGATGAAAAAGGGATACATATTTCTAGTGGTTGATCTTGATTTGTGATAAGAAAAAGCTCAAAAGAAAGAAAAAGAGCCCTAGAGGCCAAATGCATAAAAGAAATATTTTTAGAAGAAAGCTATCAAAAGAAAGAAAAGAGCTAATATTTATGACCATACCACTAGCCTTAAGCAAAATTTAAGAAGTTTCCCTAAGAAAAGAAAGTGTTTGATGGAGTTCTTGTGGGTTTAAGCTTGGCGTGAATAGCCTTGTTGATTTGGGTAGTTTCTAGAGGGTAAGTGAGCTTGGAAAATATAAAAATAAATGAGAGAGGGATTAGGATCATTATTAGTATACTTGGGTAGATGTGAGTCTAGTCATGTATGCATGCATTGCCTTTTACCTTTAGCATTATGTATAAGTTCAAACATTTTTGAGAGAAACCATTGCTTGGAGTACCCATTTGAATGAGATCATTTTTATCTCATAACCTTAACCCTTACCAAATGTATTCGGTTTTAAAAAGCACAAGTGTGATTCACGGTTTGGAGCTCTTAATGAATATTAAAGGTTTTGATTCTTGGATTGTTTGGATTAAACAAGTCATGATTTGAATTTCGATTTCTGATGATTATGGCCAAGTCTTTTTGAGTAAATGCTTGTGTACTGCATCCTAAAACTGAGAACAAGGACCTTTGAGTTGATACATTTGAAAAACACTTTTGGATTTGAGCCCCCGTTTTTAATCATCTCTTCCTAGCTTGAATTTGGTTTGCTTGAGGGCAAGCAAAAGGCAAGTTTGGGGGAGTTGATATACTCATATATTTCGCAAGGCAAGTTTGGGGGAGTTGATATACTCATATATTTCGCATATTTATCATGCATTTAGAATAAGTTTTCATCCATATTTCATTTATAGCTAAGTATAATCATAGTATTTGATCATTTATAGGATTTAGAACATTTGCATTTGCATTTGCATTTTCTTTTGTATATATGCATCATTTCAGGTTATTCTATGGATTTGGCGACAATGTGGAAGCTGGAAACATAAAATGATGAGCTAGGAACAAGTAGAGAGCAAATTGATGTCATCTGACTTGCTGTACCGAGATGTTGCAACCGATTCAAATCCATGCCACCTAAAGCGACTTAAAGATCAGACTCTATATATTCTTTCCATTCCGATTCAGCCTCCGCAATCTTCATAAAACGCATAGAAAATTGAGTTACCTTTCGTTCAGAGGTTATTTCAAGTCATTATGGTCAGTTGTTCAGAAGATACGGCTATTTTAGTAACAACATGTCCGTCTGGAAGTTTGGCGACCAATTTCGTTAACTGAACGATCAGCTCGGACTAAGGGTTTTTCATTGCGATTTAGCCTCTACAGTCTTCATGAGAGTTTTAGGAAATTGAGTTAGCTTTAATTTGGTTGTTATTTCAAGTCAAACGGTTCAGTAGTGCAAAAGATACATATCGATCAATCCATGTACCCGAACCAAAAGATACCACTTGCAAGTGCTCCAAAAAGTGTTTATGCTTTAGTAAAAGTGGGATTAGAGAGGTCCCTTGTCCCTTGCCCCTTGTCCCTTGCCCCTTGACTCCTCTTTTAAGGCCAATAGCCATGTTTAAAACTCTATATAAGGAGTGTGTGTGTGCTTGTAATAATCATTCAGTTTTTCATCAAGTTTTCAATCAAGTCTTTATATTCTCACTTTCAAAGTCTTCTTAGTGTTCTTGTAATCTTTCCTTTGTTCTTGAGTTCTATAGTTCTTCTTATTTAGTTCTTTAAAAAACTCTTATTTTTATTATATATATTTCGTATTTAAGTTATTCTAATGTCAAGTCTTTCTTCTTAATTCTTGTTTAATCCTTTGTTAAAATCCTTATTTTTATTATAGATAGCAAGTGTTTAAATTATTCTAATGTCAGATCTTTCTTCTTAATTCTTACTTAGATCTTTGTAAAAAAAAAACTCTTGTATTTTTATTATCTTCCACAAGTATTTAAATAAATTTCAAGTCTTTCTTCTTAACCCCATCGATCATGTTCCTTAACTCTAAACTTATGTTTAAAAGAGGTAAGAACATGATTTGTGAGTAAACCGCCTAAGGTTTGAGGTTGGGATGATTAAGGAGGTTGGAGATTAAAATATTGGTTTTGTTTTTATCTTGTTCTTCATTTAAATTCTCTTCTTGGATTTGGGGGTTTTAAGGTCTAGAGATTCTCTATGGAGATCTCTTTAATCTAGGGATTTCCTTATCCTAACAAGACTTAGGAAATCCCTTAAAACCAAATCCAAGAGACTAGCTCATCCTTTCCCACACATCATGGATGCTTAGGGAGCTAGTTAAACTGTTTTTTAAGATCCATTCTTAATGTTCTTTACCTCTTCTTTCCACCACACATCATGGGTTAGGAGGAAAGGGTGAGGAAAGGGTTTATACCACACATCATGGATAAATCTAAATTGGTTTCTTAAGGTTTAGAGAAATTGCTAAAAGAGTAAAAATTATGTTTTTAAACCTCAAGTTCGAATCTTCAACCTCCCTAAGCATGATTCCCAACCTAGAATCTGTTTTTAATATTTACAACCAAAAACCACTTTTCTTTAGTTTTGTGTTTATTTATCTTTATTAAATTTCTCATAAATAGTTTAATTATGCAATATAGCTTTATAAATTTGTAAAATTGTGTTTTTAATATTTTTATTATTTTAGAAATTGCTTAGAGTCTTATTTTATTACCTGTTGTTGATTTGGTAATTGTTTGATTTTTAGAAATAGTTTTTCTTATTATCTTGCTACTTACTATCAAATCTGTATAATTAATCCGGTTTTAGAATTGAATTTTATTAAATTAGTAGATCGGTTGTTTTATTGTTTAGGAGTCATCTAGTACTTGTATAACCCTTCTGTAGGGATTGTAAAATAGTTTTCATATCTGTTTAAAAACCGCAAGTAATTGTTTTAGAATTTTTCACCCATTTAACTCGAATTTTGCTTAGCTTCATATAACTTTTGTAATCTTAGTAGCTTTCACCCCAAATTTGGTTTGACACCTAAAGTACTACAACTGCAAAAAGACCTTTAGGTTTTGATTATCAAACCGGTTAAAATCCTGTTTATCAACCCTAGAACTATCAGTTCGCACTAAATCTATCTTCTTCGAGATCTCTTGTAAACACTTCTTCGATTATCAATACAAAGTCCAGTTCGTTATATCGATCTTACATTTCATCTTTGATTCATAGAAGATCTAGCCCTCTTTTCCTTCACATAAATCACTACAAAACCTTGGTGTGAGTTTTGGATCTCACATTGACTAAAGCACAAAAGAAAGTACTCTCAAGCTTTAGAGGGAGTATGGAGAAAGTTGGAGCACTGTTGCCCAAAGTGGAGAGTTTGTCTCAAGTCAAAGGTCAAATAAGGTTCATCAAGGATATGCTTGCCAAAATAGAGAAGGTTGAAGAGCTAGTAGAGGGTCTAGATTCATCAAGCACAACAAGGAATGAGTCCAAGGTTATCCCAAAGCTTGGTAATCCGGGAAAATTTTTGATTTCTTATTCTCTTGGAGACTTGAAGATTGAAGAAGCTTTATGTGATTCCGGTTCAAGTGTCAATGTGATGTCCCTTGAAATGTTCAAGAACCTTGGGATCACCACTATGAAGAAATATTCATCACACATCACCTTTGTTGATGCTTCTTCAAGGCAACCTCTAGGCCTTGTAGAATATTATCCATTGAAAGTTGGGGAGCTTCTTTTCCCAACCGATTTCATTGTAATGGATATGGTTGAAGCAGCAAGACTACCTCTTCTTCTAGGGACACCCTTCCTCAACACAGCTGGTGCAAGCCTTGACTTCATCAATAAAAGGGTGATCCTCAGTAATGTGAATGCTAAGGTATTCTACCCTATGAAACCTTCTGTTTTGAGCCTTTGTGGGACAATCACATGTGACACTAAAGAAGGTGAAGAAGGACAACCTAAGGGGCAGCTGATGGGTCTCACTAGTGCGATGGGCCGAGCTTTGATGGTGAGAGTCTTCTAGCAATGTTTGATGGCCTCAAGATTCTTGAACATGAAGCTGAGCCACCAAAGAGGTCTATGAAGAAGAAGAAGGTGCTGCAAGCTGGAGCAAGCACCATGTACATCAAGAAAGGAGATGGAAAGCAGATTCCACTCCTTGTTCACCCCCATGCCTAAGGATTTGAAAAGTCAAGCTTAGTGACTTTAAACAAGCGCACTTGGGCGGCATTCCCATGTCTATCTTTGTATATATTTGCATTTTTTAATTCAATAATTTGTTTTCTAGTGTTTGTGGATGACATGTTTGAATCAAGGATGTTGGGCCAAGAGCAAAAACTTGCCAAGGAAATTTTAGCGTTGTGTTAAGCTATGTATCGAGCTACTAAGCTCGATACAGTTTTAAAAACCGCGTCTGCAAGCATATCGAGCTATGTATCGATCTACTAAGCTCGATACACCCCTATTCCAGGCAAGTCAACGAGGGTTGAACGGTTTAATTCACTCGAATTAAACCGGTTCTCCCCTCTTCTTCTTCCCCAAGCACGAAAAATAGCCCCCTTCACACACACACTTGCGATTTTTGGGTCTCTCTCTCTCAATTTTCAAACAATCTGAGTGATTTCAAGCGCCTCTTGCTAGATTTCTTGTGCTCTCATTGATTCTAAGTCAATCTCATTCATCCTCTCACTCGCTCAAGAGGTAAACAATCCAAAAACCAAGTTTTTCATCCTTTGCTCTAATGGTGGAAAATTAGGGGATTTTTGCAATAGGATGTTCGAATTGATTGTTTGTGGCTTGGACAATGTTTGATTATGGTTAGGGAGTAGAATTCGAGTGCTATACTAGGATTTCCATGGTTGAATTTCGAAAATTTGACACATAGGGTTCATGATGCGAAAATTCAAATTACTCTTTTGAACCTTGTTAGATTTTGGAGCTTTTACTTACATTAGTTTGCATTAACCATGCTTATGGATTGCCAATAGATAGCACTCGAATTTGGAAAATTTGGAAAAATTTTAAACTCTCTATTTGCCAAAATTTTGCTAAGTGTGGAATTGGAAGAACATTCGAAAGATTTGGCATTGATTCTGCTTGTTGCTTGCTAATCGCTACTATTTATTGTTCAAAATGAGTTGCTTACTCTCTCTACAAGCTTTGCCTCTCTTGTAAGAACATTGGGGAGAACTAGAGGAGAGAATGCAAGCCAAGGAGCAAGCTCTCAAGCAAGATCATCAAAGAGCCAAGGAAAGAGACAAGTGGTTGAGGACCGAGAGGTTGGAAATGAGGAGGAACAGTTCGTATTTGGAGCCAAGAAAAAGGCAACCACGAGAGCTTCAAAGGGGAAATCGAAGACCACACAAGAGGGTCCTAAAAAGAAGCTCACACCCGAGGAGCTCCTCAAGGTATTCATGGGCATGCGGTTCAAAGCAACAAAGTACACGCAGGAGCAGACGCTGCGAGCCTTGGGAATCTTTGAGGACTTCCAAACTCTCTTCACCAACATAGGATTGGCCAAGTTCATCACCAAGGCCCGTCCCGCTTACAAGCTCGCGACATGTGAGTTCATATCTTCCCTCACCGCGCACCTCTACTATGACGGTGAGGATTCACCACCGCGAGATGGTCATGGCTTCATCAAGTTCAAGATCCATAGGACTATCTACACAATGTCCTTTCGCTAACTGAATGAGGTCTTCGGTTTCAAAGAAGGAGAAAGGAGAATAAATACGCTCACCATTGATGAGTGTGAGTTGAAAGGCTTGTGGAAGACAATCGCGGTTGGGAAGTTTAAACCGGGAGGTAGCACGGGGAATATGATAAGGCATCCGGTGTTGAGGTATGCACACAAGGCTCTTGCTCACACCTTCTATGCAAGGAAGGAGGCCGGGAAAGTCACCAAGAAGGAGCTCGAGTTGCTAGATGTGGGTCTCTCCAAGTTCATCGGATTTCACACGAGAGGAGGCACAAGAGTCCGAGGATATAGGACGGGAGCTGGTATGGTTAGCCTATTGGTTAGACAGTTGCTCTCCTACCAAGATTGGGTTATTTTGATGAAGGACAAGGATCCCGAGCTTAGCATCGGCGGGATCATAACACCGATCCTCGAGGCTTGTGGGCATCGGTTAGGGACGGATAGTCTTGAACCTGAGTGGATGGACATCTTCTACCTTGGGAGGATTATGTTTCTCTCGGGAAGGTTAGGCCACAGGTTCGCCAACAAGTTCGTGGTAGACACGAAGACCAAAGCCAATATTTGTCTCCCCAACTCGCAAGCTACATCACTCCAAGACATCTCCAACATTGACTTTGTTCCCCCATATGAAGACCTCTACAATCACGTTGTCAATCCGCCTCTCCACTCCATTGCCAAGAGAGGGACATTTGACTTTGACCCAAACCAAGTCCTTGAAGAAGAAGAAGAATTAGAAGAGGAGGATCAAGCTCGAAGCCCGATTTATAGCAGTGAGAGATACTACTTCCCCTTTTGCATAGACCCAATGCCAAGCCCGGCATTGAGAGAAGCCCATGCACACATTGGTCTTCTCAAAAGGTGGAACAAGTATAAAGACCGAGCTATTAAGAAGCTCGGTGAGACAGTGATGGATTTGACAGTGATGGATTTGAAGAAGACAGTCAAGGGGCTAAAGGCCATCATCAAAGGAAAGTCCTCCACGAGGGGTAGAGAAGAGGGCACAAGCGATGTGGCAGAGGAAGAAGCCGAAGGAGAGAGAAAAATGGACCTTGATAGGCACCATTCATTCCATGTTCAACCAAGGGAAGCGGTCCAAGTAGACCCACCTCGCTCTTCCTCCCACGAAGCACGTCCAAGGAAGAGAAAGCCGAGCCGATCTCCTTCCTCGAGTAACCAATCACTTTCTCTGGGATCCTCCTCCTCTTCACAATTTTGAGGTACCTCCACCTCCCTTGTATATATTTCTTTTAGCTTTTCATTTTGTATTTTATGTCATGTTGAGAGTTCTCCTCTAAACTTTTATTACACAAGGGACTGTGTAATTTAAGTTTGGGGGAGAGGTTGAGAGATTTGACAATGTTTTTTGTGAGTCTTATTTTCCTTCTATGCATTTTGAGTCTCATGCATTCACTTAAGGCATAAAAAAACCAAAAAAATTGAAAATTTTGAAAACTTTCCAAAAAAGAAAGTCATTTAGATGTTGCATTTGCATTTTAGGATTGAGTCTAGTTGCATTACATGTAGGAATTGCATTCATATGCATTGGGAGCAATGATGATCTAATCCTTGTAGAATGCCAACTCATGTAATCAATTCATTGCCCTAGTTAGTAGTTCTTTGTTGCATTTGAACAAATCTTGAAAGAAAGGAAGAACCATGCTTGGACCACTTCACTTGCCACTAGATTTTGGTCGAAATAAGACCTTGAAATTGATAGCCAACTCTACTCACTTGAACCAAAATTTAACATTTAAATATCATGTCTTGCATTGAAAGTGAATTCATGGATATTAAACATATCTTGAGCTTTCTTACTCTCTTTACCACTCTCTTGCTAGCTCAAGTAGTACTCCCACCTTACCTTACCTCCTTAAAAGCCAAATGTTCTAGTGATATTGATTGTGAGGCCTTATTTTGATTAAACTTAGCATAAAATGTTAGGTTTGAGACAACAAGTTTATGCTCGATGTGGAGCTGCAACACCAGGCTGTCCTTGTACGCTTTGGACTCCTTGCGGACCTTGAGGTCCTTGCTGGCCTTGTTGGTCTTGTGCACCAGTTGCGCCTGCAGCTCCTTGATTTCCTTTGTTGATTCTCCATCCCCTGACGGTCTGCGATAACGGCTTGTTTCCAATATCGTCAAGCTGATCTCTCCAGCAGGTGTATAGCGTCGATTGGTGGAACAAGATTTGTTGTACCGTGTGACCGTAGGTTCATGTACCTATCAAAACAAAGGGATCAAAGTAAAAGTGTTAAATAACATGAAAATAAAAAGTTGTCCTTGTAACAACCAGAACCGAAATGACTAAATTTTAACCCCAAACGGCAACGACGCCAATTGATAACATGCTTTTAAGCTGTTAGGGAGTTCAATGACCCACCACTAGACCGTTGTAGTATAGTGTATAGGATATCAGTCCAATTGAGGTTGTTTAGTTGACAGATCGGTTATGTCAGTGTTATAAGTTAAGTTTGAAATGATTAAAGGTTGGAACTTTACTACTAAAACTAACTAAAGACTGGATCTTGTGTCACTCAAGACCATAAAAATATGAACTTTAGACTACTTGAGCAAGAAGTAATGATTTAAACGTTGAAAAAGATAAGCTTTATAAATAAAAGAAGGATCAAGATGGGTTTTATGAAATAGGTGACTCTCGGATTGTTTAACAAGCTAGAGCTTTTGGATCACATCAAAACTTGATCTTAAGATGGTGATTCTTAGGTAAAGGGATCCACAAGACGTTTAGCCCTTGGTGTTTGGGTTTAACCTCTTTGAATCTCTAACACCATAGACTAGCTCTCGTATAGCGGTATAATAGAAGAAACTAGCATGCTAAATCGTCCCTATTGAACCGTAAGATCTCCTAGATAACTAATGTCTTAGGCTAGGAAAGATCAAACTCTTGTTTATGGGTTTGGCTAAGCTAGCACGTGGTGTTCATGTCAAGCCGCCTATAATCTTTACACTAGATGATCAGACTAGACTAAGCATTGAGAATAATAAACAAGAAAGAATCAAATTTTATGTTCTAGCTAAGCAAGAAATGTAAATCCGAGAGTTCCTTGGTTCTTTTAACCCATCAAAACCCTTAAAACGACTACTCACGCGCCATTTAAGAAACCTCAAGATCCATAAGGATATGACTCGCAAGATAGTAAAAAACTAGAAAAGAAGCTTTTTTACAAGAAATGCTATGAAACAAGACTTGATAACTTCAAAATAACATAAAAGGTTCAAGCTTTGAACAAAGTTTTAATGGTGAAAGAAAACTAAGAGTTTCGGTTACAAAAGACAGAAAATAAAAGTGGAACGAGAGAGAGTGATAAGCGTGGGGGACAATGTGTATTTATACACCAAAGAGGAAAAACCCTAAACGTTGAGACCACTTGCCCGAAATGGGTACTATTTTGGACTGTAGCGTATCGGCTTCTTATCGTGGAAGCAAGCCGTAATGCTAAGTCTGTGTATTCTACGGGTAACTTCCATATCGGGGACAAAATTCGGGATCTTGCCGTTGTGAAGGCCGTTGCCTGCTGCCAATATCGGGCTAATGCTGATGCCTTGCTCCGATATCCTTTCTCGAGGAACACCTTGTATGATTTTCACTTTGGGATGCCTTCATCGGGATCAAGTCGATGCTACTCATCAAGGTTCACCATTGTGATTGCCCGTATTGGCTAAGGAGTTGTGATTCGTGCCCGATATCATCTGTTTCTTCCTTCTTGATCTCTCTTTGGACCTTCTTCCTCGGACCATCCTCCATACACCTTAGTTCTTGAGAAAACACTCCAAAATATGCAAGAATATGCAAAGACCTAACTTAATGCATCCTAGACCTAACATGAATGGAAATGATACAAAAACTAAGGCAAAAGGGCATGAATAAGATCCTAACTAGTATGAAATGCATGTGAAAAAGGTGTAAATTGCAGGGATATCAACACACTTTAACTTCTTTCTCGTTTGTCTCTCAACCAATGCTACAAAATGCTTGAAATATCCCAGAACTTGATCTTTTGTCTTCATAGTGTAAACCCACAACTTCCTAGAATGATCATCAACGAAAGTGACAAAATATGATGCACCACTTAGAGATTTTGTCTTCATTGGACCACAAACATCTGAATGCACCAGATCAATATCTCGGGTTATCTAGAAGGTGTAGAAGACTTGAAAGAGACCATGTGTTGTTTCTCCGCAATACAATGCGTACACTTCTGCAAGTGCAAACTGGAGATCCCTTGAATAGACTCCTTCTTAGACAACACAAACAATCCTTTCTCACTCATGTGACCGAGTCTCTTATGCCACAACTCAATGGCATCATCATTCTCCAAAGCATTAACAATGCCTTTAGAGACCTTAGCTTGCATCTAATAGAATGATGAAAACTTATCACCTCGAGCCACAACCATAGAACCTCTAGAAAGTTTCCATTTACCACCACCAAATAAACAATAGAAACTTTCATCATCAAGTCTTCCCGTGGATATCAAGTTCAACCGAACATTTGGGACATGCTTAACTCCCTTAAGCACAAGTCTAGTACCAATACTAGTCTCCAAGCATATATCACCAATGCCAACAACCTTAGCCAAACCATCATTACCCATCTTCAGAGAACCATAATTACCCAAAGTATAGGTAGAAAATAAATCCTGTTGCGATGTAGCATGAGTAGTAACTCCACTATCAACCATCCAACTAGTGTCTTGGCATGCAACATTAATGACATCACAATCATGGATAATCAGAAACTGATCGTCGGTGATCGTCACCCGATCTTCACCATCTCCTTGTTCCTTGTTGTCCCTTTTCAACTTCCAGCATTGTTTATTCGTGTACCCTTTCTTATGACAATAATGGCACTCTGTATTCACAAATCTACTAGACCTGCTTCTGCTCCTGCTCTTGTCCTTCTTGGGCTCTTGATGTGTACTCCTCCCCCTTGACTCAGTAACCAAAACATCTAAACGCGAGGAACTAGCATTTGATTGCCTTCTTATTTCCTCATTCAAGAGTCTATTCTTCACTAAGTCCATCAAAATAGCACCATCCGACGTGGAGTTACAAAGAGACTTTCTGAAAACCTCCCAAGATTTTGGTAATGTACCAAGAAGCCACAAACCGTGAATCTCATCATCAAACTTGATTCCCATGATAGATAGTTTGTTGAGCAATACCTGAACTCATTCAAGTGATTCGTCATCGGAGTACCTTCCTGATACCTCAGCTCAATCAACTTCTTAATCATGTACATCTTGTTATTTTCGGTCTTCCGAGCATATAACTGGTCCAATTTTAACCACAACAGACGAGCATCAATCTCATTCTCAATATGATGCAACACATTATCATCTACCCACTGCCTTATCAAACCACACACTTTGCGATGCAACAGCTTCCAATCATCATTGGTTATATTATAAGATCATTCTCCTAAAACACCTATGATACTCCTTCATGAAAAGAAAATCCTCCATCTTGCCTTTCAATAGATGATATAGCACCATTTACGCTTATCATTATGCCCATATTTTCTATCGTTCACACAAGCAAACCAATAACGCAAAGCTCTCAAAACCTCATGGCTCTGATACACCTCTGATGGGGGAAAACACAAAATGCAACAAAGGCGCAGCGGAATAAAGTTCCCCGCACTCTTGTGAACCTGTGAGAAAAATACTTGGACGATCGCAGAAAATAATCAAAGCAGAAAGTAAATGAGAAACAAACTTCTTTTACATGGAAAACCTCCTCGATATGAGGAGTAAAAACCATGTGACCATAATCCACTCAAAAATTCACTATATGAAATGAATATGAGCTACAACCACGTCCTCCTTGTTCACACAAAACAGATGCAGAGGCTCAAGCTCCCAGAAAGAAATCTCCAACACAAAAAACTCAACAAGAGAGCAATACATGAGCTTAGAAATAAGTAGTCACAAACGACCTTCAGTTCACTAGGATTCCGGCCACCAGATGAAGATCCCACCGTACAAATTCAAGATGAACACGTGAACAACACCTCTGCCAAATTTCAGCTTAAACAGAGAAGAACTCACCGTCAGATTTCTCAAACACTCAAGGCAGAACATGCTAACACCTGCAGCGAATGGACGCTAAAACCCTGATTCACGAGAAACCAACCGTTGAAATGCAAATCCCACGTTGAATCTCAAACCCACTGCGTCACGAAGCTTCCCTCAAAGTTTCAGCCCAATCAGGAAACTTTCAAGCGTCCAAACGTAGGGGGGCATATTGGATCATCATTTGAGATGATTTCATTTTTTTTTTCTTCTAAATGTCCTTTTATTGAATCTAACATTTGAAAAAGTTATTCAAAATCCAAGGTTATTGGATTAGTCATTTATACATATTTATTAAAATCTTGCCTTACTGGAAAATTGGAATTTCATTAATAAAATATATCAAAAATAATTTGTAATGATTTGAAAGATAATTTAGAGTTAAAAATCAATAGAATGAAATACCACTTCATATGATGGTATTTGAGAAAATCTGGAAAGCAAAATTTGTTTAACTTCATTAAAATCTTCCTAGCCGAAATATGTTATTCTCCTCTCTATTTTCTTAAGTTCTCTTGCTTAACCACAAAAATTAAGTTAAGAGTGCTTATATAGTTAACTCCTCATAACCCTACGCCTAATAACAACCCTCATGGGTTTATATCAATGGCCCAACACTTGGTTCTTTCTAACCAAGCCCAATTAGTTTTCCCACTAGGAGAAACACCAACAAGTCTCTCTAGTAGAGTCTCTTAACAAATATTAAATAATAAATTAAGCAAAAACACATCGAATTGAATACATCTCTTCTCTCTCACTTTACACCTTGGTCTCTCTAATTGATTACTTTACAAACATCACTTTTACCAAAATAATAATATAATACACATACATATACATATAATCTTATCTTTTATAATTAGTTTATAAAATGTTATCAACACAAACTGTTTTTGGCAGATTTCATTTATGTTCAAATTTATTTTATGACTTCTTCTCTGTTTATATATTATGTCGGGATGGTAGGCTTTACCTTCTCCGAACTGATCGTTATGATAGGCTTTGTCTTTACGATCAAATAATCATATGGTTGACTATGTCTCCTCATATCCCACTCTTATTTATTTATTATGTAGTGGAGGTTAAAATCTCCGTCTTTATTTATTTACTTATGGTGTGTTTAAATTGTTATTTTTAAATTCTATTATTATAATGCAAAAATTTTATATTGAACTTCAAATCAGACTTTTAAATCGGACTTTAAAAAAAAATTAATTGGATTTTTGATTAAAATTAATAAATTGTTATTCTATGATTACAGTTATAATGTCAAATCTGGCAAAACTCGAAATTACTGCTCTTGATATAGCGAAAAAATTATATGACATTGGTAGTAGGTGCAAAAACTTGTCTAAGAAAAAACAGGCTTCTTAATACCATCGATAAGTCGAAAACAACATCAGATGAGAAAAAGACAAAAGCCATGATATTGTTACGCCACCACATCCATGATTGTTTAAATGATGAGTACATCATAAAAAAAGATCCTGCAGATCTCTGACAATCTATTGAAAAAATATTTGATCACCAGAAATATGTGATCTTACCAAAAGCTAGACACGAGTAGTTACATCTCCGGTTTCAAGATTACAAAGATATTAGTGATTATAATTTCGTGATATTCGGAATCACATTAAAAATGGTGTTATGTGTAGAAACTATAAGTGATTATGATATGATTGAGAAAACTCTCTACACATTTCACCCGAGTAATGTAGTCCTGCAACAACAATACATGACAAATAAATATACTTGTTATTCAGAGTTAATGCATGTACTTCTCGTTTCAGAGCAGAATAACGAGCTCGTGGTGATGAACCATCAAAGTCGTCCAACTGGATCTGCACCATTGCCATAAGCGAATGCTGCATCATCCAGCTATAATAATAGGCAAGGACGTGGACGTGGACGTGGACGCGGACGCGGACGTGGACGCGGACGCGGACGCGGTCAATACTGTGGTCGAGGTCATGGACGTGGACTTGGACGAGAACGTGGACGAAGTCAAAGACGAGGATACCGTCCTAATGATTCTAATAATGGAAATGATGATGGCCGGAAAATTAAAAAGAAAAAGAAATGGTTTGCTACAAATGTGGCATGAAGGGACATTGGGCATGTACCTGTCGTACGCCCAAACATTTAGGCGATCTGTATCGGGAATCACAAGAGGTAAAAGAGAAAGAAAGTGAAACAAACTTTACTTCTGGTGAACCCGAACTTTCGTTTCATGGCCTGAATGATGACACTCATCTTGATGTGATAGATTTCCTAGTTGATACAGAAAAATCAACAGAAACGAAGCGACAAAAATCGATGTAATATGATGTCATTCTGAAGAAGACAAGAAAAAGAAAATTTCAATGTTTGTTATGTCTTATATACTTTTATGTTTAATGTTTTGTTGTAAAATAAGTTTTATTGTAAAATAAGTTTTATTGTAAAATAAGTACTTTTATAATATAAGTCTTAGTTTTGATTAACGTTTACTAATGCGTTTTTTTATTAATATTTTAAATTCAAAAAATGTCAGAATTTAAGACTTGGGATGGAGATATATGTCTGGCAGATAGTGCCAACGCACACGATAATTAAAGATAAAAAAAATTTCTTCTGTCTCAAAATGAAAGATTCCGCCGGAAGTGTGAATACATTATCTGATAATGCAAAAATTATTATGGGCTCCGAAAGAGTTAATTTCTCAATGCCGAGGGGAACAAAATTTGAAATAAATAATGTATTTTCTTCTCCAAAGTCTTACAGAAAATTGTTAAGTTCACATAAATGAATATCATGTAGAGACTATGAATAAAAATGGCATTGACTATCTTTGCATTACATTGGAGAGGAAACATATATTGGAAGAATTGTAAATGTTATCCTCTGAAATATATTGCACAAAAATAAATATGACAGGATCAGATGTTACAGTAAACCCAAAGTTTACTAGTACATTTAAAATTTGGAATGAAAGGTTAGGACATCCACTACAAGAAAATATCCGATTTGCGACGGACAAAACCATCGCAAGTCCGTCGCAAATCAACAATAGCGATGGAGTTGCGACGAAAGCAAAATCGTCGCAATTCGTTAGCTGCAAATCGATATCGTCGCAAAATTTTTGCGACAGAAAGAAATTCATCGCAAATCCGTTGTAAATTTGCGAGGGAAATAAAATGTTGTAAATACATCGCAAGTTAAGGTCCGTCGCAAATCCATCGCAACATTTGCGATGGATTTGCGACGTACCTCATAACGTTTGTCGCAAATCCGTTGTAAATTAATTAATTTTTTTATTAAAAAAATCCCAAAAATTAAATTTAACAAATAAATAAATAAATAATATTAACACAAATATTTCAAAATCTAACAAAACACACTAATCTAATTACTTTTTTTAAATGATAGCAATTTAACAATTTGAAAGTCTAAAAAATTCAATTATAAATCTAATAATTTCGAAATCTAACAAATTCCAAATCTAAATCTAACTAATTCAAAACCTAAATCTAACAATTCCTAAATCTAACAATTCCTAATTCTAACAAAATTCCAAACCTAAATCTAACAATTCCTAAATCTAACAATTCCTAATTCTAACAAAATTCCAAACCTAAATCTATGAATTCATAAATCTAATAATTTCTAAATAACAAATTCCAAACCTAAATCTAACAAATTCCAAACCTAAATCTAACAATTCCTGAATCTAACAAAATTCCAAACCTAAATCTAAAAATTCATAAATCTAACAAAATTCAAATCCTATATCTTACAAAATACAAATACTAACAATTTTCAAATCTAACAAATTATAAAAGCTAAATTCAACAAATTATAAATCTAACAAAATATAAATCCTAAATNAGAATGACGGCGACGAAGAGGATGATTACGGAACCGAGCATGATTTTGCCGTTAAGGGCGTAACGTGAAGGTCCATGGGTCATGCTTCCCCATAGTGACTTGCTACTGTCGTTGACGATGCCCATTTTTCTAGAGAGAGAGAGAGAGAGAGAGAGAGAGAGAGAGAGAGAGAGAGAGAAATATCTAATGCTTAAGAAAAATGGAAGAGAGGGAGATAGACTTGTTAAGAGAAGGAAAAAAGAAGAAAAAGAGGTAGGGATCGAGAGAGGAAGAGAAGATAAGAAGGAGAATCAATTTAATAACAGATATTGCGACGGATTTACGACAGATCCGTCGCAATATGGACGGCCTAATAAAATTTCGCGCGAACTCATCGTATTTTTTTAAAATTCAAATTATTTCGACCAAAATTTCAAAAAATTTCAATCCGTCGCAATATGGACGGCCTAATAAAATTTTGCGCGAACTCATCATATTTTTAAAAAATTCAAATTATTTCGACCAAAATTTCAAAAAATTTCATTTTCGAGGGATTTGCGACGCCTCCAAATCCATCGCAAATCTTATATATTTAAAATCTTGTTAAATTTGGTTACGTAAATGTTCTTTTATCATATTAGAAAGTTAAAAAAATATTTATGATAATATAAGATTGTAATAAATATTAATTTATGCAAAAGTTTACAAATTCTTCTTGTCTAAAGTGAGTTTTATAAAACTCTTATACTTATGAATAAACATTAACTCCTTCTACCTAAACATTAACTCCTTCTATCCCTCTATATGAAATGATTTCATGAAAAATTTATAAATTCTACTTTTTTCTTATAATTTGTATATAAACTTAGAAACTCATGTAATATTCCCATTAAACTTATATGACTTACTTTACAAAGCATATCCCAATTTAGGGTATAGAGTTTGGCAAATATTCATGGTTTGCGACGGATTTTCGACGGGTCGTCGCAGACCCGTCGCAAATTTGGACTTTGCGACGACCCCTCACAAATCAGTCGCAAATCTTGTGTTCCATAAAAAAATTTACAAATTACAAATTACAAATATATTATACTTTTTGGCTAATCCGATTTAATCTCCAGTATGCTCATCATCAGTGTCTTCTTCATCATCGGTCTCATCGAACTCGTCCGATCTTGCGCTTTCAGTTGAATCATTCCCGATGTATTCTACATCTTGTTGCTCTAAATCCATATGCATGCAAAATTAATATCTTATGTTGATGCGATTGGAGTGGAAAGTTCATCAGGTCTTTTAGCTCTCGCGGATTCACTTTAATCACTGATAACCACCTCTCACGTTTTTCCTTAATCCGAGGATATGGAATGAAACACACTTGATCTGCTTGCGAGGCTAGGCAAAAGGGTTCAAACTTTGCAAAACGTTTGTTTTCATTGACATCAATCACCCCTAAGTTGTTTGTGTGGACTCCTCGACTACTCGGATCGTACCAATCGCATTTGAATAAAATACATTTCAAACCGATGGCTCCTGGAAATGTGACTTCTATTATTTGATGCAAGACGCCGTAGAAGTCGCTTTTACCTTTGACTTGGATTCCATAATTTGCGGTTGAACTCTTTGATCCATTTTTGTACGTATGAAATATGTACCCATGAGTCAAGTACATTGGAGCATTAATATGTACCGACTAATTTGCGACGATTCACCCGTGCATGTAGGGTAGGTGAGACTTCTGAAAAACGTGGTTTACCTACTTCTGTCCTCCTCGTATTTCCCTCGCAATTTCGTCGCAATTATTGCTTCGGAATTTCGTCGTTGCAAACCCGTCGCAAATGTTGCTTCAGTAAACATGCGTCGCAAAGTCCTCTCAATTTGCGACTGTACGGCAGGCCATTGCAAATATGTCGTAAAACTATCGCAAATTGCAACGCGTTTGCGACGACCATTCTTGTCGCATATTTGCGACGGATTTGCTACGGTATTTATATATTGTCGCAATGTCAACGCAATTGCGTCGCAAATTTGCGACGGATATTGGCCGTCGCAAATTTGACTGTTTTCTTGTAGTGATCCTGGCTCAGTCATGATGAGAAAGATTGTGCAAAATTCTAATGGCCATCCGTTGAAAAACGAGAAAATTTAACAATCAGACGAGTTATTATGTAATGTATGTTCTCAAGTAAAACTCATAACTCGCCATCACCAGCTAAAGTTGGGAATGAATCACCATAATTTTTGAAAAGAATACATGGTGATATATGTGGGCCGATCCACCCACAATGCGGGCCGTTTCGATATTTTATGGTATTAATTGACGCATCCAGTAGATGGTCACATGTTTGTCTATTGACAACACGAAATGCGGCTTTCGCTAAATTCATTGTCCAAATAATCAGGTTAAGAGCGCAATTTCCTGATTATGCCATAAAGAAAGTAAGATTGGATAACGCTGGTGAATTTACTTCACAAGTGTTTAATGACTATTATATGTGAATACTTGTTGAGTAAAGGTTACGTCAACAATTCGATATGCCCTTGTGTTTTTATTAAGAAATCTTTATTTGGATTTGTGATCATTGATGTTTATGTTGACGGCCTTAACATAATCGGAACTTAAAAAGAGATTGATGATGCAAGAATTCATATGAAGGAAGAGTTCGGAATGAAAGAACTTGGAAAGACAAAGTTTTGTCTTCGGCTCCAGATAGAGCATTCAAGACGAAATATTTGTTCATTAATCAAATTATACAAGAAAGATTTTCAAACGCATTAATATGGCACTTGATGTTAATAAAGATCCGTTTCAACTTTTTGAGGATAGCAAAATAATAGGTCTTGAAGTACCTTATATGAGCGCTATCGGTGGGTTTATGTATCTTGCAAATTGTACTAGACGAGATATAGCTTTTGCTACAAATTTACTTGCAAGATACACCTCATCTCCTACTCGCCGATTGGAACAGAATAAAACATATATTTTGTTACCTACAAGGTACGATTGACTTTGATTTGTTTTATTCTAGAAACTTCGAGGTTGGTTTGGTTGGTTTTGCAGATGCAAGATATTTATCAGACCCGCATAAGGTTCGATCACAAACCAGATACGTTTTCACAATTGGAGAAATTACGATCTCTTAGCGTTCCCAAAAGCAGACTTTGGTTGCAACTTCTTCAAATTATGCAGAAACTATTACATTACATGAAGCTTGTAGGGAATGTGTATGACTCAGATCTATTATTCATCACATAAAAGAGACAAGCGGAATAGAGAAAAAGAAGGAACCAACAAAAGTATTTGAAGATAATGATGCATGTATCGCCCAACTTAAAGAATGTTATATTAAAAGTGATCAAACGAAACATATCCCTCCAAGATTTTTTTCCTACACAAGAGAGCTCGAAAAGAATCAAGAAGTGAACGTTCAATATGTTTGTTCATGCGACAATGTAGTCGATCTATTTACGAAGGCGCTTTCTACTACAATATTCAGAAAGCACATTCAAAGTAGTGGAATGCGTCATTTGAGAGATCTATGAAAAGAAGATAATATCCATCATTTCCATAGGAAGTTTACTTTTGTTGTACTATTTTTTCCTTTGTCATAATTTTTATCCCACTGAATTTTTTTATGAAAATGTTTTTAACGAAACAGCACACAACTTCAAAATGATGAATAACTAAAGAGGAGTATTATGAAAATTATTATCCACATCTTTTCACCGCCACCTAAACATACTTAGTTTTCACCGACTTCGATTATTTTATTATTATCCTTTCTCTATAAATATGTAATGAAGTCATAAGAAGCAAAGACACATCGAATTGAATACATATCTTCTCTCTCGCTTTACACTTTCGTCTCTCTTCTTTGATTACTTCACAAACATCATTTTCACCAATATAATATAATAATATAATACACATACATACACGTATAATCTTATATTTTATAATTAGTTTATAAAATAAATAATATTATCACATTAAATAGAGATAAATTTTAATAAAATAATAATAGATGGATTTTTCAAAAGTTAAGAGATCTATTTATTTTTATATTATTTTTTATGTTTTATTATTTTTTAAGAGATTCTTTTAAAGACCATTGATGAAGATGGTCTTATGATATATCCGTGAAGAACTCGTGTTGTTGTTAATAACTATAAGGTTCAGATCTCTCTCTGCTGTTTTTTCTCTTAGTGTTGTGTAATCTTTTAAGGCGATAACCATTTTGTTGAAATCAACTGTTCGCCAGAAACGGACTCACATAGAAAAATGGGTGGTCACCTGACACAGATTAATTATAAGATGTTAAAGGTTTAAACAATATATAGTAACAAAATAGTAGCTCAGCTGGCTAAGATTAAATTAGTAGCTCAACTGCCTAAGATTCATTTGTTTGAACCTCCCACCAGAGTTTGAATGTCTCCCAATACGTATTTAGTAGAATTTTTTGTTTTATTTTATAGCAATATCAATATTAAAATTAGTTTATCACTCGAATAAAAATATTTTCTAGGAGCGCCACTGCTGCTTGCTCTTATATCCACCGCAACATTTTCACAGATCTCGCAAACAATTGATCCGATGATATTTTAGATATTTTGGAAAGTAAATATCCGAACCGAATTATATTCAATTTTTTTGAGTATTTACATGTTCGATTCTCAAAATTAAGAATTGAACGATTCGAAACCGAAAAGAACCAAAGAAAAAATTCTATCTATTCTTAAATGAGTCCAAAATTTCCTTATCCGAAAGACCCGTAAGTCGGAACCAATATGAATATCCGAATGCGCATGACTAGCTTGTAGGATTTAGAAATCCAAACCTGAAATGCACATGTTTGCTTAATTCCCAATTTGCCCTTTATTCTAGTGTCTTAAGCGCTTCAAGTCGCTTTCTGTTCGTCTGATGAGAGAGACAGCGAGCAAAAAAAAGGTGTGAAAAAAACAAATTCCTGTTGATGGACTGATTTCACTTTGTAGAACCCTAAATTATACCTTCCGGTTAGTTACCTTTTGATCCCATTTTTGCTTATATGCATTATCTATTTACAGATTGAGTTTCCGTTTTTCCAATTTCTCTAAATCTGCTAAAAAAAATTGAAATCAATATTTCCAATTTTCAACCTACAATTACAATCAGTGTAGCGATTTCGTGTATTCTGATCCAAATTGGTTATAATTTCTTGCTGCATGTCAATTTTTATAATTAAGATTGTAATCGCACATCAACGTTATCGCGAAAGATTCAATCTTTGATTTTGTGGTTTTGTTTTCTAGATATGAGTGCTACAATCCGTGAAATCGTCTTCGCTTTAGCAGCAGCTGAGAGCTCTGAACAAGAGAATGTGTTAATCTCACTAGACATTGAAGACGACAAGTTATTTCTCTTACATTTCATCATAGGAACTTACTTCGGACCAGACTTAAGGAAACATCATCATCCGGAGAAGAAGCAGTCAGCATTTCAGATTCAAGCCTCGTCAAATCTCCCAACAAAAGATGAGCTAAGTGGCTCACTCATTAAACGAGCTGAGCTAGAAAGTGTGTATCACTACATTCTCAACAATGCAGATCCATCTCTAATCGTAAAGCCGAAAACTTTGCGCCGATACCTCAACGGAAAACGCTATGATACCAGCGAGGATTTGCCCCTTTTCGTTGATCTGTTTCCGCTAAAATTGCACCCTGAAAGCCGTGTTGGGAATCAGTATAAGCTTCTCCGGAGCATTGTGTTCATCAATGATCCAGATACTTCTTGCATGAGAGAAGACTGTGTTAAGCGGTTTAAGCGGCTTACGGGAGTGAAGAGCCTTACTTTGACCCTTGACATTGGTGTAATTGAAACTTTTGCAGCCAATGTTGTTAAGGATGAGATTGATGAGAGCTTAGAACTGTTGGAAGAGGATACTACTTGTTTGCAAGAGCCTATTACATTTGCCGGTACTTGCACTAGTGGTGACGAAAGCGATGTTGATGGTGTAAATGGGGTAGTAGCTGGAGCTCAGGCTGGACAGGCGATGCGACTGATGGATATCGGTGAATGCGCTGACGCTTATCTCTTCCGTGTAGCGCTTCCCGGTGTGAAAAGAGATGAAAGTGAGTGTCTTTTTAATGTCTTCTCTCACTCAACTAAACCTGTTTCTTGATCAAATTTGTGTGGTTTATTGCAGGACATTTTAGCTGTGAAGTAGAAGACAATGGGAAGGTACTAGTTAGAGGAATCACTACAACAGGTGGGAAGCAAGTTCACCGCTATACTCAGGAGTTTGAGATGCTGACGCAGAATCTTTCCCCGCCCTGTCACTTTACCATCTCATTCAGCCTCCCGGGACCTGTCCAGCCGCAGGAGTTTTCCGGCAGCTTTGGAACCGATGGGATTCTTGAAGGGATCGTAATGAAAAAGTTGCAGAAACAATCTGTGTAATTTTAGTAGTTGTAAGAGGCATCACTTTTTTTTTGGTTTTGGCTATGTCTTAGTTATGGACTTGATGCTCTTGTAAATTAAGTTTTCGGTTTATGTAATCGTTAAATCGACTAAATACAGATTAACAGGATAAAACAAACCGAATAACGATAAATATATCCATGGGGCATAAAACATAGATTCTTTAGCTACAAGAAACTTTTAGGTATGATATTTTCTGTTAACGTTCTTCTTCTTGTTTAGATCCACATGGAAGAGGTTTTTGAACCAGAAGGCTCTGCAGAAAACAAACAACATGAGTGAAATCAAGTTTTGTTTCAATGAAACTTTAAAAGGATATAAAAAACAGAGAGGAAGCTAAAACTCACAGTTTATTAAAGCAAAGCTAATTATCAGGATCTTGTTGGTCAGGTCCTTGTTGTTGCCACATTGGTTGACCCATATACGGGTCAGGCGGATAAGCGCCCGGGTTACCCATAACCATTCCCGGGTTCCCGATTGGAGCTGACCCGGGAGGCAAGAATCCATACGGATAACCAGCTGCTGTGGCTGCGGCTTCAGCACCAACCGCACCCAAGACTTCATCACGAAGATCCTCCCTAGGAACAATATCCACAAGGAAGTCAAAGATATCGGTTCTAGTCACCGCGGCCGCGATATCGTTCTTCTGCAGCGTCCGCCTCTTGTTCTCCTCCGTGTGGTTCCACGACCTTAATGTAAGCTCTAGGATGAACATCTCGCAGGCCCTCGCGAACACCACAGGTGCCTCGGCCGAGATCATCCGCACGTCTTCGTCGGCTTTCATGATCTTCTTGATTCTCGCCAGTGGAAGGCTATGGTTCTTGAAATCAGTGGTTTTCTCGATCTCTTTGAATTGAGTCTCCCAGAATGATTGGAGCTGTTGAGTGAGCTGTTGCTGTTGTTGCTGGTGGATCTGGTGGTACGCGGCGTGGTCTGGACCGGCTGGTGCAGTGGTCATGGGGTTGGTTTGGTATGGGTTTGAGCCATAGTTCATAGCTGAGGATTGTCCTTGTTGATCCATTCTCTACAAAAACTAATAATCAAAAACAAATATTGACAATTTTTTCTTACAGCTGATAAACTTAAAGTTTAATCTCTAACATCAAAACTATTCACACCAATGGAAATTAATGTTTTATAAGAAACTTGAAATTTCATAAGAAAAAGTACAAAAGAAGAAAAACAGAACAGAAAATATTAACAGGGAAAAGAAACTAATTTCTTACACAATAAAAAGAGCATCAACTTCGCTAATTGCTCCATCAGACAAGATAAATAATCAATTAACTAGTGTCTTTAATCTGAGCTGATTTAGTGTTCACCTACCTAAATAATATATTTTTTTTTAAATATAAGAAATTTTGTTTCTAACTGCTGATAAAAATTTAAGCTGAACTCAACATCAAATTACAGATATTAATGGAAATTGAACTTACAAGACAACTTCAGAACAAGATAAATAATCATTAATTCGATGTTCAAGCCCTCGATCACAGATGAAATGGAGGAAAAAGGTTTCAATAGAACAAATTAAAAAACCAGAAAATGTTGAGAACTTTAAGAACAAAGGATACCTCTAAGACTCTGAAGCAATTGCGAACAAAGACTGAGATTTGCGGAAACTCTTTGATTTGGGGGTGAGAGATTTAAGATCTGGATTTTGGGTTTTTATTTTTATCGCCTTTTCTCGGAAAAAGGGTTTTTCTTCTTTACTCTTCGAAAAATATAATAATGAGAAATTAGAAGACAGATGGCGTCAGCAGAACGAACGCTTTTAAAGCTCGGCTTACCTTCAATTTCCGATTTTTTGTTTTTTCGTCTAAATTTTATTAAAAACACAAGGGATACTAGAGTAATACATGGTTGAAATACACAAATCGGTAAGGATCGAAAACTAAACCAACCCCTCCAGAAACCAAGCCGGCGAATTCATAAACTCTTAAAGACAACAATCTCAAACTAGAGAGACAAACAGAGAGAGAAAACCCTAAACAAAAAATGCAAATTCTTCAATGTTCAACCCACCTAACACGTTCTTGAGATCGAATGAGGAAAAAATGATAATGGACAAACCATCAACACTTATCTTTAGATTTTTTTATCCTCTTTTGAAATAAGTAGTCTTTGAAAGATGAAAATTTGCGCTTGTTAAGGTGGCTGGACGGGAACACAGACGATGCTGGAAAAACCCAATAGCCAGGACCGGCGAAGTCGATACGATACGACATAGATCCAGTGAGGAGCAGCTCAAAGACAAACAGATCTCGCCCAGATCTGAAAGTCTAGAACAAGCGGAGGAGACTTCTAGGATATGATGTGATCTCCTTTGTTGCGTTCTTCTCCATCGATCATTACAGTTTTTAACGACCTATAAAGGCGTCCACTTGCATCGGCATCAGTTCATTCACTTATATCGTTGGTGCTTTTTGCTTCTTATATCAATTAGGGCGGATCTGTTATGTTCAGCTTAGTTGTAGTATATTTTTTCTTGTCAAAGTTGCCTAGTCGTCCTCCAAAGGTTAGTACCGTGCCGTTGGATGGCCCGTGAGAAATCGAAAGCCGTTAGGTGGAGGCCGAGTTGTCTTCCGATTCCCCTGGATGGACTTGCAGCAAAGCAAAAACCTCCAGCTCGCAAGTTTTAGGCTCGGTTTTCAGTCATCAGCATCTCGATTTTCTCCGATAGAGAGTTGTTCAACTTATCCTTCTCGTCGGTTTTCTAATAGTGTGGCTAGCATGTCTGACACCGTCAACGAGGCTGCTCCGAGCTAAGATCTTCTCCTCCGGTTTGTACTGGTTAGTCAGTATATTGCGCTTGTTGGACACAATATATGTTTTCTTGTTCTCTAGTTAGGTTTTGGGTCTGTTCCACCCGAAATCTTCTCTCCTCTGGTTTCTAGTCCTCCGGCATTGCCTCGGCTTCCTATGATGGACTTGGCGAAACGGTTTTAGCTCGCCACTCAGGTTCGTCGGGATAATGCGTCTGTTCGACCCGTAGAAGGTTTTCCTCTTCCTGGACTAAGTCCTCATCTTGTTTTGAGCCGAGCCCTTCTTCTGGGATCTTGGCTTGTTGCGTAATGATATTAGGTTGCATCGGTCTTACCTATTTACCGTTGTAGCCGACGAACTGTCAATAGGATCGTCCAGGGTTCCATCAGGTCGTTGGTTCTTTCGTTCGCCGGCTCCTCTTTGGATTAAACGAGGTGGATCCTTGATGTTGGGCCTCGCAACTGCTGGCATCTGCTCATAGATGGGTAGCGAGCAGAAGTCTCCTGAGCCCCCTGGCCTGCTATTGGTGACACCTGGGGTTGAGAAGTTAAGCGATGTCGGATTGAGACCGGGTCTTCTAAACCTTACGGATGGATTCATCATAGGGGTCAAGGTCCCGATACAGTGGCTCTGGGCTTCACTCTCCGTTGTCAAGTTCTCCAAGGTCTGGCCTTGCTGTGATGTTCTCTTCGTCAGCACCGCCATCTTATCGTTCATCTCGGCTAATGATGCTGAGAACGCCTTTACTTGCGTCTGCACCTGGTGAGTGACGTCAGGTGTCACTTTTTCTCCGAGAAGATTTGCTCTAGTGTTGTTGTCGTTGGGTACTTCGGTGGTGTTGTCGATGTTCAGCACTTTGATGCTTATCTTTTCAGATCTCTGATGTTCAGCACTCTGTGTGCGTCGGTTTCTAAAAGTAAGAAAACTTCTTCCCCCTCCTTCTAGCGCCAAATTGTGGGTGCCGAAGATGAAATATTTTCCTTTGAACCAAGATGAAATCTATGTAGCTTTTGGTTCTTGTAGTTGAAAGATTGTGAAGCCTATATCTCTCCCATTTTGGTGACCTCTCTGTGTGTTTTATAGATGTAGAAGTCGACTACGGCAAACCACAAAAGATTTAGGCGAAATCTGATCATAAAAGGAAAGTTTTTATTGTTTTATGGAAGCCATGTTCGATTGATTCCAATTGTGTTGGGTCGAACGGCGGGCTGATGTAGTCTCTCGGGTGGCTCTAGGAGTTTTGGATCGACCAGACATTCAACCTGGTCAGGTCTATTGGGTGACTCGATTCAAGGCCAATTTCCTATGCATGCTCCATTTCGTCACCAGACGGACCAATCTTCAGTAATTTGAGCATATATTTTGATCCAACCATCTGATTTACTTCAAACCAATTGGGGATGAAATTTATCATCTTCAGCTATCTTATGTTAAAAAGCCCATCTGAAAAAGAGACCTAAAATACGAATAAGTTTCAAGTTTTCCCGTGAAGCTTGGAGCGTGGATGGTTAGGAGACCGGGTCGTGAACCAACTCGCCAACTCACTCGCATAACTCGAAAATTGGACTCTTACCATCCGAAAAAGATGGAACACATGCTAAACGGAGATCTCGGGGAAGATCCTTTGGAATATCATAACAGAAAAGTCTTAATGAATATGAAGAGCCTTATGTATAATTATAAGCAAAAGTAAAACATGAAGATGATAAATGTGGGTGCCGGAATCCACACAATAGATTTTTATTAGTAAATTGAGAGGAACGGAAGATTCTGCGAAAGAAACACAAGTATAGAGATCCAAAGATGGTTATTTTGATTGCTGTTTCGTAACGAAAAAGATACAAAGCGTATAAGTGTTTAGATATGTAAAATTGTGTAATGCAAAGTGTTTTGCTTGGTGGCGACCTCCTTAAAACAATTAATTTCGTCTCCTATTTTTACAAGATTTTAAATCGTCTACTTGAGAATCTCGCGAAATATCGTATAGTTTTACTTCCATTCTCCTTTGACGGCGCCGTCTTCCGCAAGGCTTCGTCTCTTAGGGCGAGCCGTCTCTTGGATCATTTCGTGGGCTTTCATCTTGAATCGCTAAGGTAGATGTTGGTTCGGCCCATGGGATTCTCCTGGTTCGCCTCGCTTCAAGGTGTTCTTCCCGGTTTGCCTCGGTTCAACTCGGTCAAAGGCATCTCTTCTCGGTTTGCCTTGCTTCGAGATGCTTCTCCACATGTTCGCCTTGATTCAACTCATACCGAGGCATTTCCCTCAGTTCGTCTTGTTTTGAGGCGCTCTTTCACTGGTTACCTCGGTTTCTCCGCCACGGTTTGACTTAAATGAGGCGTTTTTCTCGGTTCGGCGCGGTTTGTCTTGATCCGTCTCAGCGCACATTGCTTTTCCGATTTAGCTTGGTGGGCTTCTTGGTTTCTCTGACTTAAGTTTGGTTAGGCCCATTCTATACTTAGTCGTTTTTCAAAATTAATCTCAGGAGGGTGAAAACTGACCCCAACAACAAATTGGCATGATTTGTGTTTACACAAGTAACAAACATTGATCGAACAGTTTCAGGCTCGTTTGGGTTAATTTGGATGGGAACATAATCACTATGGTTTATGGTATTATCAACGTAAGGATTAAACTCATTTGAGAGTGAATATATCTTGAAAATGAAAGTGTGTTTTACATATTTTTGCATAAATATCTATTTATATTAGTACACAATAATAAAAGACTAAACTGAAAAATTAGGAAAATGAGAAACTAATTTAAAAACATAAAATCACATTTTTAAGTTGACTAACATTTAATTATATTAGATATTATTATGTACAAAATTCTTTATTATTTATTTATCTCTATATTTTAATGCAAAAACTATTATGTACAAGGTAATATTTAGAATTCAATCAAATTTTCTTTCTTTTCTTAGCTGTGTTAGTTAAGAATTACTCCCTCTGTTCCTTAAAGAAGGTTGTTTTAGAAAAAAAATTTGTTTCAAAAAGAAGGATGTTTTCAATTTTCTAGGTGTAGTTATTGTTCTTTTTTACTTAATTTATCCTTATAACATTTATTATTTTAAAGAAAACTAAAGTAATAACTAATAAAACAAGGTTAGAAAAGACTTTTTAAAAAATTTCTTAATATGTGTGAAAAACCCAAAACAACTTTCTTTAAGAAACAGAAGGAGTATTTATTATATCAGTAACTCTTTATAACGCTGCCACGCGTTAAATGAAAGAAGCATTGGCACCTGAAAATTTTGAAGAAAATTTAGTTTTATTTTTTTAACAAGTTTATCTTATATCTTTTGTGTTGAAGTCAGATGTCACCCTACTGAGCTCGGTTATTAATACACAAAAAGCCCTTAATGCCTTACGAAAAGATTAGAGTTCGGCGAAAAACTGAAAGGTCTTAATAGACAAAATGTCCAGCTTGTCATAGTTAAAGCCCATCAAGAAGAAAAGCACATCTGGAAAATGAGATCTAAAATTCGAATAAGTTTTGAGCTCTTCCGTGAATTTCGGAGGATGGATGGCTAGGAGAGATGGTGATGTGCTCAGAGTTTCACCCTAAAATATTTTATACAAGTAGTACTTAGAGATCGATTCACATAGACTAATGATCGCACTATAAATTTTATCGAAAAAATTAAGCTAGCACAAATTATGAAAATTATTTGTTGCGAGCATGGAAACGAAAGCAATATAAAAGCAAATATACAGCAATAAAAGTAATGTTACGTGTTAGGGAATCTTTGGGGGTTCATGGTTTATACTATTCAGAATTCTAACAGTAGAGGCAATCATGAATAATTTCATCCAATAGCTCGAAACATTACTATCCGATAATATCACTCTCGTGTCTCATTTGTTCTCTCTTTTCTTTGTCAGATTTTCTCCCAATGTTTTTTTTACAACGTTTTTAATGAGGCAAATGTTTCAAATTCAAATCACCCATTTGTCGATCAAAACCAGGACATAATATTCAGAAATCCATCCAAAGGAACAGCAGCCCAGTCCATTTTATGCCGATTAGAAGTCCAAGAATAGCCCAAACTAAGTGGTTAATTTGTTGTTCAAGAGGAGTGACGAAAACAAAAGCTCAAGTGCTATTTTTCAACTTAGATTTATTGTTGTTATTTTCTCGATTGCATGCATGAAAACTTTTCTTTTTTTCCTTTATATTCCCTTGTAATCTCTTTGAGAAACCTATCTATATTTTTATCCAAAACCTTTTTAAGTTAGATCATTGTTGGTTTGTAATATCCAACAAGCAATTTCGATCTCTTTGTATGTCATATCAAAGAAATTGATCTGGTATATCAGAAGTCTTCTGCAGCTTCTATGCGGCCCTTCATTCCACAACTTTTGAATCCCGAACCCTCTGATTTCGTGATTGCAAAGCCTATCCTGAATACTTTCAAAGTGACGATCTTAGGAAGAGTGTATCAAGTGGTATCAGAGCACCACTCTGAAGTAAAGAACGTTCTCAATTTTGTCTGTTCGTATTCAACAAGTAATAGATCAGTTTTAATCTGCGATTTTTTGTGTTGTCTTTTCACCTTCTGTGATCAGATACATCGTTTAAAAGTGCTAAGGATTGCTGATCTCTATATTATTTCAACCGTTCATATTTTGTTTGATCATTGGTTTAAATCGATTAGATTTCTAAGTTGTTTGATCTAGTTTCTATCGATTTTCTTAAAACTAGACTCTTCATATTCGTAAAGATTGCAAAAATTTGCTAGATGAATATGATTGCCAAGTGTCCAGTGATCTTCCATTCTAATTCTTGGACATGTTACTGGTGATTTGTTTGTTGTTGTTTCAGAAAAGATGATTAAGCAACATGAGCATATTCTACAGCAAGGAGTTTTCAACTCTTCAACAAAAGCCTTGCTGGAAAAGAAACAAAGATTCTTGAGAAATGAAAACAAATAGGATTTTTATAAGTATGATTCTGTGCAGAAAGAGGCACAACACAGGAGAGGAGATTGCAGGTTAAGCCTAATTGGATAAGCAAATTGGCTAGAGAAGAAGAAGAATATGACTCATACAGCCGTGATGAGCAGAGAAGTTCTAAGCAAGCTAGGCAGCAAATTGGCTAGAGAAGAAAAAGAATATGACTCTTCAACATATATTTCGAACTCCACTTTTCTTTTTATTTGTGTAACAAAAGTAATCAAACTGAAACTTAAAAAATGAAATCCGAGAAGCAACAAACTGAAACTTAAAAAACAACCCAAGATGCAACAACAGGTCACAAAAGAAATCAAACAGAAATTCTAAAATGAAATCTGAGAAGCAACAAATTGAACCAACCTCTAAGAAGCATCCTCACACGAAGTCCTTTCCTCCATTTTCATTTATCGTTTAGCTTCTCAGCCTTTATCGTTCACATTTGATATCTCTCAGAAACTAATATAGGAGATTAATCTGGATCAAAGATAAAAGTGTATCCGCCATAAAATCCAGCAAAAGTTCAAGAACAGAAGAAACAGATCATGGTACTTAATTACTTTGTTGCTCATAAGGAAATTTCCTTTTGGACGAGAGGAGTTCGATTCTGGAGGATGACAGATATGAATGGCTTTAACGCTGAAAATAATTCAGACTTGTTGTTTGTTAACTAATACAGAGAAGTCATGTTTTTAAGTGAAAGCATGAAACAGAGTTTAAAGCCTTCTTACTTTCCAACAACTCCAAAGATCTTCTCAAGGTTCTGGTAAGAGTGATCATCTGGCAAAATCTCTGCAACAACAGTCCGGGTCTGCAGAACAAACATACACAAGATCTCATTAATGAATGAACTTTTACGCTTAACCCTCTTGCTGTCTTCACTCACAACCTTAATTTATTCACAATATAATCTCATTATACTGTGATCTTATTATAAATTTGGTGGTGATTACTGATTAGCTAAGAATAAAAAAAGAAGGCTTGCGAGCTTTTAGAAAACAACATTATTGATTCAATTACTAAATTCCATCATACTAAGATCCCAAAGGAAAGAAATCAAACCTGTCAAGATAGTGCTTTTAGAAAACAACTGTTATTTCTGGTGACAAATAATCAAAGGGGTCTATGATACGGTTTCCAATTGGACTTAGGAAAAGAAAACTCCTAGAAAAAGGAAACTCCTAGAAAAAAGAAACTTCTTTTTCTAAGTGGTTTAGGAATCAGGTTTTGGGGCTTATAAATACAAAGTGTTAGGGTTGTAAATTATTATCACACGAGATAATAAGAAACCCTAGAAGGGTGTTTTTCCTCAAAACTTTTCGTTTCTTTGCTTTATCGTTCTTGTTTCACAACAACTGGTATCAGAGCTTGCGTTTCAATGACGGGAGGTTCCCTTAACTTCGAGATTCCGCGATTCGATGGGAAGGGAAATTTTGGTTTTTGGCAAGGACGAGTGAAGGATCTTCTAACACAGTAGAAGATCAGGAAAGCGTTAACGAATGTAAATCCAGAAGCCATGACGGCTGAGGATTGGGAGGAGATGCAGGTGCAGGCTGTTTCGACAATTCATCTGTGTCTTTCAGACGAGGTGATGCTTCAGGTGGAGGATCTCACAACCTGCAGGGAGATCTGGGTGAAACAGGAGAATATGTACATGTCGAAGTCGTTGTCAAGCAAATTGTATCTCAAGCAGCGTTTGTACGGGCTGAAGAAGTCAGAAAGATCAGATCTGATGCAGCACGTACACGCCTTCAATCAGATCGTCGGAAATCTGGCTCGTGTGGGGGTAAAAGTTGAGGATGAAGATAAAGCCATGATCCTGTTGTGTTCATTACCGCCTTTGTATGAGACTCTGCTAACAGCACTCACGTGCAACAAGGAGACAATATCTTTGGAGACGGTTGCTGTTTCGCTCCAATCTCATTATGAGCGAAGACAGAAGCCAGGAGCAGAAGGTTCTCATGGTGATGGATTGTTTGCGAACAATCAGGAGAGAGGAAGGCAGATGAACAAACAGGATGGGACAAGCAGTGGCAGGTCAAAGTCAAGGAACATAAAGAAGGCTGTCTGCTATGGTTGTGGTGGCACAGGTCATTACAAGCGGGATTGTCCAAATAAGGGAAAGAACAAAGGAAAGTCTGCGAATGTAGCGCAACAAGGGGATGATTCAGGGGATAACGACTTGCTTGCTGTTATGTCAGGTCATCAAGTGAATTCTTGGGTGATGGATACAGGCGCGTCGTTTCATATGACTTCTAACCGGGAGTGGTTCGAGACGTACAAAGTTGGGAATATGGGATCGGTTCAATTAGCGGATGACAAGGTCTGTGGCATCGTTGGTAGTGGATCTATCAAATTCAGGATGCATGATGGAGTCATCAGGACGCTTACTGATGTGAGACATGTTCCCTTTGTCAAGAAGAATCTGATATTGTTGGGGTACTCTTCACAGAAACGGATTCAGATTTCATGCAGTTGAAGGAGAAGATGTTGTGAAGCTGTGCAAGGGATCAATGGTAATGATGAAGGGAACGATGACAAGAGGAAGTCCCTATCGATTGGTAGGAAGTGTAGTTGTAGGTGGAGCTGCAGCTGTGATATCTGAATCAGACAGGACAACTCTATGGCACATGCGCATGGGATATATCGGTGTGCATGGGTTGAATGAGCTCCACAAGAGGGGTCTGCTAGGAGGTATGAAGAATTGCAAGATGGATTTTTGCAAGTTCTGCGTGATGGGAAAGCAGTCCAAAGTATCTTTCAAGACAGGTTTACATACGACAAAGGGTCTTCTAGACTATGTACATTCAGATGTGTGGGGACCAACTCGAGAGTAGTCATTGGGAGGATCTAGATACTTCGATATCTTCATTGATGATTTTTCAAAGAAGGTCTGGGTATACTTCATGAGGCAGAAGTCTGAGGTATTTGAAAAATTCAAGATTTGGAAGGCTGAAGTTAAGAACCAGACAGAGAGAAAGGTGAAGTATCTAAGATAATATAATGGTACAGAGTATACTGATGGGAAGTTTGTCAAGTTATGTGAGGAGCATGGTATTCAGAGGCACTATACAGAGAGGAAAACACCACAGCAAAACGGGGTCAGTGAGAGGATGAACCGAACTGTCGCTGAGAAGGCTAGGTGTTTAAGGTTAAATGCAGGACTTCCAAAGCAGTTCTGGGCAGAGGCAGTAAACATGGCGGTTTATCTCATCAATAGATCGCCTCTTTGGGTGAAAACTTGTATTTGCTTGGATCTTTTAAGTTTAATACAAAAACTCTCTTGGATTTCTTATTATCTCTTCTATAATCATGTTTTGCTTATCTCTTATCATGGATTTGATGGGCTTAATGATGATTAGTGAGTAGTCTCTTAGGAATTTGGGGATGGGTTAGATTTAGGGTTTTCTAATGGTTCAATCTTGCAATCTAGGTTAGATTCTTTCATCTCTCTTCTTATTAAGTAGTTCCTAATGCCAAATAGCTAATCTTTGCTATTTTGGATCATAAGCATTTCATACACCCACCAATTGTTTGATGAAATGCTTGAACCAACTT
>JAHZTW010000001.1:362838783-362851947 GCA_020283515.1 Alliaria petiolata
AGCAAAGGGCGTTTTGCAAACCTCACAATAGAAGAAGGAGAGCTACTTGTTGAGAACTTGGCCAAGTCTAGTGAAAGCTACTGTGAAGGGCGTGATACAACACCTCTAAAGAGATCATGTGAAGACTCCACATGGAAGGACTTGCTAGAGAAAGTGGATAGAATGGAAAAGCTCTTAAGTGTGCAACAAAGAGGAGTTAGTTTGGTTCATGAGAAGCACCAAGAGGAAGCAAATTTCGTGGTCAACAATGGGAACTTCAACCAAGGGAGTAAGCTTCTCAATCAAGGGTCTAACCATGGAGTCCAAGGAAATCACCAAGGCTACCAAGAGAACCATGAGATTTCTAAAATCTCTAACAAAGATGAGGAACAAAGAAAGGTTCTCCATCAAATCATAGAAGGCCAACAAATGAATGATATTAGGCTTGACAAGATGATGAGAGCAATGGATGACAAGATTGAGGGTTTGCAACATGAGTTAACCCTTAAGCTTGAACAATCAACCTCACATTTGGAAACCATAGAGTCTAAATTGGCTCAACTCTCTTTGCCATCCAATAACCCAAAAGATTCAAGCCATGCATTTCACCAATTGTTGATGTTGAGGTTGATGAGGAAAGGACACCCAATGGTTTTAATGGACGAATTGGAGATCCAAAGCAAGTAGAGGAGGTTAGAGACGTGGGTGAAGCTCTAAGCTATAGTTTACCTTCAAACCAATGGGTTCATGAAGAGAAGGGTGTTTTTGAGAAGAATAAAGGGGATGCATATGCTCTCAATGAAAAATGCCTAAGCTTCTTCTTCTTTCCCTCATTGGAGACTAAGAAGGATGTGAGTAATTGTGAGACAAAGGATTTAGCTTCACCCCCAAAATCCTGTAAGAAGGAGAAAGAATCTCATGAAGAGAATGCTTTTGGGTTATGGTAATGTTGAAGAAGCTTTACCATTAGATGGAGTTTGCTTGGAAACTCTTTTCTCTACCACATTGGAAGATGAAAATGAGAATAGCAAGGGGCAAGAGATAGGTATAGGCAATATGGCCAAGAAGAAGCCAAATCAATACAACTATCCCACTCTTGCTCCATCCTCTCGCAATATGGCCATTGAGTACAATGTGAAGTGCAAGGGTATTCCTAAACCCTTTGCAAGTGTCAAAGTCATTTGCCATTCCACAATGAAGGAGAATGACAAGGAAAGGGTTGAAGAGCTACTCTCCAAGGTTCTCAAACTTAATCTCACACATAGCACAAGCTTGGATCCATCCCTTGCAACTTGGTGGAACCGCCGAGCCAGAGCCAACCAAAGGAGATGTCCCCACGGTCATGGAGGGCAGAATGACTCGATCCAAGACCAAGTCCTTACGTCAAAAGTTCAACCTGGTTGTGGAACAGATCATAAAAACGATTGAACCCGAGGCCATAGACCTACCTCCATCAACCGCTCTTGAAAGCTATGAGAGGCCCGAGAAGGAGCAATGGGAGGAATGATCCCAACAAGATATCATTAAAGCTTCCCCTCAGCATGGCCAAGGTATGACTCTTTCTCTAACTGATTCCATAATACAATATAACATGAACCAGGAGGAGACCATCGCCCAGCCACAAGATACCGCGATCACAAGCCTAGTAGCCGAGGAGGAACATTCGGCATTTCCGGAGGAGTTGGAAGAACAAGAGGAGCATTCCAGCGAAGGCCTCAACATCATGACCTCAAGAACACTCCAGACTGTGCAAGACAAGAGAGAGCTCACCAAAGCCGCGCCGGAAATCATCAGGACCTTCAAACATCAAGCTTGGCCACTTCTACGCGAGAACAAGGTACTTTCAGTTTCTATAATGCATGCAGGTACAAGCGACATTTCAGAGCTTCCAGACTAAGTGTACGCACGGCAAGAAAGGCCAAGAAAAGCATCAAAGTGTTGGACCCCCTTCAGAGACAACGCGTGCGAGAGGAAGAGCCGAGAGAAGGAAATATGGATGTCAAGCTCACCCCTCCAACTTTTGCTGGCAAGTCCAATCCAGACGTGTATCTGGATTGGGAGAGGAGGCTGGAATACATATTCGAATGCTATGGATATGGTGACCGTAAGAAAGTTGCCCTAGCTGCGGCCCAGCTCACGGACAACGCCATTGCTTGGTGGGACCGAAATGTGGCCGAGAGAAGGAGAAACCGCTTTGCACCAGTCACCATGTGGCGAGACATGAAGTTCCTTCTGAGGTCTAGATACGTTCCTGATCATTACCACCGGGAACTACAGAAGCGTTTCCGAAAGCTTTCTCAAGAACTAGGACCGTGGACGAGTATTTCGAAGAATTTGAGAAGCTTATGAATTTGTTGGAGCTAGAAGAGTCGGAGGAAGCATTGATGGCTCAGTTTATTGATGGATTGCATGAGCGCATTGAGAGGAAGGTAGAGAGAACTCAGTACAGTGGCATGCACGAGCTTCTACATCTCTCGGTACAAGTAGAACAACAAATCAAACGCAAGGTCTCCTTGAGCAACCATATGAGACAAGTGTTTTTATACTTTGTTTGCAATTCCTCAATTGCTCATATCATTGCAATACTTGAGGTATCAATCCATCTTGAGAAATTGATTCAGAAAGAATACAAAGTTTGGTCTAAGCTAAGCTAAATTTGCAATTGAAGTGACAAACAACAATTAAAAGCAAACTACTAATTAAGAAAGATACTACAAGAACAATTATATGAAACTAAGCCTTAAATATCACTAATCAAGTACTAATTAAGCAATTAACTACTAATTAAGATTGACAATTAACAAAAAACGAAACCTAGGGATGGAATCATTGATTTGGGAAACTAAATGGACAATCTTGCAATCATTTAAACAACTAATCAAGCTATCTCTATGCCAAGAACACTTAATAAAGACTAATCCATGATGTGTGGCAATAATCCCTTCACTAATCACCATAATGAACTAATGATATTTTAGCATTAAAATGATTCGCAAGCATTAATCACAAGTCTAATAGCATGATAAACAACCTAGGCAACTAATGATGTTTTAGGCTAGGAATGCAAATCTCTTATAAAGTTGGTTCAAACATTTCATTAAACACTTGGTGGGTGTATGAAATGCCTATGATCCAAAATAGCAAAGATTAGCTATTTGGCATTAGAAACTACTTATAAGAAGAGAGATGAAAGAATCTATCCTAGATTGCAAGATTGAACCATTAGAAATCCCTAAATCTAACCCATCCCCAAGTTCCTAAGGAACTACTCACTAATCATGATTAAGCCCATCAAATCAAAGATAAATGATAAGGTAAACATGATTAGCGAAATGAAAACAAGAAATCTAAGAAAGATATTGCATTAACTTAAAGATCCAAAGCAAATACAAGGTTTTTCTCCCAAAGAGGATAAATGGTTTTGACAAGACAAGAGAGAATAAAAGTTGTCATAAAAATTAGGTTTAAAGAGTATTTATAGGAGGGACCCATAAAAGTGACAAAAAGAAATCGTCTGGGTTCAGTTCAACAAGTTGGTCGAACAAAGTGGTCGAACTGAACCCCTAGTCGAACAAAGTCCCTTGTCTCTTGGCTTCTTCTTCTTGGCTTCTGGGTTTGGTTCGACGTCATGCTCGAACTGCCTGGTCGAACTGATGTCCTGGAAAAATAGTTCGACCAACTGCTCGAACCAACTGCTCGAACTGACGTCCTGGAAAAGCAGTTCGACGTCTTGCTCGAACCATTCGCTCGAACTGACGTCCTGGAAAAGCAGTTCGACGTCTTGCTCGAACCAACTCGTCGAACCAGCGCGAGAAGTCTTCTCCTTATCCTTCTTGGTCACTCCTTGCTCCTCCAAGTGCTATGCCATCCTTCTCCAACTCCATTCATGCCTCCATAGCATCCATATCACCTGATCAAGAGTCCAAATGCAACAAAATATGCAAAGAATATGCAAAGACACCTAGAACTCTATATGATGAAAATACAATACAATGATGCTAAATTAGGTTCCTAAATGATAAGAAATTTACACTAAATGGAAGGAAATATGATGCAAAATATAGACATATCAACTCCCCCAAACTTGCCTTTTGCTTGACCTCAAGCAAATGAAACACAAGCTAAGGAGAGAGGTTTGAAGGTGGGGACTCAAATCCAAAGGTGGTAAGCAAATGAATCAATTCAATGGTCCTAGTTATTAATTCTAGGATGCTCTTTATGCAAATTTTTACTCCAAAAGGGTCTGCCATACCCATACTCATTCAAATGAACCCAAGCCTCAACCTACACAAGCATTCATTTTAACCAACTCTTTAACATTCATTAATGGTAACCATGGATCATGAATCATGCAATCCTAGCGAACTTGATTGGTTTTTGGGTAAGGTTTTGAGATGAAAATGATCTCAACTTCATAGGGTTCCAATGCAAGGGATCTCTCAATGAACAAGTGAACTTTGGCAAAATGCTAAGAGTAAAAAGCAACCTATGCATACAAGGATAAACTTTCATCTACCCCTTTGTAACACAAATGTTCCTTACTCTCATTTTCTTTTTAGCTCACTCACCAAGTACAGTCTAGGCTACCCATTACAAGGCAATTCGCCAAACCCGAATAAAGCTCAAACACAATTTCTTTTCTCTTTTAAGTACTTAGGGAAAACTTCATCTACAACCACAAGTGTTGGCACATTTTTACTTCAAGCTCTTTTTCTTTACACTTAGCTATCCTCTTTTCTTTATTACTTAGCCATATTTTTTTTTTTTTCTTGGCTTCTTACTTTTCAATTAAGAGTATTTTCATTTCATAATTTTTTTATACTTAGAGCACACAATATATTGCCAACACTTGTCTCAACTTTTTGCTTTCCCCCTTTTCACCACCATAAAATGCAAACACAAACTTCTTTTATATCGAAATTCAAGTTACAAGCCCCACCCAAGAATCCTATCCTAATCACCTAGCTCATTATCTCGAGTTAGCTACATGAAAGCCTATCCTTGTCGCCTTAAACTCAACACTTTTTGCTAAGTTAACGAGATGAAAAAGGCATAATGCACTCAATAAGGTAGAGGTTTCAAAGAAAGCTTAGCTAGGGAGCTTGATATTAACAGCTCTAAAGATGAGAGTCAGCTATTTGGGTTAACAAGAGTGGCAAAGGAAAGAAGATGGCCTAAATATGTATATGGTATCCACAAGTTCTCTAGCAATGCATAACCATGATAATTACTTATTCAAATTAGGTTCAAGTTCAAGAGAGTTGGTTTCTATTCAGAGCTTGCTTCAATTAAGGCTTCAATATCAAATGGTGAGGTCCAAGTAGGGTTCATCTTTACTTTCAAAGTTTGCACACAAAGCATCAAAGAACTACTAACTAGGGCCTTGAACTAATTCATGAGCTTAACACCTTACAAGGAAAAATCATCATTGCCCCCTACGCAAGAATGAAATCCTATATGAAAACTAGACTCAATCCTACTTATATCACAAATGCAAATGCAACTACATGCTATTTGTTTTTGAATTTTCGAAATTTGTTTCATTTTTTTGGTTTTTCTATGCCTTAGATGAGACTCAAGTATGCACGCTAAAGAAAAATAAGATCACAAAACACAAAGTCAAATACCATACTCCCCCAAACTTAAATTACACAGTCCCTTGTGTAATGCAAGCTTGGAGAAGATTTCAAAATGCAAAAATAAAAACTAAATGGTATTTACAATGGTTTTAGAGTGGTACCTTGATCAAAAGCGCATGTCGGAGGAGGAGTATGAATCCATGGAGTATGATGGATTGCTTGATTGAGGAGTGGGGGATCGCATGACTCTCTTCTCACGCCTTCTTGTCTTATAAGAGGAGGGGCGTGGCTCATCTTCATGGCTTGGTGCACTTGGGGTTCTTTGAAAGGAGTGGCGTCTCTCTACCATATGGCTGTCCTCGGGATCTTCTTCTTCCACCTCAACTGGCCGCTTGCCATGTTTCTTGCTAGCCTCACTCCTTGTTCTTCCCATATTACCTACAAAATTCGAATTCTTGGAAAAAAGTGAGTACAAAGTGAACTTTAACCATTGAAAGTAACAAACATGTAATCATAAGACTCCATGAAGGCTCCAATAAGTAAAATTCCATGGCAATGAATTAATAGCAAGAATTGTTCTTTTTAATCACCTCATTTATCACCCAAAGAAATCAAGAAGGAATTTTTCAAATTGGTAACAAGTTAAATTTCAAGAGGATTCTAGCTTAATTACTTATGCAACATGGGAAAACAAGATTAAATAAACCAATAATTCAAAATTTGAACATCAATTAGACATAAACATGAATTTTCGCAACCCTTGAAAATCCTATAGAAAAAGTGTTCAAAAATCAAAATTTTCCCATGTAATTCCTTGGAAATCTTCAACAATCATCACCCATAACAATATCAACTATACCCAACTCAATCAATCCATTCAAAGTCTACTTATCAATCTCAATCTATAATTCATTTTCAAGGAGAAGTCAAAGAGTAAAAGAGAGGATGAGAAGGCAAACCTTGGTTCCACGCAAGTGCAAGGCCGAAATCAACTAAGGAATCAAGATTAGCACAGAAATTCGAAATTATAGCACTTGAAATCAAAGGATTTGATGACGAATTGAGAGAGAAAAGTGAAAAACAAGTTCTTGTCCTTATGAAAGAGTGAATTTCGTGGATGAGATGAAGTTTGGGGAAGAAGAAGTCTTTTAATCCCCTAAAATCGGTTTAATCTAAGTGAGGGAGTCAACATTAAACCGGTCAAAGGAAGGAAGAAAAGTCAAGCAAACCTGAGTTTTGGCGTGGTTCGACGAGTTGGTCGAACTGTTTCGTCGAACCGAACCCCTGCTAATGTAGTTCGACGTGTTCGTCGAACCGTTTGGTCGAACCATGGCCCTGGAATTTAGGTTCGACCAACTCGTCGAACAGACTGCTCGAACCATGGCCCTGGAATTTAGGTTCGACCAACTCGTCGAACTGCTTGGTCGAACTCAACCCCTGGAAGAGCACGTCGAACCAACTGCTCGAACCGTCTTTAAAAATTTCTTCCTCACTCTTTTCTTCAAGTAAAAGTCCTCCATACTCAACCTAAAACTTTCAAAAACTCAAAGAAACAAAATCATAGAACTAAATCAAGAATATATACAAGGATAACCATGGGAATGCCTCCTTGAAGAGAACATGAGCTTGCCTCTTCCTTAGACTCATTCACCAAGTATGGCTTGACTCTATGGCCATTGACTGTGAAACTCTCCCCATTCTTCCCAATCAAGGTGATGGCTCCTTAAGACAACACTTCTTGAATCTCAAAAGGGCCTCCCCACCTTGACTTGAGCTTACCCGGGAACAACTTCAACCTTGAATTGTAGAGAAGAACTTTGTCACCAACTCTCAGCTCCTTCTTCATCATCCTCTTGTCATGGAAAGCCTTGGTTCTCTCCTCGTAGATCCTTGAGCTTTCATAAGACTCAAGCCTAATCTCCTCAAGCTCTTGGAGTTGAATATATCTCTTCTCTTGGGCTGTCTTTATGTTGTAGTTTAGAAGCTTCACAGTCCACAATGCCTTGTGTTCAATCTCCACTGGTAAATGGCAAGCTTTCCCATACACAAGGTTGGAAGGAGACCTTCCAATTTGTGTTTTGAAAGCTGTTCTATAAGCCCACAAAGCATCATCAAGGTTGATTGCCCAGTCCTTTCTTGTTATACCCACAGTTTTCTCTAGAATAGCCTTGATCTCAGGGTTTGAGACTTCCACTTGACCACTAGTTTGAGGATGGTAAGGAGTTGCTACCTTATGCTTGACACCATGCTTGCTCAATAACCCTTCAAAGACCTTGTTGATGAAATGGCTTCCCCCATCACTAATCACAACTCTTGGTACACCAAACCTTGGGAAGATTATACTATTGAACATATTCACCACAACCTTGGAGTCATTAGTAGGACTAGCAATGGCTTCCACCCACTTGGAGACATAATCAACAGCCACCAAGATGTACTTGTTTCCATAAGAAGATGGGAAGGGTCCCATGAAGTCTATGGCCCATACATCAAACAACTCCACTTCTAAGATTGGGGTTTGGGGCATCTCATCTCTCTTGCTTATGTTCCCCTTCCTTTGACAAGCTTCACACCTCTTGATGAAGTCATGAGTATCCTTGAACAATGTAGGCCATCAAAATCCACTTTGAAGAATCTTTGTAGCTGTCTTGAATGTGGCGAAATGACCTCCATACTTAGACCCATGGCAATGAAAAATCACACTCTAAACCTCTTCTTGTGCCAAGCACCTTCTATAGATCCCATCATTACATCTTTTGTAGAGATAAGGCTCATCCCAATAGAAGCGTGACACATCTCTCATAAACTTCTTCTTGTGATAGGTGTTGAGATGAGTGGGTTCTTCTTCGTACACCAAGTAATTAACAATGTCACCATACCAAGGCAAAGCTTTGTCCTCTAGACCTTGAATCTCTTCAAGCTTCCATCCAACTCTATGTACACTAGCAATGCTCTTGATCATCATAATTTGCTCCTCTGGTAGAAAATCATTGATTGGTAAAGCATCCTCAATCCTCATCCTTGACAAATTATCAACTACACCATTTTCCACCCCCTTTTTGTCAACTATCTCCATATCAAACTCTTGGTGAAGCAAGGTCCATCCAAGGAGCCTTGGCTTAGTCTCTGTTTTAGCATAGATGTGGTGCAATGCAGCATGATCGGTGTAGACTATCACCTTTGAACCCACCAAATAAGATCTGAATTTCTCAAAAGCAAACACCACTGCCAAGAGTTCCTTTTCTGTTGTAGCATACTTGGTTTGAGCGTCATCTAGTGTCCTACTTGCATAGTAGATCACATGCAGCTTCTTCTCTATCCTTTGTCCAAGAACTGCTCCAACAGCATAATCACTAGCATCTGCCAAGATCTCAAATGGTAGACTCCAATCCGGTGCTTGCACAATAGGCTGTCTCTTATACACATCTAGATGTGTATAAGAGAGTGCTTGCACAATTGGTGCACTCATAAGGGCTTTCTTGATTGTCTCAAAGGCTTGCAAGCACTCCTCATCAAACTGAAATTCCACCTCCTTACAAAGGAGTCTTGTCATAGGCCTAGCAATCTTGGAGAAATCCTTTATGTATCTCCTATAGAACCCCTCATGCCCAAGGAAACTCCTTATGCCTTTCACATTGGTTGGTGGCGCCATCTTGACCATAACATCTATCTTGTTTTTGTCCATTTCTATACCATCTTCAGAAATTTTATGACCCAACACAATCCCTTGGTTGACCATGAAGTGGCACTTCTCCCAATTAAGAACCAAGTGAGACTCTTCACATCTTTGTAGAACCCTGCAAAGATTAGAAATACATGCAGAAAAAGAGGCACCATACACAGAAAAGTCATCCATAAAAACTTCTACCATTTCCTCAATAAGATCGGAGAAGATACTCATTATGCACCTTTGAAAGGTAGCTGGAGCATTACATAACCCAAATGGCATCCTTCGATATGCAAAGGTACCATAAGGGCATGTGAAAGTGGTCTTCTCTTGATCATTAGGATGAATGGGTATTTGAAAGAACTCACTATATCCATCAAGTAAACAATAGAAGGGATGGTTAGCCAATCTCTTAAGCATTTGGTCAATAAAAGGAAGGGGAAAATGATCTTTTCTAGTAGAAGCATTAAGTTTTCGGTAATCAATGCACATTCTATGGCCGGTGATAGTTTTAGTTGGTATCAATTCATCCTTTTCATTCTTAATCACAGTGATTCCACCCTTCTTAGGGAGAACATGCACCGGGGAAACCCAAGTGCTGTCACTAATAGGATATATCACATTAGCTTCTAAAAGTTTCAAGATTTGCTTCTTCACTACTTCCTTAAGGTTTGGGTTTAATCTTCTTTGGTGTTCAATTGAGGAAGCATTTTTATTTTCAAGGTGAATCCTATGAGTACAAAGTATAGGAGATATGCCCTTGATATCACACAAAGAGTAACCAATAGCTCTCCTATACTTCCTCAACTCATTAAGGAGAGAGTTGAGCTCATCATCACTTAGGTTTTCATTTACAATGACGGGGTAAGAAGAGTTAGGGCCTAAGAAAGCATACCTTAGTCCAATGAGAAGTGGCTTGAGTTCCACCTTTGGAGCTTTGAGTTCACTTCAATCCTCATCAAGGTCTCTTGCTAATTCGCCATCTCCAAGTGACTCTAGCCTTTCCTCTTGTCCTTGACTTGAAATCTCAACCCTCATGGACCCCTTGTCTTGGTCAAATTACACTTCACTCTCACATGGAGCTACTAATCTTGTAAAGCTATCCTCCCCATCTAGTGCCTTGCGTGAATCAAGCATGAGCATGTATGCTTGGGTCTCCTCATGCAAGTACCCATTCTCTCCATGTGGTTTGGTGAGAGCCACACCAAGATGGTCTTCTTGAGCTAGTTCTTATAGTAACTCATCGGCTAACTCATCCATAGTTTCAATGTAGAATGCTTGACCATCAATGGTTGGCTTCCTCAAGGTCTCCTTTATGTCAAACTTCAACTCAACCCCTTTTCCTAGATGCAAACTAATCTTCCCATGCTTCACATCAATGATTGCACCAGCTGTAGCTAGGAAAGGTCTTCCCAAAATCAAAGGATCCTTTTGTTCTTCATCCATCTTAAGTACCATGAAATCTGTGGGAATGATGAAGTTGCTAAACTTGAGAGGCAAATCCTCTAGAACTCCAATAGGCATCCTCACACTCCTATCCGCAAGTATTAGAGAGATCCCACACTCCTTGTACTTGGTGAAGCCAAGCTTCTTAGCTATTGAATAGGGCATGAGGTTGATGCTAGCTCCAAGATCACACAAGCAATTTTCAAACCCAAGGGGACCTAGGGCGCATGGTATAGTGAAAGAACCCGGGTCTCAAAGCTTCTTTGGTATCACATTGCTTTGAATAATTGTGCTACACTCTTGAGAAAGCAACATAACTCCTTGGATATCCCTTGTTCATTGTGCCACTGTATCCTTCAAGAACTTAGCATATTGTGGAATCATCATAAAAGCATCCACCAAAGGCATCTTGAGCTTAATGTCTTTGATTTGCTTGTCAAACATAGCCTTGTATTTCTCCACCAATTGTTTCTTAAACCTCCCAGGGAAGGGAAGCTTAGGCTTGTAAGGTGGAGGAATATAGGTGGACTCCTTTTGTTGCACATCCTCTTTTGTCTTCTCCTTTACCACTTCTTTGCATCTCTTTGCAATATATACATCATCAAAAGTTATAGCATCTTGAGCTTTTTCAAAGCTATCCTCCCCATCTTGAACTTCAATGTCCTCATTGATCAAAGGACTTGTCCTTGGAGGCAACTCCTTTCCACTTCTCAAAGTAATAACATTGATGTATTCCGTGGCGTTTGCCTCACACTTTCCCGGTAGAGTGCCTTGAGCATTGGAGCTAGAAGCCTTGCCTTTCTCAAGTTGCTTGAACTTTTGTTGAACACCCCCTATTTGAGTAGCAAGTTCATTAAGTGAAGAATCCATCCTTGTGTTGATTTCATCAATCTTCTTTAGCATCACTTTTGGCTTGGCCTTGAAGTATTTGTTTGAAGCATTAGCTGAACATTGTCTTGTGGAGGACCTTGTGAAGGTTGAGTAAAACCCGGTGGAGCATTTCCTTGGTTATACTTTTGCCCACCAAAGTTGCTTTGGTTTCCTCCTTGGTAGTTAGACCTTGGTGCATAACCATTTTGTTGATTGTTGTAAGGCACAAAAGGTTTGTTTTGAGTAGCTTGTGGAGGGTAGACTTGGTCTCCGGGGTTGGCTACATTAGTACTTCTATAAGAGAGGTTGTTATTCCCCTTATAGTTGTTGTTGGAGTAGTTGTTGTAGCCTCCTTGGCCACCCACGAAATTTACCACCTCTTGACCCTCTTGATACTCAACTTGATCATCACAATCCTCTTGATTCTCTTCAACAAAATGTACATGCCTTTGATTGGAGGACATGAGCTTGTCCATCTTGTCATGTAGAGATTTCATCTCTTTCTTTGTAGACTCATACTCACTTCCCCTTGGAGCTCTATCATAGTCTTCATTGTAATTACTATCACTCATGGTGGGTGTATGAAATGCCTATGATCCAAAATAGCAAATATTAGCTATTTGGCATTAGAAACTACTTTATAAGAAGAGAGATGAAAGAATCTATCCTAAATAAAGATTGAACCATTAGAAATCCCTAAATCTAACCCATCCTTAATTTCCTAAGGAACTACTCACTAATCATGATTAAGCCCATCAAATCAAAGATAAATGATAAGTTAAACATGATTAGAGAAATGAAAACAAGAAATCTAAGAAAGATATTGCATTAACTTAAATATCCAAAGCAAATACAAGGTTTTTCTCCCAAAAAGGATAAAAGGTTTTGACAAGACAAGAGAGAATAAAAGTTGTCATAAAAATTAGGTCTAAAGGGTATTTATATGAGGGACCCATAAAAGTGCCAAAAAGAAATCGTCTGGGTTCAGTTCGACCAACTGGTCGAACAAAGTGGTCCAACTGAACCCCTGGTGCAGTGGTTTGACAACTTCGTCGAATTGTCTGGTCGAACAAAGTCCCTGGTCTCTTGGCTTCTTCTTCTTGGCTTCTGGGTTTGGTTCGACGTCTTGCTCGAACTGCCTGGTCGAACTGACGTCCTGGAAAAATAGTTCGACCAACTGCTCGAACCAACTGCTCGAACTGACGTCCTAGAAAAGCAGTTCGATGTCTTGCTCGAACCATTTGCTCGAACTGACGTCCTGGAAAAGCAGTTCGACGTCTTGCTCGAACCATTTGCTCGAACTGACGTCCTGGAAAAGCAGTTCGACGTCTTGCTCGAACCAACTCGTCGAACCAGCGCGAGAAGTCTTCTCCTTATCCTTCTTGGTCACTCCTTGCTCCTCCAAGTGCTATGCCATCCTTCTCCAACTCCATTCATGCCTCCATAGCATCCATATCACCTGATCAAGAGTCCAAATGCAACAAAATATGCAAAGAATATGCAAAGACACCTAGAACTCTATATGATCAAAATGCAATACAATGATGCTAAATTAGGTTCCTAAATGATAAGAAACTTACACTAAATGGAAGGAAATATGATGCAAAATATAGACATATCAAC
>JAHZTW010000001.1:362853412-362963075 GCA_020283515.1 Alliaria petiolata
TCTTGCGAAAATCGCCGTATCTCCTGAACCACTGATCGTAATGACTTGAAACCACCACCAAACGAAAGGTATCTCAATTATCTATGACTTTCATGAACAACTCCGAGGCTAAATCGGAATGGAAATCCTTGTTCGGCCGGATATTTCAGTCACTTCAGACAGTCTGGTGCTGCCTCGACAGAAAGATGTCAACAAACCGATGCACCCAAACCGATGAATCTCCTGGTAGGTCCGTTTCGGTTTGGTGCCAGATGTGCTCCTAACCGATGTGGTGACAAAAAATCTTTGTCAAGACGCGTTTCAGCTCTTCTTTGATCCCGGCTCATCCGCAGAACTTCAGATGGTCTCTTTAGCTCCAAAAACACCTGAGAAACACTCCAAATGCAGCGAATATGCAAAGACCTAGGCTAAAGCCTACTAACTCTAAAATGGATGCAAACTAGACTATATAGACAAGTTATATGCATGAAACAATGCGAATGTTATCTAAAATGAATGCTAAAATGGTGTAAATATGCTAACAATCACTAACCCCTAGTGGAGATTATGAATCTCAAGACGAGGTCGAGGACGAGCCTGATGAATTAGATGGCGAGATTGACTACCCTGACCATGGCGAGATGCTGGTCACCCAGAGAACTCTAAGTGCTCTAGTCACGCTTAAAGAAAAGGTGCAAAGAGAGAACATCTTCCATACGAGATGCACCATCCGAAACAAGGTATGTAAATCTTATAATAGGCGGTGACTCTTGCACTAACGTTGCGTGTAAGTACATGGTAGAGAATCTAGGCCTGGAGAAGACCAAGCATGCGCGACCCTACAAGCTTAGATGGCTGAATGACCAGACCGAGCTAAAGATTTCGGAGCAAGTTACCGTGCCATTTAGCGTCGGGAAATACCAAGACGAGGTCACGTGTGATGTTGTCCCAATGCAAGCCGGACACCTTCTGCTGTGAAGGCCGTGGCAATTCGATCGAGTCATAACGGACGGTCTAACTACTATTCCTTTACCCACAAGGACCGTAAGCATAACTTAGTCCCCCTAAGCCCTACCGAAGTACACCAAATGCAAATCCATATGGCTAAGGAAACCGAGGTAAGTAAGTCCAACTTGTATGTTACAAGTAATACCGTGTTTAAAACCATGAGTGCCCGCGGCACCGTGCTACTAATGGTTTTCAAAGATTGTCTAAGTACAGGCTTAGGTGATCTACAACTTCCTGGTGAGGTACAAGCTGTCTTAGATCGGTTCAAGGACGTGTTCCCTGAGGAGACTCCGACTGGATTACCGCCCATCCGAGGGATAGAACACCAGATAGACTTGGTCCCCGGCTCGGCCTTGCCCAACAAGGCTGCATACCGAATGAATCCAGAGGAGACAAAGGAACTTGAAAACAAGTCAAGGACTTGATGGACAAGGGAGCCTTAGTCCATGTGCAGTACCCGTTCTGCTAGTACCTAAGAAGGACGATACGTGGAGGATGTGTGTTGATTTCCGTGCAATCAACAATATCACCATCAAGTACTGACATCCCATCCCACGCTTGGATGACATTCTCGATGAGCTTAGTGGAGCGACTATTTTCTCAAAGGTGGATCTCAGGAGTGGGTACCATCAAGTGAGAATATGAGAAGGCGATTAATGGAAGACGGCCTTCAAGACTAAGCAGGGCATATTCGAGTGGCTAGTGATGCCCTTCGGCCTCACCAATGTCCCTAGCACATTCATGCGGCTAATGAACCAGGTTCTAAGATCATTCATTTGTAGATTCGTAGTAGTGTATTTCGATGACATACTTGTCTATAGTCGATGCTTAGCTGATCATCTTATGCACATAGAACTTGTTTTAAAAACGATTCAGAAGGAAGGCTTATATGCTAACCTGAAGATGTGCTCCTTTTGTACTAATAAGCTTATTTTCTTAGGCTTTGTAGTAAGTGAACAGGGCTTGCAAGTAGATGAGGAAAAGATCAAGGCTATTCAAGAATGGCCCACGCCATTTACTATCGGCCATGTTAGAAGCTTTCATGGTCTAGCCTCCTTCTACCGCCGGTTTGTTAGAGATTTCAGCACCGTGGCTGCCCCACTCACGGCTGTTATCAAGAAGAACGTTTCATTATCTTGGGGAGAAGCACAGGAAGGTGCATTCAACATGCTCAAGGACCGACTCACGCGAGCACCGGTCTTGGCATTACCGGACTTCGAAGTTATGTTTGAGGTAGAGTGCGATGCTTCGGGCTTAGGCATATGAGTTGTCCTACACCAGAGAGGCCGGCCAGTAGCTTACTTCAGTGAGAAGCTGAGTGGAGCCACGCTAAACTACCCGACCTATGACAAGGAACTGTACGCGTTAGTGAGGGCCTTAGAAACATGGCAACATTACTTGCTATCCAAGGAATTTGTCATCCACACTGACCACCAGACGTTAAAGCACCTGAGAGGGCAGACATCACTGAAGAGATGACACGCCAAGTGGTTGGAATTCATAGAAACATTCCCTTACGTGATCAAGTACAAGAAAGGAAAAGACAACGTGGTAGCCGATGCATTATCTAGGAGGCACGCACTGATCACTACAATGGAGGCTAAGGTTCTAGGATTCGAGCAAATCAAGGGTTTGTATGAGGAAGATCCTGACTTTGGAGAGAGTTACAAGGAGAATGGCAAAGGAGCTTACAGCTCCTACTATATCTTTGATGGATTTCTGTTCAGGGATAAACGGCTGTGCATTCCCCAAGGGTCAATCCGAGAGCTACTAATCCGGGAAGCTCATGGTGATGGCCTAATGGGACATTTCGGCATCGCCAAGACTCTAGCCGTTCTCACCAATCATTTTTTCTGGCCACACTTGAAAAGGGATGTGGAGAAATTCTGTGGCCGTTGCATCACGTACCGAAAGGCCAAATCCAGGTTACACCCTCACAGCTTATATACTCCTTTACCAATACCTAGCGCCCCATGGGTAGATATCTCCATGGACTTTGTATTCGGGCTGCCTAAGATCAGGCACAAGGACTCGATCTTTGTGGTTGTGGACCGATTTAGCAAGATCGCGCACTTTATACCCTGCGCCAAAGTGAATGATGCAACTCAGACCGCGGATTTGTTGTTCAAGGAAGTGGTGCGTTTACATGGAGTGCCGAGATCAATCGTATCAGATCGTGACACTAAGTTCCTCAGCCACTTCTGAAAAACTCTTTGGAGAAAGATGGGCACCAAGCTGCTATTCTCCACTACGTGCCACCCTCAAACGAATGGCCAAACCGAGTCGGTAAACCGTAGTCTTTCAACTTTACTTAGGACAACGCTTGGTAAAAACATGAAAACATGGCTAGATTGCATTCCATTTATTGAGTTTGCTTATAACCGTGCTACTCACTCTGCCTCTAAGTTGTCCCCTTTTGAAGTTGTATACGGTCTTAACCCCCTGGCACCCATAGACCTCACGCCAATACCGCAAGCTGAACAAGTAAACATGGATGGGCTTAACCGCGGAGAATTCATCAAGAAGCTACACTTAAAGGCTAAAGAGAACATTAAGAAAAAGACCGAGGAGTATAAGAGGAACAAGGACAAGGGACGCAAGGAGATTGTCTTTGAACCAGGCGAATGGGTTTGGTTACATATGAGGCCGGAACGATTCCCGCAGAAGAGAAGCTCCAAGCTCGCGCCTAGAGGAGACAGCCCATTCAAAGTCTTAGAGCGAATCGACAATGCCTACAAGTTGGAACTTCCAGGTGAGTTTAAAATCTCACATAGCTTCAATGTTGCTGAATTATCTCCGTTTGATACAGAAGAAACGGTTTTAAGGGCAAAACCTTCTCAAGAGGGAGGGAATGGTGGAACCGCCGAGCCGGAGCCAACCGAAGGAGATGTCCCCACGGTCATGGAGGGCAGAATGACTCGATCCAAGACCAAATCCTTACGCCAGAAGTTTAACTTAGCAGTGGAGAGGATCATCAGCACGTTGGATCTGGAGGCCATCGACCCACCCCATCCAACCGCACTAGAAAGCTACAACGAACCCGAGAAGGCGCAAGGAGAGGAATTACCCCAGCAAGACATCGTACACGTCCCTCCTCAGCACGGCCAAGGTATACCCCTCTACTTAACCGATTCTATAGTCCAATACCACAGGAAGCATGAGGAGACCATCGTCGAGCCTCAAGTTGCCGCGATCACAAGCCTAGAAGCCGAGAGAGAGCATTTGGCGTTCCCAGAAGAGTTGGAAGACAATGACGACCGTTCCAGCGAAGACTTCAACAGCATGACATCAAAAACACTCCAGACTGTCCAAGACAAGAAGAAGCTCCCCAAAGCCGTGCCAGAATCCATCAAGACCAACCAGCAACAAGCTTGGCCATTCATACGCGAGAACAAGGTACTTTCAATTTCTATAATGCATGCAGGTACAAGCTACGATTCAGAGCTTCCAGACTAAGTCTACACACGCCAAAGATAGCCAAGAAATGCGTCTAAAAGTCGGTCGAATTATATTTTGTTTAAGACTAAGTTATTTTCCTTTTTGCTTAAAACGCTTAAGTAGTTTCCTTTTTGTTGTTTTGCCGATTTGTTTCGTTGTTTTACTTTTATTTTTGTATTTTTTTTCTTTTAATTTTCCCTCTTGGGAGACCCTAGAAGGTCACGCCGTCGAGCTGTTTATAAAGCTCCCCTTCGGCTTTGTAGTCCGCAACTTTTTACCCCATATCAATAAAATCGGCAGTTCTCTTTCAAGTCAAGTCTTGAAATCCTTTGCTCGTTCTTTGTGTGTGGAATCACGCTTAGCTCGAGTGCTTGCTGTATCAGAGAGCCCCTCATCCTCTCTGTGGTGCCATCGTTCCATCATCCGTCCCATAAACCGATCCAACGTGAGAGTGTCTCTAGACCAGCACGTTCGATCCCATCCCGTGAGCCTCTCTCCATCTGAGGTTCACACCAATGGTTTTGAAAGCTCATCCACTTATCAAGGAGGACTTTTGGATGGAGACTTTGCTCAAGAGAACCAATATGGATATGGTGAGAGATACCAATCTTGGGACATGGAGTATGATCAAGGAGCAACCTATTCTTCCCAAATCTCTAATGATGAAGAGAATCTCAACTTGATGAAGTTGATTTTGGAAAGGCAAGAGAAGTTTAATGAGAGAATTCTCATGCTTGACTTCACAATAGGCACTCCTACTCCATGTTCAAGAGTTGTTGCAACATCACATGTGGAGTCCATCAACACCAAAATTACCCAATGGAATGAGGAACAAGAGAATGAAGCTCACATCAATGATGAACTCCAACAAGAAGCTGAAGGGTCTATAGAAGAACTTGAAGCTATTCTTGGATGCATGGTGGATGAGAATCTTGTTATAAGATATGAAGATCCTTGTGAAGGTGATTTGGTTGTTGATTGCATAGGGGATGCAAGTGAGAGCTCAATTGTTGAGAAAGAGCTCTCAACCAAGAAGGAAACACATGTGAAACTCATTTCCAAGATGGAGAAAAAGGATAGTCACATTGAAGAAGCCTCCAAGGAGGGTGAAGAAGAAGAATCTCCACTGGCACAACCCTTTGCCAAGTATGTTGGTTTAATCTCCACCAATGAAGAGAGCATTGATGATCCATGGAAGTTACCCTTTGAGGAGGTTAGGATGCAAGAGTTTAGGGGTTGGTTCTATGATGAGTATGATCCCGGTGATCCGAGCTTCAACATGTCGAGCTAGAGACTTAAAAACAAGCGCACTTGGGAGGCATTCTCATGTTTATCCTAGTAAAAGGGATGTTGGAGGTCATGGAGCATGGTATAAGGTCAAATCCGCCCAAGGAAAAGTGTCCAAAGCTTCCTCTAACTCCACTTCTCCTCCTCTTCATGTTTTTGAGGTATCTCCACCTCCTTTGTATATATTTTCTTTAGATTTTCGTTTTTGTATCTTTTCATGTTGATTGAGGTCTCCCTTGGACTTTTATTACACAAGAGACTGTGTAATTTAAGTTTGGGGGAGAGGTTGAGAGATTTGACATGTGTTTTGTGATTCTTATTTTCTTTTGCATACTTGAGTCTTATGCATTCATCTAAAGCATAGAAAAACCCAAAAATTTGAAAATTTTGAAAATTTTCCAAATAATAATCATTTAGATGTTGCATTTGCATTATAGGATTGAGTCTAGTTGCATTTCATATAGGTTTGCACTCATTTGCATTGGGAGCAATGATGAGCTTTTCCTTGTAGAATGTCAACTCATGTAATCAATTCAATGCCCTAGTTAGTAGTTCTTTGATGCCCTTGAACAAGTCTTGAAAGTAAGGATGCACCATGTTTGGATCACTTCACTTGCCACTTAGATCTTGGTCGAAATATGGTCTTGAATTTGATAACCAACTCTACTCACTTGAACCGAATTTGAACATCTAATTATCATGCCTTGCATTGAAAGTGAATTCATGGATTGAATACGTATTTGAGCTTTCTTACTCACTTTGCCACTCTCTTGCTAGCTCAAGTAGTACTCCCACCTTACCTTACCTCCTTTGAAGCCAAATGTTCTAGAGTTAATACTTGTGAGGCCTTATTTTGATTGAACTTAGCATAAAGTGTTAGGTTTGAGACGATAAGTTTAGGTTCTCATGTAGATTTTAGCTCTCACATTTTGGGGCTACATGTAGGCTTATGATTTGGGGTTTGGGTCGTGGTATATCTTGTTGTTTTGAAATTACAATTGTATGCTTGCATTTGGCATGTTGAGTTGTGGAAAGGGAGTAGAAAGAAAGGAATGATAAAAGGCTTGGTAGATAGTAAGGGAAGCATAGTTTGAAATGGTGGATCTTGTGTTTAAAAAGTATACCTCTAAGCATGAAAAGTGTTAGGTAGCCTTAAGAAAATAAGAAAAAAAAATCAAAAGAGCCAAAAAGGGCAAAGAAAAGAAAGGCTACTTAGAAATAAAAGAAGAGCTAAGTTGTAAAAAGATCACACCATTCACTAAGTTAAAGGTTGAAGAAGATTCCCCTTAGAGACTTAAAAGAAGAAGTGGTTATTTTAATTCATGGGTTTAGCAAGGCACATAGAGCTTTGGGAGATAAAGGGTAGCTTTAGAGGGTTGAGTGAGCTTTAAAAGAATAAATGAGAGGGGTTTAGGACCATTGATAGCATTATGGGTAGATGAGAGTCTAGTCTTGTATGCATCACTTGTCTTTTACCTTTAGCATTATAGATAAAGTTCAATCCTTTTTTGAGTGAAACCCTTGTTTGAAATGGAAGCCACGTGGATTGAGATCATTCTTATCTCAAAGCCTAGTCCCTTAGCCAAATGAATTCACTTGCATTGCATTGTCATGATTCACGGTTTGCAAATTAATGAATGTTAAAGAGTTGGTTTGATAGGGAGATTTATCTAGATTGAGTTTTTTGTGCATTTGATTGTTGTGATGAACATGGCTAACTCTTTTGGAGTATGATGAATTCAAGTGCATCTTAGAATTAACAACTAGGACATTGAGTTGAGTATGTTTGTTGGCATTCTAGGATATTGAGCTCCCACTTTCACACCTCTCTCTTACATTTGTCATGTTTGTTTGCTCGAGGGCAAGCAAAAGGCAAGTTTGGGGGAGTTGGTAGACTCATAATTTTGCATATTTTAGCATTCATTTTAGATTGTTTTGCATGTACTTTTGCATTCATTTAGCCACTTCTAGTCCCATTTGCATACATATTAGAGTTTAGTGAGTTTTAGCTTAGGTTGTTGCATATTTGTACATATTGAGTCCTTATTAGGTGTTTTGGAGGCTTGGAGGACCATATGGAGTCTCATGGATGATCAAGAGGAGGAAGAGAAGCAGCCAAATGAGAAGCAAAAGTCTTTTAGAAGCATATCGAGCATTTGGAGGCGCGAAATATATGTGTCCGGAATAAGGCCTTGCACTTAGATTCAGACTCCGAAGCCTTCTTAAGAGTTGTAGAGGATCCAGTGATCTTTCTAGTGCCGTTGGAATCAAGTCATTCGGACCCCTGGTTAGAAAGTTACATCGATTTTAATCCGTATCGACCAGAGCACGTCGAGACAACCATCAAGCCGAGAAGAAGAAGCAATTTCCAGGGATTTTTATCTACCAAGTGTATCGACCAGCTACGTCGAGACACCACAAATGACCTATAAATACTCAAAAAGACCTAATTTCTTGGTTAACTTTTATTCTCTATTGTTCTTAGCTTAAACTTGAGCCTCTTGGATCTTTTAAGTTTAATACAAAAACTCTCTTGGATTTCTTATTATCTCTTCTCTAATCATGTTTTGCTTTTCTCTTATCATGGATTTGATGGGCTTAATGATGATTAGTGAGTAGTCTCTTAGAAACTTGGGGATGGGTTAGATTTAGGGTTTTCAAATGGTTTAATCTTGCAATCTAGGTTAGATTCTTTCATCTCTCTTCTTATTAAAGTGTTCTTAATGCCAAATAGCTAATCTTTTGCTATTTCGGATCATAAACATTTTGTACGCCCACCAAGTATTTGATGAAATGCTTGAACCACTTTTCTAACAGATTTACATTCCTAGCCTAAGATATTAGTTGCCTAGGGTGTTTATCATGCCATTTAGACTTATGTTTATTGCTTGCTAATCATTTTAATGCTAACACATCATTAGTTCATTAAGATAATTAGGAAAGAGATTAATACCACAAATCATGGATTAGTCTTTATTAGTGATCTAGGCATAGAGATAACTTGTTTAGTTGCTTAAATGATTGCAAGGTTGACCATTTGAATGCCCAAATCAATGATTCCATCCCTAGGTTTCGTTTTTAGTCAATTAGTAATCTTGATTAGTAGTTAATTGCTTGATTAGCGCTTAATTAATGATCATTAAGGCCTTAGCGCATATAGTTAGTCTTGTGGTGTCTCTTTTAGCTTGTAGTTTGCTTCTAATAGTTCCTTGTCTCCTAAATTTCGAATTGGGCTTAGATTAAATAGTTTCATGTATTCCTAGGGTTGTTAATCTTAACCCCTATGGATTGACATCTCAAATACTACAATGACATGAGTAGTAGAGATTAATTGAAAGAGGAAAAATCCTACTATCAACTTCCAATCGATTCCTCGGTAGAAGATTCCTAGCAGCTGCGGCTCGCTGTAACCGTGATGTGGACAGTCCCTCTGGTAAGCTCTAAACCTTAACCAAGAAGCCTTGAATGCTTCAGTCGGTCCTTGGGCAAATGCAGTGATTTTTGTCCTCAGCTCTTCGGATCTTGCATCATCAAAGAAATTACATAAGAATGCATTCTTTGTATCTTCCCAGGTTGTCAATGATCCTGGTGGTAATTGCTTTAGCCAGTATGCTGCATCTCCTCCAAGAGAGTGAAGTAAGCAGGCTTCAGCTCCAAGTCATGCCTTTGAAAGGGAGGTGGGCGAATCGCAGCTCTATTTGCGTAGAACTGATCTGGCTTGTTGTATTCGCCTAGCGTTCTTCCACGTCCAGCATTCGCAGGTGCGATTTGTACTGCTTGATCGATGATGACAGCTCCATTCTCATCAAGTCTCTGTCCTCTGGTATTCCTTTTATTGGCTTCTCCGTCGAATAGGTTACCTTCTGCATCGCGTATCAAAACCACATGCTCAGCCATCTTTTCCTGCGAAGGGTGTCGATCGATGCCAATGTGGGTGTCGATCGAAACTCGTGCAGATTTTTGGTTCGTTCGGTCTACACGGCCTAGCTCCTGGTTGAGTTCGATTAGCTCCTTTTCTTTGTTGCTTCTGGTACTGCGATTAAGCATGCACCTAAAACAAAAAATAAGAAACTAAATTAGTAACCAAAACAAAAACAAAACCTAGTCAAAATTCTAATAGTAGATTCTTTAGGCAGTTATTACTTCCCCGGCAACGGCGCAAAAAACTTGATAGGGTCAAAGTTTTACCCAAATAAATCAACACTGCAAGTGCACAGCAATGCAGTTGAAGAATAAGGGGTTATCGAATCCCAAAGGAAGTAGATGCTACACTATGGTTTCTAGGTTCAAATTATGCTAGATCAAATCAATAAAAGTAAATTGAAACTACTAAGCAAAACAGTAAACGAAATTAAAAGTGATTAAAGTTCAGGAGACTAAGGCGCTAGGCAAGGATAATTATCAGGTTGAATCCGAGAATGCAAAAATTATGTTGACAGGAATTTATCAAGAACCGTCTAGAAATCGAAACACAAATTTAAAATCAATCAACTCTCGTTGCAGAAGTTATCCATGCCTAAATTCCAGAATTCCAAATCTCATTTGCAAATTCAAACAATTAGGGCAAGCATTAAAAACAAGTTCGATTGTTCACAAAATCTCTAAACACATCTCTTTGCGAATAGATATTTTGCTCATCTATGATTAGTTCAAGTTATTAATAATGCTCTCGCATCTATTAAACAACCTAAGGTTTGATTTCTAAGTGATAATTAAGAAATCAATATAAGCACAAATCAAGATGAAGATCCAATTGATTTTCCTAACAAACATAATAATTCTACAAACTCATCATCAACCCTAAATCACCCTAACCTAACTAGCAAACTACTCAGACATGGAGATGAAAGCACAAATCATGACTGGAATAAATTGCATAAAATAAGAAAAGAGAATGATACATGGATTCGAAAACTTCTCGGAAGAGTACAAAATTTTCTCCCCAAAAGCTCAGGATCAATCTCTCTCTAAGTCACAAAAACAGAAAATAATGATAAGGTGTCTGGCTAAACAATGCTTTAAAAACTATTTATAGAGGTAAATTTGCGTCAGGGGTAATCTTGTAAATAATGAAAACTTAAGGCAATTTCCTTTTTCCTATGGGAATCGCAAAACTTGACCGCCTTCATTGGTGTCGATCGACACCAAGGGTTAGTGTCGATTGACACCCCTTGTGTAATTCTGCTCCGACTTCATAACTTCGGCTGCTTCTCCAGAATGCTCCAGTAAGCTTTAAAATCTCCCATAAGCTCCAAACGTACTCCATCCTGTAAAGACCCTTACAGGACTCTAAAAATAACAGAAGACTCTATAAAAGGGACTTCTATCATGGCCAAAAAGTGGTAAAAACCATGATATCTCAATAAGTTTAAATGAATTGATTTGGCTACCTATGTCATCAAAGTGCACTTACCTTTTCTGGCCACATAGCCCCCGAGAGAACTCTAGAGTTAAGCGTGCTTATGCTGGAGTAGGATTACGATGGGTGACCTTCCAGGAAGTCTTCTGCGGAACCGTGTGAGTGAGGTCAAAACACGGGGAAAGGTCACGTGGTGTTTACAGGGTCAGTAATAAGTCGGTCGAGCCACCGAAAAAAATAACGCATCGACCGTCGGACTGAAAATGCTGAGAACAACACCAAAAAGAAAGAGGAAGTTTCAGATTCAATGCCAATTTCTGATCAAAGAGAAGTACCAACAGTCAGAAGCGAATCGTTGAAGACTAAGAGATTTCTAAGTGATCAAAACCAAGACCAGGAAAATGACCAACGTGAGAGTCTCTTTCAAACAAGGTGCTTAGTCGAAAACAAATTGTGCAACTTTATCATTGATGGAGGCAGCTGTACAAATGTTGCAAGTTCAACAATGGTGGAGAAGCTTTGTTCGGAGACTAAGAAGCATCCACAACCTTACAAGCTGTAATGGTTGTCAAACAGTGGAGAAATAGAAGTGACCAGTGGGAGTTATGTGGACGAAATACTATGTGATGTTTTGTCAATGGAAGTCAGCCACATTCTGCTAGGAAAGCTTTGTCAATCTGATCGCCAAGTTACTTATTGTGGTCTTACCAACCGATACTCATTAAAGTTCAAAGGGAAGAGGATCTCCCTTGTCGCTTTATCTTCGTTGGAATCTTATCAAGATCAGCAACACTTAAGCAGAAAAGAAGAGCAAACTAAAAACAAAACCGAGAACTCTCTTGCTTTTTTCAAAAAGTCCTTGAAAAACTAACCAACGTGGAACTGGTGCAAATGAGTAGTAGTATTTCTTTTTCCGCATATCCTAGAAGAAGAATCACCAGAAAAATCACAAAAGAGTATGTCATCGATTACTGACTTGGAGAAGCCGTCCAGCCTTGTGTCATAACCAGTCCCTAAGCCATTTCCTAATGACCACCCAAGAAAGTAATGTAAGGAATTTGTTTGGTTAGGACCGAGCCTTATTTGTTTATGATGGTTTCTGCTCAAGATGAAAAATGTTTTGATTTAGAAAATATGAAATAATTTTGTGTTTCAAAATCTGTTTTTGACAAAATGATTCCAACTTTTGAAACCGTTACATATTTTCTATTTGATCAAATTCGTGAATTTAAACTTCTTTAAGAGTTTCTTTGTTTAGCAACACATTTGAGTTGATTAGAACTAAGGCAGAGTTTGTAATGGTTAAAAAATTTCTAAGATGAGACAAAACTTTTTATTTGAATTAAAACCATTTAATGAACCTTGCAAACCAACTTTCAAAGATCATGTTTTTGAACAAAGTTTTTCTAAGTTTACAAAGGATATCTCACTTGTTCTCAACTCTGTTAAGGATTTTGGTGTTCTAATCACATTCTGGGTTGTGACAAAGTGATTGAAATTCATAAAAATCATTCGAAATTTGTCTTCAATGTCTTAAGCAAATAAAGCATGTTTGATCCTTTTAAGAAGTTATTTGACTATTACAATCGCATATTTGATGTGTTTTCTTTGATTTTTGTGAAAGCAAATGAAAAACAGCTTACGAATTCAAAGGCATAGATGATTCAAGTTCTTACTAGTCAAATTGATTATGGACCAAAGGAGCATGGAAAAGTAGTCAAAGTTTCATCAATGTTCAAAGATTAACCACCTGATGCATTCATAATACGAGTCAGAAACAAGAAATTGTATATCCTAAGGTAAGTATATATGATCTAAAAGATTTTTTTATCCATGATCACACATATATAATTCGCTTGTCTGTCAAAAGAGCCAATTAAAGGTTTTAGAGCAGCATTGAAATGCACAAGAAGAACCGAAAAGAAGGAAGAAGACAAATGATTTAAGCGACCTGATATGGACCAGGATAAACACCAAGACGTTTATTGCTTCATACTGATCAAAGAAGCACCTCCAGATCCAACATACAAGCCAAAGCCAAGCCAAAGCAGATTCATAGGTATAACCCTGATTCTTCATGATTACATTTCTAACTTGGTTCCTTTCATTGCAGATGAAATGGATTTGAGGTCAAATCATTTTCAAGCGTGAGGGGATGATATGATCCTGGAGAGCATAATGAACTTAGAATGTGGGGAAGAGATTGAACCAGTGGAGCAACATGAACCAGAAGAGCAGCTTGTAGCTGAGGACGAGTTTGTAGTTGAGAAAGAGTATGGAAAAGATGTTATCTTAACCTCATTGGTTTTTATACATGATCATCAAATGGGCACGTGTCAATATCGAATGCTATTGTAAAACTGCAAAATGCAATAAATAATAGTATTAATAACAAAAATAAAGTGTTATCGTAGGATTCGATTGCATTTACAGAAATGCTATAAAATAAATATAAATAACAGTTCTGAAACGCCGTCTAAGTTATTATTAATAACAATTAATAAATGTTATAATAGATACTTTTATTGCATTGAATAAAACACTATGTTATATAAACAAACGATAGCATCGCTAAAAAGCGCTATCTAAAGTGGCTCACCTATTTTGACAGGCGATGATAGAGCGCTTTTAAAAACGCTATCGTATCGTAAGATAGTGTACGATAGCGTTTTTCGGTCGCTAACAAATCTCATTTTTCCTGTAGTGAGTGATGAGAATTATGGTGAAGACTATGATAGATCTTCAAGGGGTTAGGATGTTTATGAGGACCAAAGAAGGAATGAGCTAAAATCTCTCAATGAGAAAATGGATAAGTTGCTTCAAGCCTCACAAAAACATGTCCACTTTGTGGGTGATTGTGATGAGAGTCAAGGGGTTCAACAAGAGTTGAATGAGGATTGCCAAGAAGAGGTCAACTATGTGGGTGGCCAAGGTTATCAACACAGCTACAACAACAACTATAGGAACAACAATCTTTCCTATAGGAGTACAAATGTTGAGAACCCTCAAGATCAAGTCTACCCTCAACAAGGACAAGGAGGTCAACAAAAACCATTTGTCCCTTTCAAGCAACAACAAGGTTATGTTCCCAAGAACAACTATCAAGGGAACCAAGGAAACAATCAAGGGAATCATGGACAACAAGGGAATTTTAAGTTCAAGCAATGTCCTCCACCGGGTTTTGCACAAAATTTGGATATGAGCAATGTTTTCCAACAAATTCTCCAAGGTCAACCAAGTAGTGCTATGGATGTAAGTAAGAAGATGGCTGAAATACACAACAAGGTGTATTACTCTTACAATGACCTTAACTCTAAGTTTGACACCTTGAGTTCCAAGATCAAGCAAATGGAGAACAACAAGGGTATTGCTTGCTCCTCTACACGAGTTCAAGCTTCTTTGCCCGGTAAACCCGAGCCAAATCCAAAGGAATATTGCAATGCTATCTACTCTATTGATGAGGATGAATATGAGCGTGTGGTGGCTAAATTTGAGCAACTATTTGAGAGTCCCAATGATGAAGCAATATTCAATGAGGACATTTAAGTTCAAGTTGGGGAGGCAGTCATTGAAAATGACCATTTGGTTGTTGCTAAACCAATGGTTAAAGAAGAGCTTGTTGAGGATGTGATCTCTACACAAGCAAGTGTTGTCGAGAAGGAAAGAAAAGTGGCTAAGTAGACTGAAGTTGAGGCTTATGATCTCCTTGTCTACAAGCCACCACTCCCTTTTCCCGAGCTGATTTTGACTAAGGTACAAAAGAAGGTACTCTCAAGCTTTAGAGGGAGTATGGAGAAAGTTGGTGCACATTTGCCTAAGGTGGAGAACTTGTCCCAAGTCAAGGGTCAAATAAGATTCATCAAGGATTTGCTTGCCAACATAGAGAAGGTTGAAGAGCTGATTGAGGGTCTAGATCCACCGAGCACAACAAGGTTATCCCAAAGATAAGTAATCCGAGAAATTTTTTGATTTCTTGTTCTCTTGTAGACCTGAAGATTGAGGAAGCCTTATGTGATTCTGGCTCAAGTGTGAATGTGATGTCTCTTGAGATGTTCAAGAACCTTGCGATTACTACTATGAAGAAGTATTCATCACACATCACCTTTGTTGATGCTTACGCAAGGCAACCACTAGGCCTTGTAGAAAACTATCCATTCAGAGTTGGTGAATGTCTATTCCCAACTGACTTTATTGTCATGGACATGGTTCAAGCAGCAAGGTTACCTCTTCTTCTAGGAACACCCTTCCTCAACACAGCTGGTGCGAGCCTAGACTTCATCAACAAGAGGGTGGTTCTCAAGAATGTGGATGCTAAGGTTTTCTATCCTATGAAACCTTCTGCTTTGAGCATTTGTGGAACAATCACATGTGACACTAAGGAGGATGAAGAGGGAGAACCAAGGGAGCAGCTGATGGGTCTCACTATGTGGTGAAGAATGATAATGAAGCCCTTGATCACAATGAGTATGATGGACCAAGCTTTGATGGTGAGAGTCTTCTACCATTGTTTGATGGACTCAAGGTTGTGGATCCTATAGTTGAACCACCAAAGAAGTCTAAGAAGAAGAAGAAGGTGCTACAAGCTGGAGCAAGCACCATGTTCGTCAAGAAAGAAGAAGGAATGCCAATTCAACTCTTTGTTCACCCCAATGCCTAAGGGTTTGAAAAGTCAAGTTTAGTGACTTAAAACTAGCGCATTTGCGAAGCATTCCCATGTTTATTTTTGTATATATTTGCACTTTTTATTTCAATAATGTGTTTTCTAGTGTTTGTGGATGATAGATATGGATGAAGGAGGTTGAGCCAAGAGCAAAAAGCATGTAAGAAGTTTTCTGGCAGTGTATCGAGCTACCAAGCTTGATATGGCTCTCAAAGGGAAACACGGAAGGTCGTGTCGAGCGTTTGTATCGAGCTACTAAGCTTGATACAGTCCGACCATGGATTTCTCAACCTCCGTATCAGGCATTTGTATCGAGCTACTGAGCTCGATACAGTTCGACCATGGAAAGAGTTCGAGGCGTATCAGGCAATTGTATCGAGCTACCTAACTCGATACAGTTTTAAAAACCCGCGTCTGCAATTGTATCGATCTATGTATCGACCTACTAGCTCGAAACACTCCTTTTCCCGGTAAGTCAACGGGGTTTGGCCGGTCTAATTCACTCGAATTAAACCGGTTTTTCCCTTCTTCTTCCCCAAAAACCCGAAACTTTTGCCACTTCTCTCATATCTTCATGATTTTTGGCTCTCTCTCTCCCAATTCTCAAACATATTTTGTGCTTTCAAGTGCCACTAGCTCGAATTCTTGTGCTAGTTTTAATTCTTAGGCCATTTTCGTTCATCCTTGCACTCATCTACAAGGTAAACAATCCAAATACCAAGTTTTTAAACAATCCAAATACCAAGTTTTCTCTCTTTTTCTCTAATGGTAAAAATTTTGGGGATTGATAGTATAGGATGTTCGAATCGGTTGTTTGTGGATTGGGTATTTCTTGATAATGGTTAGGGAGTAGGTTTCGAGTGCTATCCTAGGATTTCTATTGTTAATTTTTAAAAATTTGACACTTAGGGTTCATAGTGCAAAAATTCAAATTACTCAATTGAACATTATTAGATTTTGGGGTTTTCACATGCATTAGCTTGCATTAACCATGCTTATGGATTATCAATTGATAACACTCGAAATTGATCAATTTGAAATTTTTGTCAATTGATAGTATGGAATTGTGTTGAATTTCAAAAACTTGGCTATTGTTTCTTGCTTGAGGCTTGCTCGATGCTGTTGCTAACCCCCTGCATGAGCTTTATTGCTTTTATAGTTACAATGCTAGATGAGACCAATCAAGTCAAGAGGCAAGCTTACAAGCAAGGTCATCAAAATGCCAAGGGAAGAAGAAGGTGGTTGAGAGTGAAGAGGTAGAGCGTGCAGAGGATCAGTTGGTGCTGGGGTCCAAGAGAAAGGGTTCCAAGAAGGTCACTAATGGTTCATCCAAAGAAGTTACAAAGGATGTTCCAAAGAAAGACCTCACACCCGAAGAGGTTCTCCAAGCATTCATGGCAATGCGCTTCAAGGGAACAATATATCCTCATGAGCAGACACTTCGAGCTTTGGCGATCTTTGAGGATGTCAAAACACTATTCTCCAATATGGGTTTGCCAAAGTTTGTCACAATGGCTTATCCCGCTCACAAGGTAGCAACATGTGAGTTCCTCTCCTCCCTCGAAGCACACTTCTACTATCAGGGAGAGAAGTCACCCGAGTGAGATGGTTATGGCTATATCAAGTTCAAGATCCATAGGACCGTCTACACAATGTCCTTCCGCCGGTTGAGTGAGATCTTTGGGTTCAAGGAGGGAAAAAGGAGGACAAAGATGCTCACCATTAATGAGTGTGAGTTGAAGGGTTTGAGGGAAACCATAGCAGTTGGGAAATTTAAGGCGGGAGCAAGCACGGGAACTATGATAAGGCATCCGGGTTTGAGGTATGCACATAAGGCACTTGCTCACACGTTCTACGCAAGGAAGCAAACATGGAAAGTGAGCCAAGAGGAGCTCGAGCAGTTGGATGTGGGTCTTTCTAAGTTCATTGGTTTTCAAACAAGATGAGGCACAAGAGTCTGTGGAGCTAAGACGGGAGCGGGTTTGGTGAGCTTATTGGTTAGGCAATTCCTCTCTTACAAGGATTGAGTTGCAACCATGAAAGATAGGTGTCCCAAACTTAGCATTGGCGGGATCATAACCCCGATTCTCGAGGCTTGTGGACAACAATTGGGGGTAGATGGTAGAGAGCCCGAATGGATGGATATTTTCTACCTTGGTAGGACTGTGTTTCTCTCGGGAAGGATAGGCTGCCGCTTTGCCTACAAGTTCGCAGTAGACTTGAAAACCGAGGCCAAGATTTGCCTCCCATGCACATAAGCAACCTCATTCCAAGACCTCTACAACATCGACTTTGTGCCGGCCTATGAGCTTCTATACAACCCTGGGGTAAACCCTCCCCTTGAGTCCATTGCAAAAAGAGAGACATTCGAATTTGACCCTAACCAAATTCCCGGGGAAGAGGAAGTAGGGGAAGAAGAGCAAGAGGCTGCAAGCCCAGTTTATGGTAGTGAGAGATACTACTTCAGCTCATGCATTGACCCGATGCCAAGTCTGGCTTTGAGGAAAGCTCACCTCCACATTAGTCTCCTCAAGCGGTGGAAAAAGCACCAAGATCGAGCAAACAAGAAGCTGGCAGACACAGTGAAGAGCTTGAAGAAAACAGTTAAGGGGCTCAAGTCTAGGCTCAAAGGTTCATCCTCCACAACGGCTGAATTTGAACCTCCAAATGTGGATGAAGGTGAAGGAGTGGACGAAATGGAACTTGATAGGAGGCACGCCTTCCATCTGCAGCAAAGGGAAGCTGTCCATGAGGATCCACCTCGCTCCTCCTCCCACGAAGCGCACCCTAGGAAGAGAAAGCCGAGCCGCTCTCCGTCCTCAAGTAACCAGTCACTATCTCTAGGATTCTCCATGAAATGATCCTCCATAGATCTTCACTTCAGAAGCAAGTAAAGGATAGATTGAGTTGAATCCAAGATGCACTAGTGTATCCAGGAGACAACAATGGATCGAATGGTCAAGCAGAAGGGGCAGAATCACTTCGGTTTTACCGGGGATTGAATGGTCACACAAAGGTTATGAGAGAGCCTTTGATTTTAAGCTTACAAGCTTTGATTAACCATCTGTTTTCCTTTTTCTCTTGTGTTTCAGCTCCATGTCAATAATCACTTTAACACAAAATATTGCATCTTCAATCTCCCCCTTTTTAACTAATTTTGAGTCTTCCAAGCCCTTATGCAGAAAACTTTCAACATATGTATCAACCCAAAACAACTATCACCTTTCGTAGAAAATCTGCTGGTCTTAATTGATATACTTATATATTTCATGCATTCACCATGCATTTAGTACATATTTGCATTCATATTGCATTCATACTTAGAATGATCATAGCTTTTGTCCCATTTTAGGTTCTAACACATGTTGCATTAGCATTTGCATATGTTCTTGCATATATGCATCATTTTCAGGTCATTTGGTGTGCATTGAGCTATTTTGGATAGTAGGCATGGACAAGAAGAGCTAAGGAAATGATTGGAGTCAAGAAGAAACTTGGACAAAAGGCTGAAGACCAGATCGACCAGCAGGTCGACAAGCAGATCGACCGGCAGGTAGATCCAGGCCAAGAACGACACACTGATCGAGTCAGCCCGATTGATCTGAAGATCCACGGTTTAGCCAGCAACAGATCGATCGATCCACAGCAGATCGATCGATCCCAAAACAAACGGCCGCAGCGGATCGATCGATCGATCTACAATTTGACGGATCGGCCAGCATACAGATCGAGGCTCGGATCGATCCACAGATCGAGCAGCCAGTCGATGCGAAGTCCAACGGCCAAGGACGGATCGATCGATCCGTAGCTGATCGATCGATCCGTGCTTCTGCTTTTTCCTTCTTATGGCCACCAACCTCTATCTTGTCTTTTGTGAGGGTGCCATCATTCTTGGGGCTATATAAGACATCCTACCCTATTTTTCTTAGGAAGCCACTAAATTTTAGAGTTCTCTCCTTCATCTTTAGGTCTAGCCACCACTCTTGAATGTTTTCATGCTTTTCTTGTTTTGTAAACTTTAAACTTTGATTTATATCAAGTACTTATCTTTAATCTCTCTTCTTGTTCTTGGCTAAGCATGTTCTTCATCTCAAAGACAGAGTTTAAGAGAGATTCAAATATGGTTAGTGAGTAAATCATCAAGGTTTAAGGTTTTGGTGATTAAGGAGGTTTAAGAAGTTTAACTTGGGTTTTTTCTTGTTCTTCATCTCATTCTCTTCTTGGATTTGGTGGGCTCAAAGCCTAGAGATGCTTGAGAAAGATCCATTTGATTTTAGGGATTTTCTTATCTCAAAAAGACTTAGCTCATCCTTTCCCACACACCATGGATGTTTAGGGAGCTAGTTAGGCCATTTTTAAGATCTTTACTTTATGTTCTTCNACCTTGGTAGGACTGTGTTTCTCTCGGGAAGGATAGGCTGCCGCTTTGCCTACAAGTTCGCAGTAGACTTGAAAACCGAGGCCAAGATTTGCCTCCCATGCACACAAGAAACCTCATTCCAAGACCTCTACAACATCGACTTTGTGCCAGCCTATGAGCTTCTCTACAACCCTGGGGTAAACCCTCCCCTTGAGTCCATTGCAAAAAGAGAGACATTCGAATTTGACCCTAACCAAATTCCCGGGGAAGAGGAAGTGGGGGAAGAAGAGCAAGAGGCTGCAAGCCCAGTTTATGGTAGTGAGAGATACTACTTCAGCTCATGCATTGACCCGATGCCAAGTCCGGCTTTGAGGAAAGCTCACCTCCACATTAGTCTCCTCAAGCGGTGGAAAAAGCACCAAGATCGAGCAAACAAGAAGCTGGCGGACACAATGAAGAGCTTGAAGAAAACAGTTAAGGGGCTCAAGTCTAGGCTCAAAGGTTCATCCTCCACAACGGCTGAATTTGAACCTCCAAATGTGGATGAAGGTGAAGGAGTGGACAAAATGGAACTTGATAGGAGGCACGCCTTCCATCTGCAGCAAAGGGAAGCTGTCCATGAGGATCCACCTCGCTCCTCCTCCCACGAAGCGCACCCAAGGAAGAGAAAGCCGAGCCGCTCTCCGTCCTCAAGTAACCAGTCACTATCTCTAGGATTCTCCTTGAAATGATCCTCCATAGATCTTCACTTCAGAAGCAAGTAAAGGATAGATTGAGTTGAATCCAAGATGCACAAGTGTATCCAGGAGACAACAATGGATCGAATGGTCAAGCAGAAGGGGCAGAATCACTTCGGTTTTACCGGGGATTGAATGGTCACACAAAGGTTATGAGAGAGCCTTTGATTTTAAGCTTACAAGCTTTGATTAACCATCTGTTTTCCTTTTTCTCTTGTGTTTCAGCTCCATGTCAATAATCACTTTAACACAAAATATTGCATCTTCAATCTCCCCCTTTTTAACTAATTTTGAGTCTTCCAAGCCCTTATGCAGAAAACTTTCAACATATGTATCAACCCAAAACAACTATCACCTTTCGTAGAAAATCTGCTGGTCTTAATTGATATACTTATATATTTCATGCATTCACCATGCATTTAGTACATATTTGCATTCATATTGCATTCATACTTAGAATGATCATAGCTTTTGTCCCATTTTAGGTTCTAACACATGTTGCATTAGCATTTGCATATGTTCTTGCATATATGCATCATTTTCAGGTCATTTGGTGTGCATTGAGCTATTTTGGATAGTAGGCATGGACAAGAAGAGCTAAGGAAATGATTGGAGTCAAGAAGAAACTTGGACAAAAGGCTGAAGACCAGATCGACCAGCAGGTCGACAAGCAGATCGACCGGCAGGTAGATCCAGGCCAAGAACGACACACTGATCGAGTCAGCCCGATTGATCTGAAGATCCACGGTTTAGCCAGCAACAGATCGATCGATCCACAGCAGATCGATCGATCCCAAAACAAACGGCCGCAGCGGATCGATCGATCGATCTACAATTTGACGGATCGGCCAGCATACAGATCGAGGCTCGGATCGATCCACAGATCGAGCAGCCAGTCGATGCGAAGTCCAACGGCCAAGGACGGATCGATCGATCCGTAGCTGATCGATCGATCCGTGCTTCTGCTTTTTCCTTCTTATGGCCACCAACCTCTATCTTGTCTTTTGTGAGGGTGCCATCATTCTTGGGGCTATATAAGACATCCTACCCTATTTTTCTTAGGAAGCCACAAAATTTTAGAGTTCTCTCCTTCATCTTTAGGTCTAGCCACCACTCTTGAAGGTTTTCATGCTTTTCTTGTTTTGTAAACTTTAAACTTTGATTTTTATCAAGTACTTATCTTTAATCTCTCTTCTTGTTCTTGGCTAAGCATGTTCTTCATCGTAAACACAGAGTTTAAGAGAGATTCAAAAATGGTTAGTGAGTAAATCATCAAGGTTTAAGGTTTTGTTGATTAAGGAGGTTTAAGAAGTTTAACTTGGGGTTTTTCTTGTTCTTCATCTCATTCTCTTCTTGGATTTGGTGGGCTCAAAGTCTAGAGATGCTTGAGAAAGATCTCTTTGATTTTAGGGATTTCCTTATCTCAAAAAGACTTAGGAAATCCCATAAACCCAAATCCAAGTGACTAGCTCATCCTTTCCCACACACCATGGATGTTTAGGGAGCTAGTTAGGCCATTTTTAAGATCTTTACTTTATGTTCTTCAGCCTATCTTTCCACCATACACCATGGGTTAGGATGAAAGGTTGAAGAAAGGATTTTTACCACAAACCATGGAAAGATCTAGCTTTTGTTTCTTAAGGCCTAGAGTTATCTCATTAGAATTTTGTAGTTTTACTTATAGAAAACCCAACCTTGAATCTTAACCCTCTCTAAGCATGAACCAAAACCTTTAATCTATTTCTAGTATTTGAATCTTCAAAGCCATCATCTTTTAGTTTTATAGTTAATTCTTTTCTCTTAACTTGTTAAAATCATCTAATTTGCTTAATAGTTTGTTTAGAGTATCTTAATTCCAAAATATGTGTTCTTGAATGTTTTATAGTTTCTAAACTAGCTTAGAGTATCACTCATTAGCCTAGTAATCATTTAGAAGTCGTTATATTTTTATAACTAGTTTTTATAATTCATCTTAGATTGCTAGAAATTGCCCACTTGGTCTGTCTTTAGCATTTGGATATTTAAAAACTAGCAGTACGGTCATTAAAATTCTTAGCAGAAGCCTAGCAGTAGTTTAACCCATCAGTAGAATTGTTAAAAATGTTTTCATAGTCGTTTGGTAGCTGCAAGTAGTTTTTACAATTTGTTTCCCTCATTTAAAACCGAAATTCGCTTAGATTTGCTTGAGCTCTTGCATTCCTAGTAACTTTCAACATCTGATTTGGATTGACACCTTAAGTATTCCAATGACATAATGAGGCTTTAGGTTTGATTAGAAATACACGAAAAAGTTTTCTTATCAAATGGCGTCGTTGCCAAGCTTGGGTTTTGATTGAAAGTATTAAGATTTGGGGCTTAGTAAAGACTAAGTTTTTATTTTGATTTTGGTTACTGATTTTCCTACTTTTCTACTTGTGTTTTCAGGTACATGAACTTGAGATCTAGAGGTGACAACAACTTACTCCAGCCTAAAGACAACATCCATTAACTTGGAAGTGCAAGACATAGAAGAGATAATCAAAAAGAGTTAGAAGAAATTGAGCAACAGGTCATGGCTGACCACGACCAGGTTGAGGATCCACCTCACCCTGAAGTTGCTGGTAGGGGCAATGCAAACCCCTACCACCCTCCAAGGATACCACGGATCATTGGTGCGGGTGATGCACCAAACACCCACACAAATCGGTTCGGCATTACTCCACCACCGGTGCAAAACAACAACTTTGAGATCAAGCCTGGATTTGTTTCTATGGTCTAAAACAGCAAGTTCCATGGTCTAGCAATGGAAGACCCTCTTGAGCACTTAGACAACTTTGAGCAAGTTTGTGGAATGATCAAGATCAATGGTATCTCCGAAGATAGTTTCAAGCTAAGGTTATTCCCATTTTCTCTTGGGGATAAGGCTAGGCATTGGGAGAAGACACTACCTCAAGGGACAATCACCTCATGGGTTGATTGCAAGAAGGCCTTCCTGTCCAAATTCTTCTCAAGTACAAGGACAGCTCGCCTAAGTGAGATAAGCGGTTTTGCACAAAGGCAAAATGAAACATTTAGGGAAGCAATGGAGCGCTTCAAGGACTACACCATTCAATGTCCTCATCATGGTTTCACAGAGGAGACACTCTTGAGCACTATATACCGTGGAGCATTGCCAAAAATTTGCATGCTATTGGACACGTGATATACTCATATATTTCGCATATTTATCATGCATTTAGAATAGGTTTACATGCATTCATCATTCATAATAGGCTAGTTTGCATCATTTATCTCATTCTAAGTCCTAGAACACTTTGCATTAGCATTTGCATGGTTTCTTGCATATTTGCATCTTTTTCAGGTTGTTTAGAGTACTTGGAGATGTAGAAAATGGCTGGAGCTCAAGAAAGTTCAAAGGACAGCTTGGAGATTTATGGAACCACTTAGGAGAACTCGAACAAAAGCAAAGGAGCCAAGATCGAGGAGCAGATCGAGCAGAATGACTCAATCCAAGAGAGATCGACTAGAAGATCGACCAAGCTAAGTCGATTCAACCACGATCGAGAGGAAGATCGAGCAGGATGACTCGATCTAGGAAAGATCGAGTGGACGATCGACCGGCCAACCCGAACCAAGCGCAGATCGAGTCCACGATTGACCAATCTGACTCGATCTTCAGAGCCAGGCGCAGCAACCTCTTCTCAACTTGAGTGATTGGCTTCTAGTGAGGGGACCACCTTGGCATGAAAGTCTTCTACAAGACAAGAAGCCCTGTTTTAGGGAAAGGGTGGACAGTTTCATAATATTTTCCTTATGACTTCTAGGGGAGGAAGATTTTTATGGATCCACTATTCATCCACTTATCATATCTCAGAACTTTAACTTTTAGGATCATCTGTAGCGTGAGAGAGAGAGAGAAGAGAAATGTTCTTGAGTGTTCTTCCTTGTTCTTACTTTGTTCTTGCTTGTTCTTGATTATTCCTGTTTTGTTTCTTGTTTATTCCTTGTGTGAAACTCTTGTATTTTGGATTTGATTAAGTATTTCTGTTTTCTTAAAGTCTAATCTTTCATCTTGTAAAAACCGATCATGTTCATCAGCTCTAAACTCATGTTTAAGAGAGGTAAGAACATGATTTGTGAATAAACCATCAAGGTTTGGGGTTGAGATGATTAAGGGGGTTGAAAGCTAGAATTTTGGGTATTTTCTTGTTCTTCATCTAATTCTCTTCTTGGTTTGTGGGTTTTAAAGTCTAGAGATTCTCGATGGAGATCTCTTTAATCTGAGGGATTTTCTTATCCTAACAAGACTTAGTAAATCCCTTAAAACCAAATCCAAGAGACTAGCTCATCATTTCCCAAACATAATGGATGCTTAGGGAGTTAGTTAAGCCATATTTTAAGATCAAAGCTTAATGTTCGTCACCTTATCTTTCCACCAAACATCATGGGTTAGGAGGAAAGGGTGAAGAAAGGATTTACACCACACATCATGGGTAAATCTAATTTGGCTTCTTAAGGCTTAGAGATAGCACTTTAGTGTGTAAAAATATGTTTTCAAAACCCCAAGTTCGAATTTTCAACCTCCCTAAGATTGAATCCGAACCTTGAATCTGTTTTTAATCTTTGAAAACTTAAAACCATTTTCCTCTAGTTTTGTGTTTATTTATTTTCCCTAAAAACCTCTTAGATAGCTTAATTATGCAATAGAATTTTCTAAATTTGTAAAATTGTGTTTTTGTTATTTATAGTATTTTAGAAATTCCCTAGAGTCCTATTTTACTGTCTGGTATTGAGTTAGTAGTTGTTAGGTTTTTATAAATAGTTTTTGAAAATCTTGTCACTTATCTGAAAATTGTCTAGTTTATCCAGTTTTAGACTTTGATTTTATAAAATTATTATATCGGTTGTTTAATTGTTTTGGGATTTTAAAATAGTTTTCGTGTCTGTATAATCATCGCAAGTAATTTTCATAGGATTGTTCCCCAATTAACCCGAATTCTGCTTAACTTTACTTGAACTCTTGTATTATTAGCATCTTTCACCCCAATTTGGATTGACACCTAAAGTACTACAACAAGAAAAGAACTATGCTTTAGGTTTGATTAAACTTTCTCCAAAAGCTAGTCATCAAATGGCGCCGTTGCCAAACTTGGGTTTTAAGTGAAAGTATTAGGATTTGGAGCTTAGTGGAGACTAAGTTTTTATTTTGTATTTGGTTACTAATTTCTCTACTTGTCTACTTGTTTTTTTCAGGTATATGAACCTGAGGTCTAGAGGTGACAACAACTTGCTCACGCCACTAGACAACATACATTAGCTCCAGACTTATGTTTAAGAGAGGTAAGAACATGATTTGTGAGTAAACTCCAAGGTTTGAGGTTGGGATGATTAAGGGGGTTGAAAGCTAGAATTTTGGGTCTTTTCTTGTTCTTCATCTAATTCTCTTCTTGGATTTGGGGGTTTTAAAGTCTAGAGATTCTCAATGGAGATCTCTTTAATCTAGGGATTTCCTTATCCTAACACGACTTAGGAAATCCCTTAAAACCAAATCCAAGAGACTAGCTCATCCTTTCCCAAACATCATGGATGCTTAGGGAGCTAGTTAAGCCATCTTTTAAGATCCATGCTTAATGTTCTTCACCTTATCTTTCCACCACACATAATGGGTTATGAGGAATGGGTGAAGAAAGGATTTACACCACACATCATGGGTAAATCTAGTTTGGTTTCTTAAGGCTTAGAGATAGCACTAAAAAGTGTAGAAAATAATGTTTTCAAAACCCCAATTTCGAATTTTCAACCTCCCTAAGAATGAATCCCAACCTTGAATCTGTTTTTAATCTTTGAAAACTAAAAACCATTTTTCTCTAATCTAAAGTTTATTTAATTCCCAAAAAATCCTCTTAGATAGCTTAATTATGCAATAGAGTTTTCTAAATTTGTAAAATTGTGTTTTTGTTATTTTTAGTATTTTAGAAATTGTCTAGAGTCTTGTTTTACTGTCTGGTTTTGATTTGGTAGTCGTTTGAGTTTTAAAAATAGTTTTTGAAAATCTTGCTACCCACCATCAAATTGTCTAGTTAATCCGGTTTTAGATTTTGATTTTATAAAATTAGTAGATCGGTTGTTTAATTATTTAGAAGTCATCTACTAGTTGTATAACCCTTCTGTAGGGATTTCACAATAGTTTTTGTGTCTGTATAATCACCGCAAGTAATTTTCATAGGAGTCTTCACCAATTAACCCGAATTCTGCTTAGCTTTATTGAACTCTTGTATTCCTAGTATCTTTCACCCCAATTTGGATTGACACCTAAAGTACTACAACAACAAAAGACTGCTTTAGGTTTGATTAAACTTGCTTAAAATGCTAGTCATCAAATGGCGCCGTTGCCAAACTTGGGTTTTAAGTGAAAGTATTAGGATTTGGAGATTAGTGGAGACTAAGTTTTTATTTTGTAGTTGGTTACTAATTTCTCTACTTGTCTACTTGTGTTTTCAGGTATATGAACCTGAGGTCTAGAGGTGACAACAACTTGCTCACGCCACTAGACAACATACATCAGCTTGGAAGTGCAAAACATAGGAGGGAAAGACTACTACTCGAAATTGACGAGTACTATCAAGAGGTGATGGCTGACCACGACCAGATGGAGGATCCACCTCAACATGCTCCTGCTGGCAGAGGCATTGGACACCCTTACCACCTCCCAAGAACACCCACACAAATCGCTTTGGTATCACTCCACCACCGGTGGAAAACAACAACTTCGAGATCAAGCCTGGATTTGTCTCTATGGTCCAGAACAGGAAGTTCCATGGCCTAGCAATGGAAGACCCACTGGAGCACTTGGACAACTTCGAACAAGTGTGTGGAATGATCAAGATAAACGGCATCTCGGAGGATAGCTTCAAGCAACGGCTTTTCCCTTTTTCTCTTGGGGACAAAGCCAGATATTGGGAGAAGACCCTACCTCAAGGCACAATCACGTCCTGGGTTGAATGCAAGAAAGCCTTCCTGTCAAAGTTCTTCTCAAGCACAAGAACGGCTAGGCTAAGAAGTGAAATAAGTGGTTTCACACAAAGGCAAAATGAAACCTTTAGTGAAGCAGTGGAGCGGTTCATGGATTCACTGAGGAGACACTCTTGAGCATAATATACCGTGGATCCTTGCCAAAGATTCGCATGTTACTTGACACAGCAAGCAAAGGAAATTTCCTTGGACAAGATGTGCAAGAAGGCATGGAGCTGATTGAAAACTTGGCCTTGAGTGATGGAAACTATTATGAGGACTATGACCGAGCACCAAGAGGTCATGAGCTGGAGGCACACAAGAAGGAGCTGAAGTCACTCCATGAAAAAATTGACAAGATGATGATGGGTAGCCAAAAAAATTTGCACTTTGTTGGTGAAGCTGCGGATTTATTCCAAGAAAGGAATGAGGAGGAATTGGAAGAAGCGAATTGGGTTGGTGGCCAAGATTATCCTAAGCCACAGGGATATGCTCCAAGGTATAAAGGGAACAACAACAACTTGTCTTATAGAAGCACCAATGTGGAAAATCCAAAGGACCAAGTGTACCCTCCACAACAAGGCAACCAAGGAAAACCGTTTGTTCCTTACAACAAAGGAGGATTTCAACAAAACGGTGGGTATCAAGGGCAAAGACAAGGCAACTACCAAGGACACCAACAGCAAGGAAACAAACCTTACTCTCCTGGTTTCGTGCCTCAGCAACAACAAAATCAAGCGCCACCTCAAGATCCGGTACAAGCTATGTTCCAACAACTACTTCAAGGCCAAACATCTACAAATCAAAAATTTGTTGATATGAACAATCGGCTAGACTTTTCTCTTGCTGAGGTCTCTACGCAGATCAGCAACATCAACAACAAATTTCGCCAGCTGGAGAAAGGAAAAGCAAGTACAAGCGGACAAGGTACTTTACCCGGCCAATGTGAGACAAATCCCAAGGAGTATGCAAACGTGATCACTCTAAGGAGTGGAAAGGAAGTACAACCACAGTCCACAGCTAAAGACAATGAGGACATTGTGATTCAAGAAGGGGGGAGTGATCTTTCAAATGATCAAGAGATCACCTTTGACAATGTCTTCATTGAAAGGGTGAGAAAAGGCAAGGAAGCGGTTTTGAAAAACAAGTGTGGAAAGCAAGCAAAGAAAAAAATATTTTCGTACCTCCACCTTACAAACCAAAGCTCCCCTTCCCTGGACGCTTCAAGAAGCAGCTGATTGAGAAGCACAGAGCCTTGTTTGAAAAACATTTGAGAAATGTTGAGCTGAAATTGCCTTTACTTAATTGTTTGGCCATGGTACCGAAGTATGCCAAGTTTCTGAAGGATACACTTGCCAAGACAGCTAAAGATTTTCAAGAGGTCATGGTATTGAGTCAAGAGTGCAGTCCAATCATCCACAAAGAGATAGCACCATAGAAGCTAGGAGATCCAGGCTCATTCACCATACCTTGTGCGCTAGGGCCGTTGAGGTTTAGCAATTGTTTGTGCGACTTAGGGGCAAGCATTAACCTAATGCCCTACTCCATAGCAAAGAAGCTAGGCTTCACCAAGTTTAAGGAATGCAGGATCTCATTGATCTTGGCTAACAGAAGTGTAAGACTCCCGGTAGGAATGCTTGAAGACCTACCCGTAAGGATAAGCAATGTGAGTGTCCCCACGGATTTTATTGTTCTTGAAAAGGATGAAGAACCCAAGGATCCCTTAATCCTTGGAAGACCATTTTTGGCAACTGTTGGAGCCATAATAGACGTCAAGAATGGCAAGATTTCGCTGCACTTGGGCAAGGACATCAAGCTTAACTTTGGTATCAATGAGGTTTTGAAGAAACCAACGATCGATGGACAAGTGTTCTACATAGAGGCTATGGATCTTTTGTCTGATGAATTGCTAGAAGAATTGGGTCAAGAGGATCATCTACTGCTGGCGCTGACAAAGGAGAGTGGAGAGTATGGCTACCTCAGTGATCAGACCCAAGAGTATGTTCGAATCCTTGATCGACTGTGAGATCGAGCCGCTGACTCGATTTAAAGCCACGATCGATAGCCAGATCGACCCATCCACTCGATCCAAGGAAGAGATCGACCACCTAACTCGATCTCCAGCCCGATCTGATGGAGAACGACTGAGTGAATCGAGGGACTCTACTCGATCCGACCAAGATCGAGTGGTAGATCGACCAATCCACTCGATCTCTGCGGGACAGACGCTTGAAAAAGGCAGCTTGGAAGCTCATGACTCGGGGTCTAAGGAAGCAAATGAGGACAGTAACCTCAACACAAGCCAAGAGGAGGACATGAGTGAGCTGCTAGCCCCAAAGGTGGACCTCAAGCAGCTACCAATTGGGCTAAGGTACGCTTTCTTAGGACCGAATGAGAATTACCCGGTTATTGTTAATGACAACCTGAATGATGATGAGTTAGACTCTCTCCTTAGGGAATTGAGAAAGTATAGGAAGGCCATTGGGTACACTCGTAGTGACATCAAAGGCCTTTCACCATTACTTTGTACTCATAGGATTCAGTTAGATGATGAGAACACCTCTTCAATTAAACACCAAAGGCGTTTGAACCCGAATTTAAAAGAAGTGGTTAAGAAAGAAATCCTAAAACTTTTAGAAGCCAACGTGATATACCCCATAAGTGATAGCACGGGGATCTCACCGGTTCATGTCGTGGCTAAAAAGGGTGGTATCACGGATATAAAAAATGAGAATGATGAACTAATACCTTCTAGGATCATCACAGGTCATAAGATGTGTATAGATTATCGAAAACTTAACAAGGCCACTAGGAAAGACCACTTCTCACTCCCATTCATTAACCAAATGCTAGAAAGATTAGCCAACCACCCCTATTACTGTTTTCTAGACGGTTATAGTGGCTTCTTTCAAATCCCGATTCACCCTAATGACCAAGAAAAGACAACATTCACTTGTCCTTATGGAACTTATGCATATAGGAGAATGCCTTTTGGTTTATGTAATGCTCCTGCCACATTTCAAAGATGCATGATGTCTATATTTTCTGACTTGATTGAGGAGATGGTTGAGGTATTCATGGATGATTTCTCCGTGTATGGCTCTTCCTTTGGTGTTTGTTTGTCTAATTTGTGCAGGGTACTCAAGAGGTGTGAGGAGACCAATCTCGTGCTCAATTGGGAGAAATGCCATTTCATGGTAACCGAAGGGATTGTCCATGGTCACAAAATCTCAGGAAAAGGCATTGAAGTGGATAGAACAAAGGTGGAAGTGATGGTTACTTTGGCGCCCCCGGTTAACGTGAAAGGGATAAGAAGTTTCTTGGGGCATGCTGGCTTCTACAGGAGGTTTATCAAAGATTTCTCCAAGCTAGCACGTCCTCTCACTAGGCTACTATGCAAGGAGGCTGAGTTCAACTTTGATGAGGAATGCCACCAAGCGTTCAAAACCATTAAAGGAGCGCTAGTAACCGCGCCGTTAGTCCAAGCCCCGGATTGGGACTTTCCCTTTGAGATCATGTGCGATGCTAGTGACTATGCTGTAGGAGCTGTCTTGGGGAAGAGGAAAGACAAGAGTTTGCATGTTATCTACTATGCAAGTCGCACCTTGGACGATACACAAGTAAAATATGCAACCACTGAAAAAGAGCTCCTAGCGGTTGTCTTTGCATTTGAGAAGTTCCGGTCATACTTGGTGGGTTCTAAGGTGATTGTATACACTGATCATTCAGCACTAAGGTACATCTACTCCAAAAAGGATACCAAGCCAAGACTACTAAGGTGGGTCCTTCTCTTGGAAGAATTCGATATGGAGATCAAAGATAAGAAAGGCATAGAGAATGGTGTGGCGGATCATCTTTCTAGAATGAGAGTGGAAGAAATCTTACCTTTAGATGACTCACTCCCTGAAGAGCAACTTATGATGGTCAACACCGTGGTATGTGCAAGGCTGGAAGAAAAGCTTGAAGAAGTTTTGAGTCTAAGGGAAGAAGATCTCCCTTGGTATGCGGACATTGTTAACTTCCTAGCTTGTGGAGAAGAGCCTACTCATTTGGACAGGTACCACAAGAAGAAATTTATGAGGGATGACTCACACTACTTTTGGGATAACCCTTACCTATACAGAAGGTGTGTGGACAGCCTATACCGAAGATGTGTCACAAGAGAAGAGGCGAGATACATACTTCTACATTGCCACAGTATGACATATTGGGGTCATTTTGCTAGTTTCAAAACGGCTACAAAGGTTCTCCAAGCTGGGTTTTGGTGGCCTACACTATTCAGAGATGCACATGAGTTCATCAAGTCATGTGAAGCATGCCAAAGAGCCGGAAACATCACCAAAAGAAACGAAATGCTACAATCGCCAATCTTTGAAGTAGAAATCTTTGACGTTTGGGGAATCGATTTTATGGGCCCATTTCCATCATCATATGGCAATAAGTACATTCTTGTGGCAGTAGACTATGTGTCTAAGTGGGTGGAAGCCATAGCCTCACCAACAAACAATTCAAAGGTGGTGGTTAAACTCTTCAAGACAATCATCTTCCCAAGATTTAGAATCCCTAAAGTGGTGATAAGTGATGGAGGCAGCCACTTCATCAACAAGATCTTTGAAAGTCTCTTGAGAAAACATATGGTGTTAAGAACATGATGGCCACGCCCTATCACCCTCAAACAAGTGGCCAAGTGGAGGTTTCAAATAGACAAATCAAGACTATACTAGAGAGAACCGTGGGAGTCACTAGAAAGGATTGGTCTAGCAAGCTTGATGACGCTCTATGGGCGTATAGAACAGCCTACAAAACTCCCATTAGAACCATGCCTTTTAACCTCCTCTATGGCAAGTCTTGTCACCTTCCTGTGGAGTTAGAACACAAGGCTCTTTGGGCTGTGAAGCAACTCAACTACAATCTCAAGACCGCCCAAGAGAAAAGGTTGGTAAAACTTCAAGAGCTTGATGAGATAAGGATGGATGCCTATGAGAGCGCCAAGATTAACAAGGAAAGGACCAAAACCTTTCATGACAAGAAGCTGGTGCACAAGGAGCTTAAAGAGGGAAACATGGAGATGTAGAGAATGGCTGGAGCTCAAGAAAGTTCAATGGACAGCTTGGAGATTTATGGAACCACTTAGGAGAACTCGGACAAAAGCAAAGGAGCCAAGATCAAGGAGCAGAATGACTCAATCTAAGAGAGATCGACCAAGCCTAGTTGATTCAACCACGATCGAGAGGAAGATCGAGCAGGATGACTCGTTCTAGGAAAGATCGAGTGGACGATCAACCGGCCAACCCGAACCAAGCGCAGATCGAGTCCACGATCGAGCAATCTGACTCGATCTTCCGAGCCAGGCGCAGCAACCTCTTCTCAACTTGAGTGATTGTCTTCTAGTGAGGGGACAACCTTGGCATGAAAGTCTTCTACAAGACAAGAAGCCCTGTTTTAGGGAAAGGGTGGACAGTTTCGTAATATTTTCCCTATGACTTCTAGGGGAGGAAGATTTTTATGGATCCATTATTCATCCACTTATCATATCTCAGAACTTTAACTTTTAGGATCATCTGTAGCGTGAGAGAGAGAGAAGAGAAGTTTTCTTGAGTGTTCTTCCTTGTTCTTACTTTTTTCTTGCTAGTTCTTGATTATTCTTGTTTTGTTTCTTGTTTATTCCTTGTGTGAAACTCTTGTATTTTGGATTTGATTCAAGTATTTCTCTTTTCTTAAAGTCTAATCTTTCATCTTGTAAAAACCGATCATGTTCATCAGCTCTACACTCATGTTTAAGAGAGGTAAGAACATGATTTGTGAATAAACCACCAAGGTTTGGGGTTGGGATGATTAAGGGGGTTGAAAGCTAGAATTTTGGGTATTTTCTTGTTCTTCATCTAATTCTCTTCTTGGATTTGGGAGTTTTAAAGTTTAGAGATTCACGATGGAGATCTCTTTAATCTTAGGGATTTTCTTATCCTAACAAGACTTAGGGAATCCCTTAAAACCAAATCCAAGAGACTAGCTCATCCTTTCCCAAACATCATGGATGCTTAGGGAGCTAGTTAAGCCATATTTTAAGATCAAAGCTTAATGTTCTTCACCTTATCTTTCCACAAAAAATCATGGGTTAGGAGGAAAGAGTGAAGAAAGGATTTACACCACACATCATGGGTAAATCTAATTTGGCTTCTTAAGGCTTAGAGATAGCAATTTAGTGTGTAAAAATATGTTTTCAAAACCCCAAGTTCGAAATTTTCAACCTCCCTAAGATTGAATGCCAACCTTGAATCTGTTTTTAATATTTAAAAACTTAAAACCATTTTCCTCTAGTTTTGTGTTTATTTATTTTCCCTAAAAATCTCTTAGATAGCTTAATTATGCAATAGAGTTTTCTAAATTTGTAATATTGTGTTTTTGTTATTTTTAGTATTTTAGAAATTCCCTAGAGTCCTATTTTACTGTCTGGTATTGAGTTAGTATTTGTTAGATTTTTATAAATAGTTTTTGAAAATCTTGTCAATTATCTGAAAATTGTCTAGTTTATCCGGTTTTAGCCTTTGATTTTATAAAATTATTAGATCGGTTGTTTAATTGCTTAGAATTCATCTACTAGTTGTAAAACCCTTCTGTAGGGATTTTAAAATAGTTTTCATGTCTGTATAATCACCGCAAGTAATTTTCATAGGATTGTTCCCCAATTAACCCGAATTCTGCTTAGCTTTACTTGAACTTTTGTATTCTTAGTATCTTTCACCCCAATTTGGATTGAGACCTAAAGTACTACAACAACAAAAGAACTATGCTTTAGGTTTGATTAAATTTGCTCCAAAAGCTAGTCATCAACACGACAAGCAAAGGAAATTTTTGTGGACAAGATGTGCAAGAAGGAATGGAGCTTATTGAGAACTTGGCTTTGAGTGATGGTAATTATTCTGAGGAGTATGATCGAGCACCAAGGGGTCATGAGCTGGAAGCACACAAGAAATAGCTGAAGTCACTCCATGAGAAAATAGACAAGATGATGCTTGGTAGCCAAAAACAAGTCTACTTTGTTGGTGAAGCTTCGGATTTGTATGACAATCAAGAAGCAAATCAAGGAGAGTTTGACAAAGCTAATTGGGTTGGTGGCCAAGATTATCCTAAGCCACAGGGCTATGTTCAAAGGTATCAAGGCAACAACAATTTGTCTTATAGAAGTACCAATGTGGAGAATCCAAAGGACCAAATGTACCCTCCACAACAAGGCAATCAAGGAAAAACTTTTGTCCCACACAACCAAGGTGGTTTTGCACAAAACAATGGATGGCAGGGGAAAATACAAGGTCCCTTCTAAGGCCAACAACAACAAGGAAGCAAGGGCTATCCTCCTGGTTTTGTACCACAGCAACAACAAAGGCAAGCTCAATCACAATATACTATCCAAGCTATGCTCCAACAACTTCTCCAAGGACAAGCTTCTAAGAACTTGAAGTTTGCTGAGATAAACACAAGGCTGGATTCTTCTCTTACTTAGGTTTCTACACAGATCGGTAACATGAACAACAAGATTTGCCAGCTAGAGGAAAGGCAAGGCAAGCACAAGTGGGCAAGGAAGCTTACCCGGAAAGTGTGAAACAAATCCTAAGGAGTATGCAAATGTGATTACCCTAAGGAGTGGGAAAGAGGTTGCACCATGGTCTACAGCTAAGGACAATGAGGACATTGTGATTCAAGAGGGGGAGAGTAATCTTTCAAAAGATCAAGAGATCACCTTTGACAATGTCTACATTAAGAGGGCAAGGAAAGGCAAGGAAGTGGTTTTGGAGAAACAATGTCTATAAACCAAAGCTCCTTTTCCTTGGACGTTTCAAGAAGCAGCTTGTTGAGAAGCATAGAGCTTTGTTTGAAAAGCCTTTGAGAAATGTTGAGTTGAGATTGCCTTTACTTGATTGTTTGGCCATGGTACCGAAGTATGCCAAGTTTCTGAAGAATACACTCGCCAAGACAGCTAAAGGTAGTCAAGAGGTCATGGTATTGAGTCAAGAGTGCAGTGCAATCATCCACAAAGAGATAGCACCAAAGAAGGTAGGAGATCCGGCTCATTCACCATACCTTGTGCACTAGGGCCATTGAGGTTTAGCAATTGCTTGTGTGATCTTGGAGCTAGAATAAACCTCATGCCTCAATCTATTGCCAAGAAGCTGGGTTTCACAAAGTTTAAGGAGTGTAGGATATCTCTCATCCTTGTTGATAGAAGTGTGAGACTTCCGATTGGTATGCTAGAACACTTACCCGTGCGAATAAGTGATGTGATTGTGCCAACAGATTTTGTGGTATTGGAGATGGATGAAGAGCCTAAGGATCCTCTAATCCTTGGAAGGCCATTCTTAGCCACTACTAGAGCCATCATAGATGCGAAGAATGGCAAGATCTCTCTACGCTTGAGGAAAGATATTGAGTTAAACTTTGATATCAATGAAGTTTTGAAGAAACCAACTATTGGTGAGTGTTTTACATCGAGGCAATGGATGCTCTAGCTGATGAGCTCCTTGAAGAACTAGGCCAAGAGGACCACCTTCTCCTAGCCTTGACCACGGAATGTGGAGAGTTTGGATATCTTAGTGAGGAGACACAAGAGTATGCCAAGCTACTAGATTCACGCAAGGTTTTGAAAGAGGAGGAAGACACGTACTTGGAGCTGGATATGGAACGTCCTGCTTTTGGTATTGATGCTGGATCAACAGAGGACAAAAAGGACAGTAGCCTCAATACAAGCCAAGGAGAGGAGTGGAGCGAGCTGCTTGCCCCAAAGGTGGACCTCAAGCAACTTCCAAATGGGCTAAGGTATGATTTCTTGGGTACAAATGAAACATACCCGATAATTGTGAATTAAGATCTAAGTGATGATGAGTTAGACTCACTCCTTGAGGAGTTGAGGAAGTATAGAAAAGCCATTGGTTATTCTTTGAATGACATCAAAGGCCTTTCACCAATGCTTTGTACTCATAGGATTCACTTAGATAATGAAACCACATCCTCCATTGAACACCAAAGGCGCCTAAACCCAAATTTAAAAGAGGTGGTCAAGAAAAAAAATTTAAAACTCTTAGAGGCTGGTGAGATATACCCAATCAGTGATAGCACATGGGTCTCTCCAGTCCATGTGGTACCAAAGAAAGGGGGTATCACTGTTATAAAAAACGAGAAAGATGAGTTAATACCTTCTAGGACCATAACCGGTCATAGAATGTGTATTGACTACAGAAAACTCAACTTGGCCACTTGAAAAGACCACTTCCCTCTCCCTTTCATTGACCAAATGCTAGAAAGATTAGCCAATCACCCATACTACTGTTTTCTAGATGGCTATAGTGGTTTCTTTCAAATCCCAATTCATCCAAATAACCAAGAAAAAACCACTTCCATTTGTCCATATGGAACTTTTGCATATAGGAGAATGCCTTTTGGGCTTTGTAATGCTCCAACCACATTTGAAAGATGCATGATGTCCATATTTTCTGACTTGATTGAGGAGATGGTTGAGGTATTCATGGATGATTTCTCTGTGTATGGTTTTTCCTTTGGTGTTTGCTTGTCTAATTTGTGTAGGGTGCTAAAGAGGTGTGAGGAGACTAACCTCGTGCTCAACTGGTAGAATTGCCACTTCATGGTCTGAGATGGGATAGTTCTTGGCCACAAGATTTCAGAGAAAGGCATAGAAGTTGATAGAGCAAAAGTTGAGGTCATGATGAACCTAGAGCCGCCGGTGAATGTGAGAGGGATTAAGACCATCAAGGACTTATCCAAGATAGCACGTCCTCTTACAAGGCTACTGTACAAAGAAACCGAGTTCAACTTTGCTGGAGAATGCCTTCAAGCCTTTAAGACCATCAAGGAAGCACTTGTCACCGCACCTATAGTTAAAGCTCTAGATTGGGAGCTGCCCTTTGAGATTATGTGTGATGCAAGTGACTATGATGTGGGTGCTGTCTTGGGTCAGAGGAAGGACAAAAAGTTGCATGTAATCTACTATGCAAGACGCACCTTGGATGATGCACAAGTCAAGTATGCAACCACCAAAAAAGAGCTTCTAGCCGTGGTCTTTGCTTTTGAGAATTTTAGGTCTTACTTGGTGGGTTCTAAGGTCATTGTGTATACTGACCATGATGCCTTGAGGTACATATACTCCAAGAAAGACACCAAGCCTAGACTCTTGAGATGGATCCTTCTCTTGCAAGAGTTTGATATGGAGATCAAAGACAAGAAGGGTATAGAGAATGGTGTTGCGGATCATCTTTCAAGGATGAGAGTGAATGAGGTTTTTCCATTGGACGATTCTCTCCCTGTAGAGTATCTTATGATGGTCAACACTTTGGTTTGTGCAAGGCTAGAAGAGAAGCTTGAAGAAGTTTTGAGTCTAAAGGAAGAAGATCTCCCTTGGTATGCAGATATTGTTAACTTCTTGGCTTGTGGAGAAGAGCCTACTCACTTTGACCATTACCATAGGAAGAAATTCATGAGAGATGTCTCTCACTACCACTGGGACAAGCCATACTTATAGAAAAGGTGTGTGGACAGCCTATACCGAAGATGTGTTACAAAAGTTAAAGCAAGAGACATCCTTCTCCATTGCCACGGTTTGACTTATGGTGGTCATTTTGCCTCATTCAAGACAGCTACAAAGGTTCTCCAAGCTGGATTTTGGTGGCCTACACTCTTCAAGGATGCACATGAGTTCATAAAATCATGTGAAGCTTGCCAAAAGGCTGGAAACATAACCAAGAGAAATGAGATGCCACAAGTACATATCTTTGAAGTTTGGGGGATTGATTTTATGGGGTCATTTCCATCATCATATGGACACAAGTACATTCTTTTGGCAGTGGACTATGTGTCTAAATGGGTGAAAGCCATATCCCCACCAACAAATGATTCAAAGGTGGTGGTCAAGCTTATCAAGACAATCATTTTCCCAAGGTTTGGAGTACCCAAAGTGGTGATTAGTGATGGAGGCAGCCACTTCATCAACAAGATTTTTGAGGGTCTCTTGAGGAAACATGGAGTTAAGCACAAGGTGGCCACGCCCTATCACCCTCAAACAAGTGGCCAAGTGGAGGTTTCAAATAGGCAAATCAAGACTATACTAGAGAGGACCGTGGGAGTTACTAGAAAGGATTGGTCTAACAAGCTTGATGATGCTCTTTGGGCATATAGGACAGCCTTCAAGACTCCCATTGGAACCACGCCTTTTAACCTCCTCTATGGTAAGTCTTGTCACCTTCCTGTGGAGTTAGAGCACAAAGCTCTTTGGGCTGTGAAGCAACTTAACTACAATCTCAAGACAGCCCAAGAGAAAAGGCTAGTGCAACTTCATGAGCTTGATGAGATAAGGATGGATGCTTATGAGAGCGCCAAGATTTACAAAGAGAGGACCAAGGCCTTTCATGATAAGAAGCTGGTCCATAAGGATCTCAAAGAGGGAAGCATGTTTCTGCTCTACAATTCAAGATTGAGGTTCCCGGGAAGCTCAAGTCTAGATGGTGCGAGCCTTTTGAGATAAAATAAGTGCTACCATATGGGGCTGTCATTTTCATTGGCACGGGTGGAGAGAGCTTCACATTGAATGGGCATAGAATCAAGCCCAACATGGCGAGTGACTGCAACAAGGAGAGCACCACCCAGCTTCTCCAAGACCCACAACCGGCCTAATCCGGTAAAGTCAAGCTAAGAGACTTAAAACAAGCGCACTTGGGAGGCAATCCCATGTCTATCCTTGTGTATATAGTTTTTATTTATGTTTTAGATTATCTTTTTAAGTATGTTTGAGTAGGAACAAGGGAAATATAGAGCCAAGAATCGAGCCTACAAGGCCTAAGCACAACAAACTTCAAGGTACACCTTTCCAAAACCTTGTAAATATCATACATTTTTGGATTTTGATTTTTGTTTTTGATTGATGGTCTCCCTTGATTTTTTATTACACAAGAGACTGTGTAATTTAAGTTTGGGTGAGAGGTTGAGAGATTTAACTTTGTGTTGTGTGCTCTTATTTTTTTTGCGTAGCATATTTCAGTCTTCATACATACATATAGCTTGCATTTGTTTTGTCAAATATTGTAGGATTGAGTCTAGATTATTTATCATATAGGTTGCATCATTCATATGCATAGGAGGAAATGATACAAAAATTCCCTGTAAAGTATTTTAGGCTTATGAATTGGTTTAAGGCCCTAGTTAGTAGTCCTTTGATGCTTTGTGCAAATTTGAAATTTAAGTTCTAACCATCTTTGGACCACTTGTCTTGATTTTCTTGGCTTAAGTTGAAACAAGCATGAATTGAATCCTTACCTAACAAGTGAAACCTTAAAATGGACTTTAAATTATCATACTTGTGCATTTGAAAAAGGATACATGGATACATATACATATTTGGGCTTTCTTCTTCTTTTCACCACGCTCTTGCAAGCCTAGATAAACTTCTAAACCTTAACCCTTACCTCCTTTCAAGCAAAAATTTCGTGTGAGTATGTGAGTCCTTAAAACTTTTTGATTGAACTTGGCATAAAGTGTTAGGTTTAGGGCGTTATGTTTAGGCTCTCATATGATGTTAGCTTTGCATTTTGAATCCAGTTATAGGCTTGATTTGGACAGGGGTTCATGAGTTTGAGAATGAGAAGGTGTTAGGGAAATGAATAAGAAGGGATACATAATTGTGGTGGTTGGTCTTGATTTTTACTGTGTAAAAGCTCAAGTTAAAAAGAAAAGATGATAGCTGTCTTATAAAATGAAAAGAAAAGAGCCAAGAGGCCAATTGCATAAAAGAACAAAATATAAGAAGAGACCTATCCAAAGAAAAGAGAAGAGCTAATAAATGTATGGCCATACCACTAGCTATAAGAAAGGGTGAAGAAGGTTCCCTAGGACGAATTTGTTGAAGTTCTAGTGGGTTTGTACATGGCGTGTTGCTTTGCTTGATTTTGGTTATCTTTAGAGGGTGAGTGAGCTGAAAACAAAATGAATGAGGGGGAATTATGATCATTGATAGCATAAAGGGTAGATGAGAGTCTAGTCATGTATGCATCAATTGCCTTTTACCTTTAGCATTATGCATGAGTTCATTTCTTCTTGAGAGAAACCATTCCTTGGAGTACACATTTGAATGAGATCATTTTTATCTCTTAGCTTTAACCCTTATCCAAATGTATTCGGTTTTGAAAGCATAAGTGTGATTCACGGTTTGAGCTTAAATGAATGTTAAAGGTTAGTATTATTGGATTGTGAGTGTAGATAAGACTTGATTTGAAATTTAACATATGATGAATATTGCTAAGTTCTTTCGAGTAGAGTTTGTATGATGCATCTTAGGATTGAGAACAAGGACCATTAAATTGATTCATTTAAAAAACTATTTTGGATTTGAGCCCCCACTTTCAAACTTCTTCTCCTAGTTTGTCTTTGATTTGCTTGAGGGCAAGCAAAAGGCAAGTTTGGGGGAGTTGATATACTTAGATTTTTCATGCATTCACCATGCATTTAGAACATATTTGCATTCATACTGCATTCATACTTAAAATGATCAAAGCTTTTGTCCCATTTTAGGTTCTAAGACATGTTGCATTAGCATTTGCATATGTTCTTGCATATATGCATCATTTTCAGGTCATTTGGTGTGCATGGAGCTAGTTTGGATAGTAGGCATGGACAAGAAGAGCTAAGGAATTGATTGAAGTCAAGAAGAAACTTGGACAAAAGGCTAAAGACCAGATCGACCGGCACGTCGATCCAGGCCAAGAATGACGCGCAGATAGAGCCAGCGCGATCGATTTGAAGATCCACGGTTTGGCCAGCAACGGATCGATCGATCCACAACAGATCGATCGATCTACAGCAGATCAATCGATCCCAAAACCAACGGCCGCAGCGTATCGATCAAACCACCACAGATCGATCGATCTACAGTTTGACGGATCGACCAGCATACAAATTGATCCTCGGATCGATCCCATGTCCAACGGCCAAGGACAGATCGATCGATCCGTGCTTCTACTTTTTCCTTCTTTTGCCCACTAACCTCTATCTTTTCTCTTGTGAGGGTGCCATCATTCTTGGGGCTATATAAGACATCCTACCCTATTTTTCTTAGGAAGCCACAAAATTTTAGAGTTCTCTCCTTCATCTTTAGGTCTAGCCACCACTCTTGAAGGTTTTCATGCTTTTCTTGTTTTATAAACTTTAAATTTTAGAGTTCTCTCCTTCATCTTCATGATTTTTATCAAGTACTTATCTTTAATCTCTCTTCTTGTTCTTGGCTAAGCATGTTCTTCATCGCAAACACAGAGTTTAAGAGAGATTCGAAAATGGTTAGTGAGTAAATCATCAAGGTTTAAGGTTTTGTTGATTAAGGAGGTTTAAGAAGTTTAACTTGGAGTTTTTCTTGTTCTTCATCTCATTCTCTTCTTGGATTTGGTGGGCTCAAAGCCTAGAGATGCTTGAGAAAGATCTCTTTGATTTTAGGGATTTCCTTATCTCAAAAAGACTTAGGAAATCCCATAAACCCAAATCCAAGTGACTAGCTCATCCTTTCCCACACACCATGGATGTTTAGGGAGCTAGTTAGGCCATTTTTAAGATCTTTACTTTATGTTCTTCAGCCTATCTTTCCACCATACACCATGGGTTAGGATGAAAGGTTGAAGAAATGATTTTTACCACAAACCATGGAAAAATCTAGCTTTTGTTTCTTAAGGCCTAGAGTTATCTCATTAGAAATGTGTAGTTTTACTTTTATAAAACCCAAGCACGAATCTTAACCCTCTCTAAGCATGAACCAAAACCTTGAATCTATTTCTAGTATTTGAATCTTCAAAGCCATCATCTTTTAGTTTATAGTTAAATCTTTTCTCTTACCTTGTTAAAATCATCTAATTTGCTTAATAGTTTGTTTAGAGTATCTTAATTCCAAAAGTTGTGTTCTTGAATGTTTTATAGTTTCTAAAATAGCTTAGAGTATCACTCATTAGCCTAGTAATCATTTAAAAGTCGTTTTATTTTTATAATTAGTTTTTATAATTCATCTTAGATTCCTAGATATTGTCCACTTGGTCTGTCTTTAGCATTTGGATATTTAAAACTAGTAGCACGGTCATTAAAATTCTTACCAGTAGCCTATCAGTAGTTTAACCCATCAGTAGAATTGTTAAAATTGTTTTCATAGTCGTTTGATAGATGCAAGTAGTTTTTACAATTTGTTTCCCCCATTTAAAACCGAAATTCGCTTAGATTTGCTTGAGCTCTTGCATTCCTAGTAACATTCAACAGCTGATTTGGATTGACACCCAAAGTATTACAATGACATAATGAGGCTTTAGGTTTGATTAGAGAGACACGAAAAAGTTCTCTTATCATTAATCACAAAACACCAAAACGCCCCTCCTCCTTTTTCTGAAAACTCCCCCTAAATGACCACTTCTCCCCCTGCTTGGATGCATAAATGAGTTAAAAAAAATCTCAACGCCAAGATGCAATGGAAAACGTCCATAGAACTTGATTGGGCTCAAAAAAATAATTCACGCCAATGCCAAGACCTTGTTGACAAATGAGCTCAAAATGAATGACTGAAGCCCAATTTTTCAATGATTTTCACTTGTAGGCTCAATCAACTTTTTGCTTCCTTACTTCGTCTTATTCACGATGAAGAACAACACAATGCCTTTTTCTAACATCCAAATCAATTCATGCAATTTTGACCAATTTGCCCACCTGAGATTTTGTTTCGCTGAAAATCAGAGATTGCTGTCGACCTCCACCTGCTATTTGCCTCTCCTTCACAGAGCTTCTTCTTCAATGGCAGGAGAGGAAGTTTCCCACGATCGAATCAAAACAAATTTCACTGGAATTTCAGCAGTTTTTAGCGAAATTTTCATCACAAATTCTCTCTGGTCCCCGTCAGATCTCTCAGCCACCATTACCGAAGCCGTTGAGCCCTAAATCGTGAAACCCTTTCTCTTGCTTAAAAAAAATCACCACAGATTCTTGGGTCATCTTTTCTGATGAATCACCATGGCTTTTCTGATCCTTTGGTGAATTTAGGTAACCCTTTGTGACTTGAATCATCTCTTATGTCTCTGTATCTTCCGAAATTTCTGAGACATGTGAAATTCCAACTTGATTTCTTGAACTTTTTCTTCTCCATTGTTGCTGCTTTTCCGAAAAACCATTGGTACGCTTCAACTGTCTCAATGTCATTTACCCACATCATTATTTCCTTATCGTGATTCCAGCTGCGTCCAGGTAACTAATTTAACCCCATTAATCGATCTGATTTTACCTTATCGACATAAGAACACTTTTTTTTTTTGCTCTTTTAAAAAAAAAAACTGACCCGTTTCTCGTTGTTCTTCATGCGAGATTTCCATGTTGAGCTACCTGGAGCTTGATATGGTCAAAGTTTTACTCAAATAAAACGACACTACAAGTGCACAGCAATGTAGTTGAAGTATAAGGGGTTATCGAATCCCAAAGGAAGTAGATGCTACACTATGGTTTCTAGGTTCAAATTATGCTAGATCAATTCAATAAAAGTAAATTAAACTACTAAGTAAATCAGCAAACCAAACTAAAAGTGATTAAAGTTCAGGATAAAACGCTAGGTTCGAGGAAATTCTCAGGTGAATCCAAATTGCAGGTCTAGACAGAATGGTAGGAAATATGAAGAACAGTTCTTGAACTCGAAACAAAACAATAAAATCAACCAACTCTCGCTGCGAAGATTATCTATGTCTAAACCCTAAAATCCCAAATCTCTTTTCAAATTCTAACAATTCAGACAAGCATTAAAATTCAGGTTCAATTGTTCACAAAATCCCTAAACCAAATCTCTTTGCGAATAGATATTTTGTTCATCTAACATTAGTTCAGGAAATCAATAATACTCTCGTATCTATTAATCAACCTAAGATCAGATTCTAGGTCATGAAGATAGAATAAGCATTAATCACAAATCCAGATGAAGAACTCTAATGATTTTTTCCTAACAAATTTATTCAACCTAGCAATTCATCAATCACCTTTGAAAAACCTAAAAACCTAACAAGCAAACTACTCAGGCATGATTAATGAAACACAAATCATAACTTGAATAGAAAGCATAAAAAAAATCAATAGAAACAAAGGAGTTCCAAATCTGCTCTGAAGGAGTCAAATTCTTCTCTCCAAAAACTCTCTAAAAATCTCTCGCTAAAATATTGTGTGTATGTGCCTAAACAATGGCTCTGCAATCGTATTTATAGGCTCAGGTTCGAATCTTCAATTCCTTGGAAGATTAGGAAAAGTCTTGGAACTTTCCTTTTCTGCAAAATTCTGGAAACTTCACGTCTTTGGAATAGGAAAACCTGGTGTCGATCGACACTAACAGGCAGTGTCGATCGACACCCGTCGTGGATCTTCAATCCGACTTCAACACTTCGTGACTTCATTCCATTATGCTCCAAAATGTATCCAAATCTCCAATTCAGCTCCAATTGTACCTGAACCTGCAAAGACTCTAATAGGACTCTAAAAAAACCAAAAGACTCTATAAATAAGACTTATATCATGGTCAAAAACCGGTAAAAACCATGATATATCAACTCCCCCAGACTTAGCTTTTGCTTGCCCTCAAGCAAAACAGAAACCAAGTATAGAGTCGAGGTTTGAAAACAGAAACATTCAGCTAACCTTAGGAACGCCATATTGAACCAACACCCTTGAATCCACATACCATAGAACCAACCTCGGATAGTATTTTAGTGTACTTACCACAAGCTTAGCAATTTCCCATTTCAAGTCCAGATCCCTTCCTTCTCAAAATTTCGAACTCAAACAAACCGTATTGACCAAAGAACTTTACAGATTCTTTCCCTTCCTTAGCGCCTGAACAAGACTTTCTTGGTACAGCTCTCCCATTTTCTCTTCCCTTAGTCAACTGCTGCCAATTTTGGGTGTTCTAAGATATTTTCATTGACTTTTTCTTATTCTTTTGAAGCCTTGGAAAAGTGCTGCTCTTTACTTGTGTTCCTTGTGAGGAGACAGGTTCATGAGCTCTCACTAATATTGTTTCTTGTGAGGAGACAGGCTCATGAGGATCTTTGCACTATTCCTTGACTTAGACTTTTTATTTCTTTTCTTTTCTCAAAGGAAGATCAAGGAGAGACTGTAGTTTTTTTATCTTGTCATTGCTGAAAGAGGAATCAAGTCCAGTGCATACGAAGCTCTATATAGGAATCTGAATTCTCTCTGTTAGATTGATCCACTTGCAGCTTTTTACCTAGTAAAACCTGCAATCAACTACTATGACAATGGTCCTTCAAGTTTCAATATGTTGTGGTTTTATTCCAAGAAAAACTGAAAATTTCAACTGATTTTGACTCAATAAAACAAGCTTTTGACTAACTCAATTGACACTCAAAACAAAACACAATGTCAATAATCACCTCCCCCAGACTTAAACAACATTGTCCCCAGTGTTATTAAATCTTAAGGTCAGAAACAAATCAAATCGAAAAGATAATGGACAGGATGGATAGAGGACGAAAATATACACAACTTAGGCTCTTAAATCACTCAAATCCATTAAGAATTGAGAGAGATATGAAGAAAACAAGTTGAGAAAACTTACCTCCGAGGGGTTGTCGATCGACACCATGAATAGTGTCGATTGACACTGTTCATGTCGAGCTTCTGTGTCGACCACGGTCGACATCCGTCCGTCCGGCAAAATTGTTATTATTATTATTTTTTTTTTTTTTGAAACACAAATCAAAACCAAAAGTTAGTGAAAACTAAAACGAAAATCACAGAAAAAATCCTACCTAAAAATGAGTTGGCTCCCACTCAGCGCTCGTTTTCAGTCATTAGCTTGATTGTGTTAGGATTCAGACGTCCGGTGGATCAGAGGGTGGCATCGAATGCTTCCCAGGAGAATGTCTCCTCATCCATGGTGGTGTATAGGCGTTAGGTGCATGATAACGACCAAGGAAGTGAGGAATAACAGCAGGGTGGGACTTGAGTTCGGGTGGGACAATTTCTTTTTCCTGCAGATTCATCAAAAGAAAAACCAAGCCCTCTACGAGAATCTCGTGGCTTGCATAAGTGTGAAGCACCTTTTGAACCTTTTAAGTTCCTATTGACAAGATCAGGAGTTTTGGAATTAATTCCAGGAAATGCGTACTTTTGCTTCCTACGAGGTTTATGGGTTGTAGAACGTGAAGACATCTGTTTGACAACATGTGATGGAGTTGCAGCATTGTAAATAGCTTCTGGTGTCATCCGTGAAGGATGTCGACCTGGTGTCGATCAACACCAACTCTGCAGCTCGAATCTCTGCACTCTTTCTGCAATTCAGCTCTGCAATCCTTGCCTCCATTACAAAAACGTCTTCCTCTATCAACTTGGCATTGATTATACCTTCATCTTCGCCTGTAGTCCTGAAGAGATGATTGTTTCCACTCCAATCTTCAAGCTCCACAGCTTTCTCATAATTCCCATCCAATGTCTCTTGAACAACCAGTTTGTTCATTTCCTCTTTAGAATCCAGCTCTTCTCCAACGATCACAGCAATGCAAGAGATGTGTTTGGATGTTCCAGTAGTAGGAATAGCTTTGTAGAAGACTCCTCTGTCAACATTAGAGAAATATTTTCTCTTATTAGGCATGTCTACAACTGCTCCCACTGTGGCCATGAATGGTATTCCAAGGATGAATGGCATGACAGAATTCTTGCTTACTTCCACCACCTGAAAATCAGTAGGTACTAGACAATTCCCTACTTAGACAAGCAAGTCTGGAATTGTACCATATGGGATTGTGGTGGAAGAGTTGGCGAACATGAGAGTCATGTTTGTAGGTTGAATATCAGCAATGTCAAACTTTCTGCAATGTCCCTTAACATGAGGTTCACGCTAGCACCAGAATCGTAGAAAGATTGTTCAAACTCAACTCCTCCAATTGAGCATGGAACAACAAACATCCCAGGATCTTCAACTTTGAGCAGCTGCTTCATTGGCGGTGGTGTACACCTTGCTTTGTTGAAGAGTTCTTCAATTTCTTCAAGTCTCTCTCTGCAATTCTTGAAGAAAACACCTAAAGGATAATCCTCCCAGACTTCAGCAAATGAGATCGTATTGGAGATCCTTCTCACCTTCTTGTTGAAACCAGCCAGCTCTTTTGCACTAATGGGCGGCCTTAGGTGTTTGGGTATAGGAGGATATGGAATCTTAGGCCTGTATCCCCTTTCTTCTGCAACTTTTAAAGTTTTAGGTCGATCTAGCTAAGTCTGGGAAGGGTGTCAATCGACACATAGTTGGTTTCGATAGACACCAACATCTGGCGTCGGTTTTTTTGGTGTCGACCATGCTTGATTTCGGTCCGTCAGAGCTCGAAAATCGTATTTTTTTACTGGTGTCAATCGACACTTAGAAGTGGTGTGGATCGACACTAACTCTGCAACTGTAGAATCGTGTTCTTTATCTAGCTCTTCGATCTACTCAAAGTCAGTCTCCTTTTTAGCACTGGTTGAAAGCTTCTTTTAGTTTGGATCGTGATGGCATTCACATGATGCCCCGGATTCATGTCTGTCATTCCATGAAGGAATCCCTCTTGTCTCTTCAAAGCTTTAGCAGTTTGAGCAACTTGGGTGTCCAATTTCTTCATATGAGAGTTTAAGCAATCGATCTTCCCATTCAAGTCTTGGTACAGTGAATCTATCTTTCCATTGAAATCTACTGTTATCTTCTGTTGTCCTTCTAGAAGTTGCTCTAGCATAGACTCCATCTTATTGTCTTATGCAGGAGGCTTTTGGTAAGAAGAAAAACCATAAGTTCTATTGAAGTTGTTGCTCTGAAAAGGCTTCTGGTAAGAAGAACCATAGCCTTGTTGATTGCCAAACCTTTGACCTTGAAAACCAGCTCCATTGATGTGGCTAACCTCTTCTGTTGAGGTCGGTTTTCACCCAGGCAAAATCGATCGAGTAAACGACTAAGTATGGAAGGAGATTTCCGAATCGTGCATAAACCGAGCGCAAACCGGGCTCGGCTTGGTGCACAAACTGTGCAGAAACCAAACCGCTCACTAACCGAGCACAATCCGGGCTCGGCTCAGTGCACAAATTATGCAGAAACCAAGCACAATCCGGGCTCGGCTCGGTGCACAAACTGTGCATAAACCTAGCCGAGCCGAACCGAGCACTAACCAAGCACGATCCGAGATCGGTTCAGTGCATAAATTGTGCAGAAAACGAGCCGAACCGAAGAATGTACGAATTATGCACGAGTCGAACCAAACCAACATCTCCCTTTGACAATCCGAGCAGCAGGCCCACGAAGTGATCCAAACCCAAGACAAGGCACGAGGCCGAGCCCGAGACAAATTGTTATGCAAATGGGCCGAGTCCTAGCCCACGAGGAAGTCAGAAGCGAGGTTCGCCCTAGAAGACGAAACCTTGTGGATGGGAGCGCCGCGAAGGGGAGATAAAGAAGAATCTACAAGAAGATTCCCGAGATCTTCACTTAGATTTACGAATAGAGATGTATAAATAGGACCCCTAACTCGTTGGAAAAGGGGGATCCACGTTTTTACCTAGCAAAGATAATTGTACACTAAAAAGCCTAAGCAGCTTGAATAAAGTTCCCGTCTTCGGATCTTCGCGTCGTGTTTAAATTAGAATCCTTTCGTTCTCTTTTGTTTTTATTAACAGATTATCTATTGTGGGAAATCCAGCAAGCACAATTTGGCGCTAGAAGGAGGGGGAATAAAGAATTCTTACACCAAGAACCGATGCACAACGGATCCAAAGAGATGACCATCGAAGCGGCAAACCTCGCCAACACCACCAAAGCAGCGAACCTTGCCAACACCACCGAAGCAGCAAATCACGCCAGCACCTGTATGAATCCCCCTGCTGGAAACACGACGATCCAAGCTNAGATTTACGAATAGAGATGTATAAATAGGACCCCTAACTCGTTGGAAAAGGGGGATCCACGTTTTTACCTAGCAAAGATAATTGTACACTAAAAAGCCTAAGCAGCTTGAATAAAGTTCCCGTCTTCGGATCTTCGCGTCGTGTTTAAATTAGAATCCTTTCGTTCTCTTTTGTTTTTATTAACAGATTATCTATTGTGGGAAATCCAGCAAGCACAATTTGGCGCTAGAAGGAGGGGGAATAAAGAATTCTTACACCAAGAACCGATGCACAACGGATCCAAAGAGATGACCATCGAAGCGGCAAACCTCGCCAACACCACCAAAGCAGCGAACCTTGCCAACACCACCGAAGCAGCAAATCACGCCAGCACCTGTATGAATCCCCCTGCTGGAAACACGACGATCCAAGCTGTGTTGCAGACCCCGCCGCAAGTCAAGACTATCTCGGCAGCCCTGGCCGAGATGAAAGACATGATGAAGGCGCTTGTAAGGAAGACAACGGAGCAGGGCAAAACCCTGGAAAGCTTAACAAGGAGAGTCGAGCCCAGAGCCAGCGCATCGGAAGCCTAACTCCGATGATGAACCCCCTCGGCAGACTCAGGAGACATGGCCTCAACCCGATGATGCTTAATTTCTCGACTCCGGGTGCGAACAACAACCGAGCAGGAGGCTCGGGGACCTTCCGGCCACAGCAGACCTCAGGGGAGCAAACACCCGCGGCAATGAGAACCAATATCGTCGAGCCACCTCGCCTAAACCGAAGAGGAATCGTTGGATAAGGAGATCTCCAAGTTGACGAAGCCCCCGACGAACCTACTAACGGCTCGGAGGCCGCCATGGCAAACAGAGAAGAACGAGCCGAGGCTCCAGCCCCACAACCCGATGCGATTGTCGCCTTGGCACGACAAGCAGGATTGTCGGGAGAAGCTCTCGGCTCGGAACAAGAGCAAGATATGACCGAGGAAAAGGAAAATATCCTCTGGGTCGAGCAGGCACGTTACCGAGACGAATCCCGAAGGGTGAACGGAAACAGCTTTGCCGAACTCAACTCTGCAAACCGAGGCAGCGCGCTTTATGAAATCCGAGCCGATTTTGCTCGGGCAAACGCCGAGGTTAAAGCGATTTGGTCGCAAGTACACAAAGCAACAAGCGCGGCACCTGAGATCTATCTTATGCTCGAAGAAGCCCAGATGACGGCTTTCATGGCACAAATCACGGAAGCAAGGTTATCAGATCCCGGTAAAATGCAGTCTCCCCATCTACGAAAGAACGACAGATCCCAAGGAGCATATCAGGATGTTCCGTACGGAAATGGGTAGATCCAACCTCAGAGAGAGCGAGTTAGATGCGGGTTATTGCCTCCTCTTCGTTGAAAACCTCTGAGGACCAGCCCTCGAATGGTTCTCCAGACTCGAACGAGATTCGATCGGCAATTTCAAAGACCTGTGCACCGAATTTATGAAACAGTATTCCATGTTCATGAACCGAGGCGTATCTGACGCCGATCTCTGGACGCTGAATTCCAACCAACAAATGATTCAAAGGTGGTGGTCAAGCTTGTCAAGACAATTATTTTCCCAAGGTTTGGAGTACCCATAGTGGTGATTAGTGATGGAGGCAGCCACTTCATCAACAAGATTTTTGAGGGTCTCTTGAGGAAACATGGAGTTAAGCACAAGGTGGCCACGCCCTATTACCCTCAAACAAGTGGCCAAGTGGAGGTTTCAAATAGGCAAATCAAGACTATACTAGAGAGGACCGTGGGAGTTACTAGAATGGATTGGTCTAACAAGCTTGATGACGCTCTTTGGGCATATAGGACAGCCTTCAAGACTCCCATTGGAACCACGCCTTTTAACCTCCTCTATGGTAAGTCTTGTCACCTTCCTGTGGAGTTAGAGCACAAAGCTCTTTGGGCTGTGAAGCAACTTAACTACAATCTCAAGACAGCCCAAGAGAAAAGGCTAGTGCAACTTCATGAGCTTGATGAGATAAGGATGGATGCTTATGAGAGCGCCAAGATTTACAAAGATAGGACCAAGGCCTTTCATGATAAGAAGCTGGTCCATAAGGAGCTCAAAGAGGGAAGCATGTTTCTGCTCTACAACTCAAGATTGAGGTTCCCGGGAAGCTCAAGTCTAGATGGTGCGAGCCTTTTGAGATAAAATAAGTGCTACCATATGGGGCTGTCATTTTCATTGGCACGGGTGGAGAGAGCTTCACATTGAATGGGCATAGAATCAAGCCCTACATGGCGAGTGACTGCAACAAGGAGAGCACCACCCAGCTTCTCCAAGGCCCACAACCGGCCTAATCCGGTAAAGTCAAGCTAAGAGACTTAAAACAAGCGCACTTGAGAGGCAATCCCATGTCTATCCTTGTGTATATAGTTTTTATTTATGTTTTAGATTATCTTTTTAAGTATGTTTGAGTAGGAACAAGGGAAATATAGAGCCAAGAATCGAGCCTACAAGGCCTAAGCACAACAAACTTCAAGGTACACCATTCCAAAACCTTGTAAATATCATACATTTTTGGATTTTTATTTTTGTTTTTGATTGATGGTCTCCCTTGATTTTTTATTACACAAGAGACTGTGTAATTTAAGTTTGGGAGAGAGGTTGAGAGATTTAACTTTGTGTTGTGTGCTCTTATTTTTTTTGCGTAGCATATTTCAGTCTTCATACATACATATAGCTTGCATTTGTTTTGTCAAATATTGTAGGATTGAGTCTAGATTATTTATCATATAGGTTGCATCATTCATATGCATAGGGGGCAATGATACAAAAATTCCTTGTAAAGTGTTTTAGGCTTATGAATTGGTTTAAGGCCCTAGTTAGTAGTCCTTTGATGCTTTGTGCAAATTTGAAATTTAAGTTCTAACCATCTTTGGACCACTTGTCTTGATTTTCTTGGCTTAAGTTGAAACAAGCATGAATTGAATCCTTACCTAACAAGTGAAACCTTAAAATGGACTTTAAATTATCATACTTGTGCATTTGAAAAACGATACATGGATACATATACATATTTGGGCTTTCTTCTTCTTTTCACCACGCTCTTGCAAGCGTAGATAGACTTCTAAACCTTAACCCTTACCTCCTTTCAAGCAAAAATTTCGTGTGAGTATGTGAGTCCTTAAAACTTTTTGATTGAACTTGGCATAAAGTGTTAGGTTTAGGGCGTTATGTTTAGGCTCTCATATGATGTTAGCTTTGCATTTTGAATCCAGTTATAGGCTTGATTTGGACAGGGGTTCATGAGTTTGAGAATGAGAAGGTGTTAGGGAAATGAATAAGAAGGGATACATAGTTGTGGTGGTTGGTCTTGATTTATACTGTGTAAAAGCTCAAGTTAAAAAGAAAAGATGATAGCTGTCTTATAAAATAAAAAGAAAAGAGCCAAGAGGCCAATTGCATAAAAGAACAAAATATAAGAAGAGACCTATCCAAAGAAAAGAGAAGAGCTAATAAATGTATGGCCATACCACTAGCTATAAGAAAGGGTGAAGAAGGTTCCCTAGGACGAATTTGTTGAAGTTCTAGTGGGTTTGTACATGGCGTGTTGCTTTGCTTGATTTTGGGTATCTTTAGAGGGTGAGTGAGCTGAAAACAAAATGAATGAGGGGGAATTATGATCATTGATAGCATAAAGGGTAGATGAGAGTCTAGTCATGTATGCATCAATTGCCTTTTACCTTTAGCATTATGCATGAGTTCATTTCTTCTTGAGAGAAACCATTCCTTGGAGTACACACTTGAATGAGATCATTTTTATCTCTTAGCTTTAACCCTTAGCCAAATGTATTCGGTTTTGAAAGCATAAGTGTGATTCACGGTTTGAGCTTAAATGAATGTTAAAGGTTAGTATTATTGGATTGTGAGTGTAGATAAGACTTGATTTGAAATTTAACATATGATGAATATGGCTAAGTTCTTTCGAGTAGAGTTTGTATGATGCATCTTAGGATTGAGAACAAGGACCATTAAATTGATTCATTTAAAAAACTATTTTGGATTTGAGCCCCCACTTTCAAACTTCTTCTCCTAGTTTGTCTTTGATTTGCTTGAGGTCAAGCAAAAGGCAAGTTTGTGGGAGTTGATATACTTAGATTTTTCATGCATTCACCATGCATTTAGGACATATTTGCATTCATACTGCATTCATACTTAAAATGATCAAAGCTTTTGTCCCATTTTAGGTTCTAAGACATGTTGCATTAGCATTTGCATATGTTCTTGATATATGCATCATTTTCAGGTCATTTGGTGTGCATAGAGCTCGTTTGGATAGTAGGCATGGACAAGAAGAGCAAAGGAATGGATTGAAGTCAAGAAGAAACTTGGACAAAAGGCTGAAGACCAGATCGACCGGCACGTCGATCCAGGCCAAGAATGATGCGCAGATCGAGCCAGCGCGATCGATTTGAAGATCCACGGTTTGGCCAGTAACGGATCGATCGATCCACAATAGATCGATCGATCTACAGCAGATCAATCGATCCCAAACCCAACAGCCGCAGCGTATCGATCAAACCACCACAGATCGATCGATCTACAGTTTGACGGATCTGCCAGCATACAAATCGATCCTCGGATCGATCCACAGATCGAGCAGTCGGTCGATCCCATGACCAACGGCCAAGGACGTATCGATCGATCTGTAGCAGATCGATCGATCCGTGCTTCTGCCTTTTCCTTCTTTTGCCCACTAACCTCTAACTTGTCTTTTGTGAGGGTGCCATCATTCTTGGGGCTATATAAGACATCCTACCCTATTTTTCTTAGGAAGCCACGAAATTTTAGAGTTCTCTCCTTCATCTTTAGGTCTAGCCACCACTCTTGAAGGTTTTCATGCTTTTCTTGTTTTGTAAACTTTAAACTTTGATTTTTATCAAGTACTTATCTTTAGTCTCTCTTCTTGTTCTTGGCTAAGCATGTTCTTCATCGTAAACACAGAGTTTAAGAGAGATTCAAAAATGGTTAGTGAGTAAATCATCAAGGTTTAAGGTTTTGTTGATTAAGGAGGTTTAAGAAGTTTAACTTGGGGTTTTTCTTGTTCTTCATCTCATTCTCTTCTTGGATTTGGTGGGCTCAAAGTCTAGAGATGCTTGAGAAAGATCTCTTTGATTTTAGGGATTTCCTTATCTCAAAAAGACTTAGGAAATCCCATAAACCCAAATCCAAGTGACTAGCTCATCCTTTCCCACACACCATGGATGTTTAGGGAGCTAGTTAGGCCATTTTTAAGATCTTTACTTTATGTTCTTCAGCCTATCTTTCCACCATACACCATGGGTTAGGATGAAAGGTTGAAGAAATGATTTTTACCACAAACCATGGAAAAATCTAGCTTTTGTTTCTTAAGGCCTAGAGTTATCTCATTAGAAATGTGTAGTTTTACTTTTATAAAACCCAAGCACGAATCTTAACCCTCTCTAAGCATGAACCAAAACCTTGAATCTATTTCTAGTATTTGAATCTTCAAAGCCATCATCTTTTAGTTTATAGTTAAATCTTTTCTCTTACCTTGTTAAAATCATCTAATTTGCTTAATAGTTTGTTTAGAGTATCTTAATTCCAAAAGTTGTGTTCTTGAATGTTTTATAGTTTCTAAAATAGCTTAGAGTATCACTCATTAGCCTAGTAATCATTTAAAAGTCGTTTTATTTTTATAATTAGTTTTTATAATTCATCTTAGATTCCTAGATATTGTCCACTTGGTCTGTCTTTAGCATTTGGATATTTAAAACTAGTAGCACGGTCATTAAAATTCTTACCAGTAGCCTATCAGTAGTTTAACCCATCAGTAGAATTGTTAAAATTGTTTTCATAGTCGTTTGATAGATGCAAGTAGTTTTTACAATTTGTTTCCCCCATTTAAAACCGAAATTCGCTTAGATTTGCTTGAGCTCTTGCATTCCTAGTAACATTCAACAGCTGATTTGGATTGACACCCAAAGTATTACAATGACATAATGAGGCTTTAGGTTTGATTAGAGAGACACGAAAAAGTTCTCTTATCATTAATCACAAAACACCAAAACGCCCCTCCTCCTTTTTCTGAAAACTCCCCCTAAATGACCACTTCTCCCCCTGCTTGGATGCATAAATGAGTTAAAAAAAATCTCAACGCCAAGATGCAATGGAAAACGTCCATAGAACTTGATTGGGCTCAAAAAAATAATTCACGCCAATGCCAAGACCTTGTTGACAAATGAGCTCAAAATGAATGACTGAAGCCCAATTTTTCAATGATTTTCACTTGTAGGCTCAATCAACTTTTTGCTTCCTTACTTCGTCTTATTCACGATGAAGAACAACACAATGCCTTTTTCTAACATCCAAATCAATTCATGCAATTTTGACCAATTTGCCCACCTGAGATTTTGTTTCGCTGAAAATCAGAGATTGCTGTCGACCTCCACCTGCTATTTGCCTCTCCTTCACAGAGCTTCTTCTTCAATGGCAGGAGAGGAAGTTTCCCACGATCGAATCAAAACAAATTTGACTGGAATTTCAGCAGTTTTTAGCGAAATTTTCATCACAAATTCTCTCTGGTCCCCGTCAGATCTCTCAGCCACCATTACCGAAGCCGTTGAGCCCTAAATCGTGAAACCCTTTCTCTTGCTTAAAAAAAATCACCACAGATTCTTGGGTCATCTTTTCTGATGAATCACCATGGCTTTTCTGATCCTTTGGTGAATTTAGGTAACCCTTTGTGACTTGAATCATCTCTTATGTCTCTGTATCTTCCGAAATTTCTGAGACATGTGAAATTCCAACTTGATTTCTTGAACTTTTTCTTCTCCATTGTTGCTGCTTTTCCGAAAAACCATTGGTACGCTTCAACTGTCTCAATGTCATTTACCCACATCATTATTTCCTTATCGTGATTCCAGCTGCGTCCAGGTAACTAATTTAACCCCATTAATCGATCTGATTTTACCTTATCGACATAAGAACACTTTTTTTTTTTGCTCTTTTAAAAAAAAAAACTGACCCGTTTCTCGTTGTTCTTCATGCGAGATTTCCATGTTGAGCTACCTGGAGCTTGATATGGTCAAAGTTTTACTCAAATAAAACGACACTACAAGTGCACAGCAATGTAGTTGAAGTATAAGGGGTTATCGAATCCCAAAGGAAGTAGATGCTACACTATGGTTTCTAGGTTCAAATTATGCTAGATCAATTCAATAAAAGTAAATTAAACTACTAAGTAAATCAGCAAACCAAACTAAAAGTGATTAAAGTTCAGGATAAAACGCTAGGTTCGAGGAAATTCTCAGGTGAATCCAAATTGCAGGTCTAGACAGAATGGTAGGAAATATGAAGAACAGTTCTTGAACTCGAAACAAAACAATAAAATCAACCAACTCTCGCTGCGAAGATTATCTATGTCTAAACCCTAAAATCCCAAATCTCTTTTCAAATTCTAACAATTCAGACAAGCATTAAAATTCAGGTTCAATTGTTCACAAAATCCCTAAACCAAATCTCTTTGCGAATAGATATTTTGTTCATCTAACATTAGTTCAGGAAATCAATAATACTCTCGTATCTATTAATCAACCTAAGATCAGATTCTAGGTCATGAAGATAGAATAAGCATTAATCACAAATCCAGATGAAGAACTCTAATGATTTTTTCCTAACAAATTTATTCAACCTAGCAATTCATCAATCACCTTTGAAAAACCTAAAAACCTAACAAGCAAACTACTCAGGCATGATTAATGAAACACAAATCATAACTTGAATAGAAAGCATAAAAAAAATCAATAGAAACAAAGGAGTTCCAAATCTGCTCTGAAGGAGTCAAATTCTTCTCTCCAAAAACTCTCTAAAAATCTCTCGCTAAAATATTGTGTGTATGTGCCTAAACAATGGCTCTGCAATCGTATTTATAGGCTCAGGTTCGAATCTTCAATTCCTTGGAAGATTAGGAAAAGTCTTGGAACTTTCCTTTTCTGCAAAATTCTGGAAACTTCACGTCTTTGGAATAGGAAAACCTGGTGTCGATCGACACTAACAGGCAGTGTCGATCGACACCCGTCGTGGATCTTCAATCCGACTTCAACACTTCGTGACTTCATTCCATTATGCTCCAAAATGTATCCAAATCTCCAATTCAGCTCCAATTGTACCTGAACCTGCAAAGACTCTAATAGGACTCTAAAAAGACCAAAAGACTCTATAAATAAGACTTATATCATGGTCAAAAACCGGTAAAAACCATGATATATCAACTCCCCCAGACTTAGCTTTTGCTTGCCCTCAAGCAAAACAGAAACCAAGTATAGAGTCGAGGTTTGAAAACAGAAACATTCAGCTAACCTTAGGAACGCCACATTGAACCAACACCCTTGAATCCACATGCCATAGAACCAACCTCAGATAGTATTTTAGTGTACTTACGACAAGCTTAGCAATTTCCCAGTTCAAGTCCAGATCCCTTCCTTCTCAAAATTTCGAACTCAAACAAACCGTATTGACCAAAGAACTTTACAGATTCTTTCCCTTCCTTAGCGCCTGAACAAGACTTTCTTGGTACAGCTCTCCCATTTTCTCTTCCCTTAGTTAACTGCTGCCCATTTTCAGGGTGTTCTAAGATCTTTTCATTGACTTTTTCTTATTCTTTTGAAGCCTTGGAAAAGTGCTGCTCTTTACTTGTGTTCCTTGTGAGGAGACAGGTTCATGAGCTCTCACTAATATTGTTTCTTGTGAGGAGATAGGCTGCACTATTCCTTGACTTAGACTTTTTATTTCTTTTCTTTTCTCAAGGGAAGATCAAGGAGAGACTGTAGTTTTCTTATCTTGTTAGTGCTGAAAGAGGAATCAAGTCCAGTGCATACGAAGCTCTATATAGGAATCTGAACTCTCTCTGTTAGATTGATCCACTTGCAGCTTTTTACCTAGTAAAACCTGCAAACAACTACTATGACAATGGTCCTTCAAGTGTCAATATGTTGTGGTTTTATTCCAAGAAAAACTGAAAATTTCAACTGATTTTGACTCAATAAAACAAGCTTTTGACTAACTCAATTGACTCTCAAAACAAAACACAATGTCAATAATCACCTCCCCCAGACTTAAACAACATTGTCCCCAGTGTTATTAAATCTTAAGGTCAGAAACAAAAATGCGTACCTTTGCTTCCTACGAGGTTTATGGGTTGTAGAACGTGAAGGCATCTGTTTGACAACATGTGATGGAGTTGCAGCATTGGAAATAGCTTCTGGTGTCATCCGTGAAGGATGTCGACCTGGTGTCGATCGACACCAACTCTGCAGCTCGAATCTCTGCACTCTTTCTGCAATTCAGCTCTGCAATCCTTGCCTCCATTACAAAAACGTCTTCCTCCATCAACTTGGCATTGATTAGACCTTCATCTTCGCATGTAGTCCTGAAGAGATGATTGTTTCCACTCCAATCTTCAAGCTCAACAGCTTTCTCATAATTCCCATCCAATGTCTCTTGGACAACCAGTTTGTTCACTTGCTCTTTAGAATCCAGCTCTTCTCCAACGATCACATCAATACAAGAGATGTGTTTGGATGTTCCAATAGTAGGAATAGCTTTGTAGAAGACTCCTCTGTCAACATTAGAGAAAGATATTCTCTTATTCGGCATGTCTACAACTGCTCCCACTGTGGCCATGAATGGTATTCCAAGGATGAATGGCATGACAGAATTCTTGCTTACTTCCACCACCTGAAAATCAGTAGGTACTAGACAATTCCCTACTTAGACAAGCAAGTTTGGAATTGTACCATATGGGATTGTGGTGGAAGAGTTGGCGAACATGAGAGTCATGTTTGGAGGTTGAATATCAGCAATGCCGAAACTTTCTGCAATGTCCCTTAACATGAGGTTCACGCTAGCACAAGAATCGTAGAGAGATTGTTCAAACTCAACTCCTCCAATGGAGCATGGAACAACAAACATCCAAGGATCTTCAACCTTAAGCAGCTGCTTCATTGGCGGTGGTGTACCCCTTGCTTTGTTGGCGGTGGTGTACCCCTTGCTTTGTTGAAGAGTTCTTCAATTTCTTCAAGACTCTCTCTGCAATTCTTGAAGAAAACACCCAAAAGATAATCCTCCCAGACTTCAGCAAATGAGATCATATTGGAGATCCTTCTCACCTTCTTGTTGAAACCAGCCAACTCTTTTGCACTAATGGGCGGCCTTAGGTGTTTGGGTATAGGAGGATATGGAATCTTAGGCCTGTATCCCCTTTCTTCTGCTACTTTTAAAGCTTTAGGTCGATCTGGCGAAGTCTGGGAAGGGTGTCGATCGAAACATAGTTGGTGTCGACAGACACCAACATCTGGCGTCGATTTTTTGGTGTCGGCCATGCTTGATTTCGGTCCGTCAGAGCTCGAAAATCGTGTTTTTTTACTGGTGTCAATCGACACTCAGAAGTGGTGTCGATCGACACTAACTCTGCAACTGTAGAATCGTGTTCTTTATCTAGCTCTTCGATCTACTCAAAGTCAGTCTCCTTTTTAGCACTAGTTGAAAGCTTCTTTTAGTTTGGATCGTGATGGCATTCACATGATGCCCCGGATTCATGTCTGTCTTTCCATGAAAGAATCCCTCTTGTCTCTTCAAAGCTTCAGCAGTTTGAGCAACTTGGGTGTCCAATTTCTTCATATGAGAGTTTAAGCAATCGATCTTCCCATTCAAGTCTTGGTACAGTGAATCTATCTTTCCATTCAAATCTACTGTCATATTATGCTGTCCTTCTAGAAGTTGCTCTATCATAGACTCTATCTTATTGTCTTGTGCAGGAGGCTTTTGGTAAGAAGAAAAACCATAAGTTCTATTGAAGCTGTTGCTCTGAAAAGGCTTCTAGTAAGAAGAACCATAGCCTTGTTGATTGTCAAACCTTTGACCTTGAAAACTAGCTCCATTGATGTAGCTAACCTCTTCTGTTGGGGTCGGTTTTGACCCAGGCAAGATCGATCAAGGAAACGACTAAGTATGGAAGGAGATTTCTGAAGCGTGCATAAACCGAGCGCAAACCGGGCTCGGCTCCGTGCACAAACTGTGCCGAAACCGAGCCGAACCGAACCGCGCACGAACCGAGCGCAATCCGGGCTCGGCTCGGTGCACAAATTGTGCAGAAACCGAGCACAATCCGAGCTCGGCTCGGTGCACAAACTGTGCATAAACCGAGCCGAGCCGAACCGAGCACAAACTGAGCACGATCCGAGATCGGTTCGGTGCGCAAATTGTGCAGAAAACGAGCTGAACTGAAGAATGTACGAATTATGCACGAGCCGAACCAAACCAACATCTCCCTTTGACAATCCGAGCAGCAGGCCCACGAAGTGATCCAAACCCAAGACAAGGCACGAGGCCGAGCCCGAGACAGATTGTTATGCAAATGGGCCGAGTCCTAGCCCACGAGGAAGTCAGAAGCGAGGTTCGCCCTAGAAAACGAAGCCTTGTGGATGGGAGCGCCACGAAGGGGAGATAAAGAAGAATCTACAAGAAGATTCCCGAGATCTTCACTTAGATTTACAAATAGAGATGTATAAATAGGACCCCTAACTCGTTGGAAAAGGGGGATCCACGTTTTTACCTAGTAAAGATACTTGTACCCTAAAAAGCCTAAGCAGCTTGAATAAAGTTCCCGTCTTCGGATCTTCGCGTCGTGTTTAACTTAGAATCCTTTTGTCCTATTTTGTCTTTATTAACAGATTATCTATTGCGCGAAATCCAGCACGCACAATTTGGCACTAGAAGGAGGGGGAATAAAGAATTCTTACCCCGAGAACCGACGCACACCAGATCCTAAGAGATGACCATCGAAGCGGCGAACCCCGCCAACACCACCGAAGCAGCAAATCTCGACAACACCGGTACGAATCCCCCCGCTGGAAACACGACGATCCAAGCTGTGTTGCAGACCCCGGCGCAAGTCGAGACTATCTCGGCAGCCCTGGCCGAGATGAAAGACATGATGACGGCGCTTGCAAGGAAGACAACGGAGCAGGGCAAAACCCTGGAAAGCTTAACAAGGGAGAGTCGAGCCCAGAGCCAGCGCATCGGAAGCCTAACTCCGATGATGAACCCCCTCGGCAGACTCAGGAGACATGGCCTCAACCCGACGATGCTTAATTACTCGACTCCGGGTGCGAACAACAACCGGGCAGGAGGCTCGGGGACCTTCCGGCCACAGCAGACCTCAAGGGAGCAAACACCCGCGACAATGAGAACCAACATCGTCGAGCCACCTCGCCTAATCCGAAGAGGAATCGTTGGACGAGGAGATCTCCAAGTTGACGAAGCCCCCGATGAATCTACTAACGGCTCGGAGGCCGCCATGGCAAACAGACAAGAATGAGCCGAGGCGCCAGCCCCACAACCCAACGCGACTGTCGCCTCGCCACGACAAGCAGGATTGTCGGGAGAAGCTCTCGGCTCGGAACAAGAGCAAGATATGACCGAGGAAGAGGAAAATCTCCTGTGGGTCGAGCGGGCACGTTACCGAGACGAATCCCGAAGGGGGAACGGAAACCGCTTTGCCAAACTTAACTCCGCAAACCGAGGCAGCGCGCTTGATGAAATCCGAGCCGATTTGGCTCGGGCAAACGGCGAGGTTAAAGCGATCTGGTCGCAAGTACACTAAGCAACAAGTGCGGCACCCGAGATCGATCTTATGCTTGAAGAAGCCCATATGACGCCTTTCACGGCACAAATAACGGAAGCAAGGGTATCAGATCCCGGGAAAATGCGTCTCCCCATCTACGAAGGAACGACAGATCCCAAGGAGCATATCTGGATGTTCCGTACGGCAATGGGGAGATCCAACCTCAGAGAGAGCGAGCGAGATGCGGGTTATTGCTTCCTCTTCGTTGAAAACCTCTGAGGACCAGCCCTAGAATGGTTCTCCAGACTCGAACGAGACCTGTGCACCGAATTTATGAAACAGTATTCCATGTTCATGAACCGAGGCGTATCTGACGCCGATCTCTGGATGCTGTTCCAAGGACCGACCGAACCATTAAGAACTTTCATGGGACGCTTTAAAGCCGTAATGTCAAAAGTTGGAGACATAAGCGACATAGGAGCAATCATGGCTTTGAAAAAGTCTCTATGGTATAAATCGGAATTCAGAAAGGAAATCAGGCGAAATAACCCCCAAACGATCCAGGATGCCATCCATCGAGCAGCAGACTTCATACACGAGGAGGAAGAATTCCGAGTCTTGGACCAACGTTTCGGATCAGCGAAATCGGGAAACAAAAATCAAGTGGCACCAAGTCAGCCGAGCCATTCAAGGAATCTCCCGAGCAGCACTTATGTTCATCACGAGGGACCGAGCCTCAGCGGAGCGCACAACTACCAGATCAGCGCTGAGCAGGAGGCTGGACGAGGCCGAGGAAGAACGAACGGAAATACATGGACGAGAAACTCGAGTTCGTATGACGAGAAGGCCTACTGCGAAATCCATAAGACATACGGGCATCTGACGGCTGATATGTGTATATTTTGCATGGTATTTACCTCCATTTAGTATAAGTTTCTTATCTTATAGGACCCTAATAGAGCATCATTACATTGCATTTTGATCATTTAGAGTTTTAGGATGTCCTTGCATAGTCTTTGCATATTTGTTGCATATGGAGTGTTTCTTATGTATCTTGGAGGTAGAGAAGACCATTTGAAGATTGGTGGATAGCTTGGAGTCAAAGAGAAGTTGGGGAACAAGAATGAAGAATTGTCTGGCTGCATCGGACAGATTCCCATCGGACAACTGCCCGATGCAGCCTCCTCGAACTCACGTCGCAGCTGCATCGGACAGAGAGCATCGGACAACAGCCCGATGCACAGCCACTCGAAACTTCAGCTCACATCCTGCATCACATCGGACAGAGAGCATCAGACAACAGTTCGATGTGAGGCCCCCTGGAGATCACATTAGGCAGAGGACATCGAGCAATAGCCCGATGCAAGCACGTTCGAGATTCTGCCTCGTTTCTTCTTTGTTCGCATCGAGATGCAGTGCATCGGACAACTGCCCGATGCGAACACTTAGCCAAGCCAATAACCGGGTCAACACCCGGTTTGTTCCGGGTTGACCCGGTTCGATCACTATTCACTATAAATACATTTGACCTAATTTTTCTTAAGTATCTCTTTTCTTGCTTAGGCGTATCTGACGCTAATCTTTTGCTATTTGGATCATAAGCATTTCATACACCCACCAAGTGTTTGATGAAATGCTTGAACCAACTTAATAAGAGATTTACATTCCTAGCCTAAAACATCATTAGTTGTCTAGGTTGTTTATCATGCTATTAGACTTGTAATTAATGCTTGCTAATCATTTCAATGCTAAAACATCATTAGTTCATTAGGGTGATTAGTGAAGGGATTATTACCACACATCATGGATTATTCTTTAATTAGTGTTCTAGGCATAGAGATTGCTTGATTAGTTGCTTAAATGATTGCAAGATTGTCCATTTAGATTCCCAAATCAATGATTTCATCCCTAGGTTTCGTTTTTTTAGCAATTTGACAATCCTAATTAGTAGTNAATGGGACTAAAAGTGGCTAAATGAATGCAAAAGTACATGCAAAACTATGTAAAATGAATGCTAAAATATGCTAAATTATGAGTCTATCAATAATCAAAGAAGGGATCGAAATATCGCAAACAAAACACTGCATATAGAGTTGTTGGGAAGTTTCAATGATCATGCAAACTTCTTGCTTCTCCGTCGGACTTTTCACATATTTTTGATCTTTCAAATCAATTTTATTTGCAGTCAGCTATTATATAATATATATTTTTTAACTTTTTAGGTTGATGTGGAGTCTTTGAACCATTTATCATTGTATTAACTTATGTGTATTTTCTTAATGTTATGATTTGAGAACATGTTTAGGTTTGATAATTTGCGTTTGATTCATAACACTGTCATACTTTATTATTTAAATGAAATTCTATGCGGTGTTACTCATTTGTTCTTTATGTGGGTTCAAATATCGGTAGTAGCAATGTATATGAAATCAGACTTATAGTTATTGTGTTTTAAGTGGAGAGTTATTTGTGTAGTATTTTCAAATATTAATTATATATTTTTGGTTGCAAATAAACTACTAATACAGTGAATTTTTTTACTATACCATTTAATTATATTGTTGCTTGAATGACATGAAAAAGTTAATTTGTCTGCATAGTATTCAATTTGTTTTGTATTAAATAATGAGTTACTATGAATGTATGGTTTTATATATTTTGTGTCTAATAAACTATTTTTTATCTTTTTAAAATGCCTATTTGATAGCTTAGTATTCAGATTTATTAATTTTTATGTTAGCCTCATAACATAATAGCCTATTACTACGAAGACTTGAATTGTAGATGAATAAAAAAATTGTGTTAAAAAATAATATAAGTCTTGATTAAATTATCATTTGGCGTTGAGTAAATAAATTTGGTAGTACTTTTTAATCGATAATAAACAATTTGAATCCATTTGTAAACTGTTTTATTGTTGTTTTGTGTCTCTTAATAATTTCTTTTTGTAAGTTCGTTGAAACCCAAAAACATAAGTGACTGGGTAGCAAAAAATGGAAGCAACCATAATTTTAGTAAGTTCTATGTATTTTTAAAGAATATGTTTGGTTTGTATATTTGTGTAACATATAGATTGTTATATATAGTCGATGTCAATACTTTAGAAATAATAAGTTTCAAACCATATATATGATTGAGTCGATGCCAATAACTTTATAAATTATTTTATAAACCCTAGCTAATATCTAAATTAATTCAGATTAGCTAACTCGTAACAAACATGGCTTTCTATAAATTAATTTTGTTATTTATAGTCGGTGTCAACACTTTAGAAAGAATAAACTTCCTAAACTAAGGGGGGGGGGGGGTTATTGGGAGAACGATTTTTAAAAGTTTGATTGATTTGAAGAGTTGAGAGATTTGTTAAATTTGTAAGAAATTTTGTTAGATTTGTAAAGAGTTTGTAAATTTAGAAAATCTATCAAAATATTTTTATTAGAATGACTTTGAGAATCTAAGCCATATAGGTAGTATTTTGAAAGTCTTGTTAAATCTTGTTTTATGAGTTAAAATTTTTAAAATCCTTATCCCAATAACACAAAATTTTAATAGAATCATAAAATCTTTAAAAACCAAACTTTTTGAATAACAAAGGATTTTGGATGGAATTTTAAAATCTTTAAACCAATAACAATGGATTCTATTAAGATTTTTAGAATCTATAAACCAATAATGAGGGAATCTCAAAATTTTAAAAATTCTTTAAAATCCTTCTCCCAATAACCCCCCTAAATTTTGAATTAATTTTCTTTTGTTTGTAAGTTAGTTTAGATCTTTTGGTATTAATTTTATTTTATTTTGACATTAACTATCTTTACTATGTTTTGATATACTTAAGGATATAATTTGTTCCTTTTTTTGTTGTTAATTACGATCTTTTATTGTTGATTATATATATCAAGATAATTTTGTTTTAGATAACTTTTTTTTGCTAGTTTAGCTTTTTTAATATTGATACCATTTTATTTTTACATATATTGTTATTTTGATGCATTGACATTCTTTCAGATATAATTTAATTTTTCTTTTTTTGTTCGTTTGTCTTTTTATATTGATTTTACAAAAAGTTGGCATAGATTTCAAGTTGGTTTTCTTTTAGATGTTATTTAATTAGCTTTTGTTTTATATAGATTATTATTTTATTTTGAGAAATATGATTTTTATATTTTTTTAAAAAATTGTAGTACTCATTTCTATTTAATTTTGACATATAGTATTATGTGAATGTATTGACATTTTTATAAGACAAAATTTTCTGTTTTATTTTTTTTGTTAGTTAAATTTTAAGTTTATTTTCTAAAAAATTAGTCTACACATCAAGTTAATTTCTATTTTTTAATATTTTTAATATTGATTTCTATTTAATTTTGACATATACTATTTATTGTTGGTATTAACATTTTTTAAGATTTAATATCTTTTTATTTTTTGTTAGTTACTTTTTTATGTTAATTTTCTAAAATTTCGCCTAGATATCAAGTTATTTTCCTTTTTTGTCTGTTTTTTGTTTGTTTAATTTAAGATCATATTTACATTTTATCTTATATTTTTATTTTGATGCATTGAAATTCTTTAAGATATAATTTTCTTTTTCTTTTTTGTTTGTTTGTGTTTTTATATTGATTTTACAAAAAGTTGGCATAGATATCAAGTTGGTTTTCTTTTAGATGTTATTTAATTAGCTTTTGATTTATATATATTATGATTTTATTCTTAGAAATATGATATTTATATTTTTTTAAATTGTAATACTCATTTCTATTTAATTTTGACATATACTATAATGTGAATGTATTGACATTTTTGTAACACATAGTTTTCTGTTTTATTTTTTTTGTTAGTTAACTTTTAAGTTTATTTTCCAAAACATTAGTTTACACATCAAGTTAATTTCTATTTTTTAATATTTTTAATATTAATTTCTATTTAATTTTGACATATACTATTTATTGTTGGTATTAACATTTTTAAGATTTAATATCTGATTTGGACCAATCAAATCGAGTTTCTTCGTCCCATGTGGACGTCCTCAATGGCATAATGCATCAACTTTTATATAGTATAGATAGATTCCATGTTTGGGGATTGCGCTAGGTGTAAGTCGAATGGTCAGTACATACTTAACGAGTTATCAAAATATCATAGATAAATTAGAAAATATTCATATTACATTTGTCCTATAATAAAAGGTGATTTTAATATATATACATAGTTGACCATTTATTTGAATATATGGTAATTGATAATGCAAAATTAGTTATTTTACAGACAAAAACTAATCTTGGGTCAAAACAATCCTTTTTTTTTCTTAATTACACAAATGCCATTAGACTGAAAACTCTGGTAACACTGTTCATTGTCCGTTTCGGCAACTCTGTTCACTGTCCGGAAATCATGTTAACCCAGTGATTATATTATAAATTTATCGTGTTTATCGAATTATCATATCATAGAAAATATAAAATATGTAATTGTCGCGTTAACATGTTATCATGTCATATAAAATGTGTGTTATAACTAAACAAAATTGTACAAAGTTATACTGATAACAATCTAACTAACTTTGTTATTGTTTAACTTTTATCATTACCTTCATCACCATCACCAACAACGTTATCATCACCATTGTTTCTAATGCCAGTGCTATCACCACTGACGTTATCGTCACCACCGTCCACCACCATCATTGTCACAACACCATCACCAAACTCCACCGCCACTTTCACCATCCTCCACCGCACTTCTTCTTCTTCTTCTTCTTCTACTTTTTTTTATTGTTCTTCATTCATTTTAATCGAAAGTATATGGAGAGAGAGAGAAAGAGAGACATATGTAATGAGATGGTAATAATGAGGATAGAAAAGATTTTTACTAGATTGTTTACTTTATTGAATAGTAAGGTATTGAGAGATCTAATTTTATGTTTATAGTTACCTTTAATTGCAAATTTACCTATAATAAAAGATGTTTGAGAAAAAAAATTGTGTTCCTTTTTATCAGATGTTTTAAAAGTTTCTATGCAAAATTTAATGTTATTTGGTATTTTTAACTATTTAAATTCTATAATTTTTTTTTTGTAACAAATTATTATAATATACTCAAACTGTATAAGGGTAATACAAATAAGGTACCATCCACGAAGGTGGCCCAGTGTTAGTTATAAATAATTTAGCAACATCATAACTACGTTTCGAAAGCATATCAACAATCATGTTTTTTTCTCTAGGAACATGATCGATAGAACAAAGAGGAAGTTGCTGCATCCAATGCCGTATATCATATAAAGGATTGCCTAGCTCTAAGTTGCGTTCCCGCCTATTTATGACCTTTATAAGCTCTTAATTGTCTCCCTCAAACCATACTTTACGCCATCCTTTCATCCAAACATGTTGTAAGACATATAGAAAGCCATTTCCTTCTGCCTGCAAAGGTGAATGAACATTCGGTAATCGCACACAACCGGAATCAATATGTTGTCCACAGTTATTCCTAACTAACCAACCCACTCCCATTGTAAGTGAATCCACACGGAAACTACTATCAAAATTGCATTTATACCAACCTTCTGGCAGAGGTTCCCATTGACTGTTACGATCCCGATTTCTCAACTGTGTAAAATGAGGTTAATGTGACGGGTTGGCTTCCAGATACTCCATAACTGCATGTATACCCCGTTGTGCATCCTCGTTCGGGTGCATGTTACGTTTAGCAAAGAGAAATTCATTTCTCTATTTCCAAATGATCCACACAATCCAGAAAGGTAGTAAACATACCTGTGATGACAGAGTTTGATTCTTATATATCTGGAACATAATCTTAATGTTCTCTTCGAGGTGTTGGTTCGGATTATCAAACTGGTAGTAGTTAGCACATCGCCAAATCCCGAGAGCATGAGGACATTCGAAGAGAACATGATTAATCGTCTCATCATCCAAGCAACAACGTTGGCATATTGGGTCTGCATTGATATTTCTTGTCCATAACCTTGTAGCCGGTTGTAAGGCACCTGATAAAACACACCATAGGAAATGTTGAATTTTTTGCATTATTTTCAATTTCCAAACAACATTCTTTAAATCTATAGACCTGGCGGAGGAATGATTTCATCAGCATCTTCTAGGTTATGTGTAACTAACCAATAGCCGGACTTCACCGTATACTCTGCGTTTTTCGTATACGGCCAGATGTACTTATCTCATGTTGCATATTTTGAGAGTTCCATTTCACATCTTCAGGAGATAACAAAGCTGTCATCCTTTCCCTGTCCCATTCTCGTAAGCATGGCTTCCAGAGTTCTGTAACATTGATATTTAAATTAGGTCTTTGACCTAATACTAATCTAGGAGGCAGAGTAGGTAACCATGGATCAGTCCATACCTTAGTGTTCTGACCATCCATAATGTTGATCCGTAACCCTTTTTGTAGCAGATCTTTCCCTGCTTGTATTGATCGCCAACCGTACGAAAGCTGACTTCCACACCTTGACTGTAAGAACGTCAAGTTGTGATGATACCGTCCCTTATAAATTCTTGAAAGTAACGACTCGGGATTTTGCAAAACTTTCCATGCTTGTTTTGCTAATAACGCCAAATTGAAGCTGTGTAGATCTCTAAACCCAAGACCCCCTTCAGTTTTCGGTATTGATAGACGCTTCTAAGAGATCCACGGTATTTTCCTCTTTCCTCTATCCTGTCCCCACCAAAATTCCGTTAACACACTATTGATATCATCACATATTGTTTTCGGTACCAGAAAACAATTCATGGAGTAAATAGGCTTAGCTAGAGCAACCGATTTTATCAAGATTTCCTTGCCAGCAGAACTGAGAAACTGATTATACCATCCACCAATTTGATCTTTGATCCTAGTCAACACATAAGCAAATAGATCAGTTTTATTTCTTTCAAATTGTTCCGGCAATCCTAGATATTTGCCCCCTCCTCCTATCCTGATTATTTATAAAATTGACTGAATGCTCTGTTTCCTACTTCCCTCTATTTTCATTCCAAAAATTATAGATGGTTTTTGGAGATTAACTTTCTGACCTGAAATTGCTTCATAGTGCTGGAGAATATTGGACAGTGAATCACAATCTGAATTTGTAGCTCTGTAGAAGAAGATTGAGTCATCCACAAATAGAAGGTGACTCACTGTCGAAGAAGAGCGTGCTAATTTAATAGAGCGTGTAAAGTCTATAGTTTTTTTTATAATTAGGTAAATTATGTTTTTAACTATTTATTTAATGATGTTTTAATTAAAAAACTGCGTTTTTAACATAATTGTTTTATATAATGGAACATAGAGAGTATATTTTAAACATTTGTATCCATAACACAACAAAATTAAAAAATATTATACATAGATTTATTTAATATTCATAGAAATTCAAATTAGATAAAAATGAAATTATTATATATTTTTTCAATTCACAAACATATTCAAGCCTTAACTTCATTCTTCTTGTTCCGCTCAAAAACGAACTTGATCGGAAATTCTTTGATAAACAACATCTCATGGAACTTGGTCTTCAACTTAGTAGCATCAAGTTCATTGTTACTCCTTCGAGCCACAATCATCTTAGCATGTTCCTCCAATATGAAGTTCTTCCAAGTAAAACTTGGGTCGATGTATTCTCTGCACAATTACTTTAGTGTGCTTGCATTTCCATAGTTCTTGAGCAGCTCTTCCAACCAGAGCCGTAAGTAAGAGATTCTCTAAGGTTTTAATGCTTTGTGCTACACGGTTTCTCTTATTAAACGACGATTTTTGTAAAACCACGGTTTTGGTGACCAAAAATTGCTTCGTCGGATAATGACTCTGGTCACATCCAACTCGCCACGGAGATCCACCACACACCAAGCTCTTGGCCGTCGAATTGGCCAGGTGGCCGAATTTTCGAACAAGTGTTAAATCCATTAACTTTATCCGCACTGATAACACTCATATTTGACCCATTTTTACTATTTAAGTGAATGCTTTAATAAGCATTTCACTTAGGTTTTAATGCATAAACACTAGAATTCAAGTATTTGTATGGTCAAGACTATTTTCAGGAAAATTTAGCAAAATGGAAGCAAAATAGAACAAAACGGACATTTTCGAAACAAGTGCATGATGACATAAGTTTAGCATCAACCGGAGACGTTCCCACCACAAGATCAAGCTGAATTTTGGTGACAAGATAGGCTAACCTACTACCTTTCACGCCAAAGTGGTTTGAGAACAATCAAATGGTTGAATCTCAAGTTACAAGGAAAAAAGAAGACCCGTCAAGACAGCACATAAGCATGTTGGCCACGCCAAGCAAGTTTTACACTTGCATTGGCAGCGCCACAGGAGGACGCTCGTGCGGCCGACTCACTTGACGTTCTCAAGCCCATTTGTGAGCCCAACTTAATCCTGCAGCCGTAAAATGCAAGTCCAACCTAGGTGACGCCTAAGAAGACTTCAAGACCTATAAATACTTAGACCTAGGGCTTTATTTCATAAGTTTTTCGTGAGCCACAACAAACATCTTGAGTCGCGATTCATTTTAGAATTTTTAAAGTTTTTATTCTTTGTTCTTCGAGGGAGATAAATTCTTCTTGAACCCTCTATATTTTCTTATTGGTTAATTGAAGTTTGCATCAGTTAATAATGTTTTGGCTTCGATTTATCATGCGTGAGTAGTTTATTTTCGTTGGACGATTCCCAAAGGGTTCTTAAGGGGAATTTCATTAACTGTTTTTATGCATATATTCGTTTAGCCGTATTCTAAGGATTTCTTTGGCCTAAGTTTATTTTTAATGCGTGGATCTAGCTACATGAACAAGAGAATGATCCAAAGATTGATTAGATCCGCAAACGTGTTGAATCCGATCACCGGAACCAACTAAGCCGAGCATCGCGTCGTGAGATGCACATTGCGCACTCACGGAGCGTTCGTGATCATTACAACGAACTCGATCTAATACTGCATGCTTGATTGCGTCGTGAGATGTGACTGCATACATACATAGTGATTAAAACATATTCGATCTATTTACGAATGTATTTTGATTGTAAAACCGTGATTCAATATTACAATTACGCACTTTCAATATAGCACTTTTAATATCGTATTTTCAATTGATTTTTTTCCGCATCGTATTTATTTTTTGCTTTAAGTTTAATTTTATTTTCCCGTTTGTTATAGGCTTAGGCGAGAGTCAAGCTCTATATAAACATTTCTTTGCTTCTAATATATTTTATTTTTTTGCAACCCCCAAACCGTGACACAACAAACCCCAAAACCTATTTGTGTCTTTGGTTAACGTTTCTTTCGTTTTACAGTAGGTCTTTGATAAGTAGATTTTTACTATCAATTACTCAATCCCACTCATGTCATTTCCAATTGGGGAAGATTGTGACAATAGGAATGCATAAAACTCCTTAATCTAAGCAAGCATAAATGGTTTTGTGTTTAATTATCAACCTAAGTGATCAAACCAAGCAAACAAACCAAACAAAATGAACTAGAACCTTAATTAAGAAAATAACAAGCTAATCAAGCAAAGCAAAGACTAATAAACTACTAAACAAGATTAATAATTGAATAAAATGAATCCAAGAATGGGGTTGTTAATCTAAAGTGTTCCAAGAACCAATCTATGATGTCAAACAATCACAATAAATGCTAATCCCTAAGCTTAGAACTCAAAAGCAAGACTAATCCACTCTCATGGCACTAATCAAATCATTAAACATCCTAATCAAGATCAAACTTTCATTTGTGAAAAAGAAGCTAACAAGCATTATGAAACAGTTATAATTTCTAATAAACACCATAGACAATCACTATCATGAGCTAGGAATGTAAATCTCTTGTTTAGTTGATTGGGGAATTTCATCAAACACCTTGTGGGTGGGAAATTCCCTAAAGTTCAGTTTTAGCTTGATAATGGCCAAACTAGCATTAAGATCACTAAACAAAGAGATAAATGAGGAGATCAAAGCATAGACATCAAAATTAATTCCTACAACACCCTAAGTCTATCTCATCCCTAGATCCTAAGGAAACTACTCATTAATCATGATTAGACTCTCAAATCCAATGAAAGAGATAAAGATAAACATGATTAGGGAAAGAGAGAATGAAAGATAAACTCTTAAGAAAGCCTTACAAATTGCTTAGAACCCAAAATAGAATGTTTTTTCTAAGTAAGAACAAAAGGTACTTAAAAAATTAGGTTTAAAGTATTTATAGTGAACAGTGGTCGCACCGGGTAAACCCGGAACAAACCAGCTATTAACCCGGTTTTCAGTTTGAGATCGGGCAACGTATCGAGCTATGTAGCTCGATATGTAGCTTGATACGTTGCTAATGGTTTTCTTCAAAGGTTGTATCGAGCTTGGTAGCTCGATTCGTTTGCTCGATACGCCGTCTTCATCTTCCATGTTGGTTTGTATCGAGCTTGGTAACTCGATACGATTGGTCGATACGCTTCCTCCGAAATCTCTGGTAGCTATGTATTGAGCTATGCAGCTCGATACATTTGCCCGATACGCAGCCTCCATCTTCTTTGTTGGTCTGTATCGAGCTTGGTAGCTCGATACACAGCTCGATATGCTGCTAAAAGATCTCTGCTTCTCATCTCTTCTCTTCCTCTTCTTGATCATCCATGAATTCCAAGTGGTCCTCCTAGGCTCCAAAACACCTAATAAAGACTCCAAATGTACAAGTAGGCAACAAGGTAGGCTAAGACTCACTACACTCTAATATGAATGCAAATGAGACTAAAAGTGACTAAATGAATGCACAAGTGGATGTAAAACTATCTAAAATGAATGCTAAAACATGCTAAATTATGAGTCTATCAACTCCTCCCAAACTTGCCTTTAGCTTTTGCTTGCCCTCAAGCAAACCAACATGACAAATCTAAGAGAGAGGTGTGAAAGTGGTAGCTCAATATCCAAGAATGCCAACAAAACCAATCAACTCAATGTCCTAGTTCTTAATTCTAAGATGCATTTGAACTCACCGTACTCCAAAAGATTTAGCCATGCTCATCTCGATAATCAAATGCACAAAAACCTCAATCTAACCAACTCTTTAACATTCATTAAGTGCAAACCGTGAATAATGACAATGCAAAGCAAGTGAACTCATTTGGTTAAGGGACTAGGCTTTGAGATAAAAATTATCTTAATTCATGCGGCTTTCATTTCAAACATGGGCTTCACTTAAAAAGGATTGAACTTATGCATAATGCTAAAGGTAAAAGACAAGTGATGCATACAAGACTAGACTCTCATCTACCTGAATGCTACCAATGATCTTAAACCCCTCTCTTTCATTCTTTTCAAGCTCACTCAACCCTCTAAAGCTACAATTTCTTTCTCAAGGCTCTTTGTGCCTTGCCAAAACCCGCAAAATCTCATGAATCACTTTTTCTTTTAAAGCTCTAAAGGGGAACTTTTTCAACCTTTACTCATAGTGAATGGTGTGATCTTTTAACAACTTAACTCTTCTTTTTATTTCTAGGTAGTCTTTCTTTTCTTTGGTCTTTTTGGCTCTTTTAATTTTTTTTTCTTCTTTTCTTAAGACTACCAAACACTTTTCAAACTTAGAGCTATAATTTTTAACTACACAAGACCCACCATTTCAAACTATACATCCCTTTCTTTCTACTCATCTCCCACAGCTCATCATTCTCAAATGCAAGCATATAATTCCTTTTCTAAACACCAAGCAACACCAAGCCCGAAACCCCAAATCCTAAGCCTACTACTAGCCCCAAAATGTGAGAGCAAGAATCTACATGAGAGCCTAAACTTGTCATCTCAAAACTAACACTTTATGCTAAGTTCAATCAAAATAAGGCCTCACAAATATTCACACTATAACAATTGGCTTCAAAAGAGGTAAGGTAAGGTGATGGTACTACTTGAGCTAGCAAGAGAGTGGTAAAGTGAGTAAGAAAGCTCAAATATGTATGTAATCCATGAATTCACTTTCAATGCAAGGCATGATAATTAAATGTCCAAATTCGGTTCAAGTGAGTAGAGTTGGTTATCAATTTCAAGACCCTATTTCGACTAAGATCTAAGTGACAAGTGAAGTGATCCAAACATGGTTCTTCCTTACTTTCAAGACTTGTTCAAATGCATCAAAGAACTACTAACTAGGTCATTGAATTGATTACATGAATTTGCATTGTACAAGGAAAAACTCATCATTTCTCCCAATGCATATGAATTCAAATCCTACATGAAATGCAACTAGACTGAATCCTATATTGCAAATGCAACATCTACATTACCATCTTTTTGGAAAAATTTCAAAATTTGCGATTTTTTTTGGTTTTTTTCTATGCCTTAGATGAATGCATGAGAGTCAAGTATTCATGAAAGAAAAATAAGATCACAAAACACAATATCAAATCTCTCAACATATCCCCCAAACTTAAATTACACAGTCCCTTGTGTAATAAAAGTCCGAGAGAGACCTCAATCAACATGACAATATATCAAAACGAAAATCTAAAAGAAATATGTACAAAGTAGGTGGAGTGATACATCAAAAACGTGAAGAGGAGGAGGAGAAGCCTAAGGACAGCGACTCGTTACTTGAGGAAGGAGTTGGTGAACGGCTTGGCTTTCTCTTCCTTGGGCGCACCTCATGAGAAGAAGAGCGAGGTGGGTCCTCTTGGACAGCTTTCTTTTGTTGCACATGGAACTAATGGCATCTATCAAGCTCCATCTTGTTCTCTCCCTCAGCCTCTTCCACACTTGCAGCCTCATAGTTAGCCCTTGTGGAGGATGAACCTTTGAACTTAGCCTTAAGCCCGTTAACAGTTTTCTTCAAACCTTTCACAGTTTTAGCTAGCTTCTTGATGGCTAGGTCTTGGTGCTTGTTCCACCTCTTGAGAAGGCTAATATGAAGGTGAGCTTCACGCAAAGCTAGACTTGGCATTGGGTCAATGCAAGAGCTGAAAAAGTATCTCACACTACCATAAACTGAGCTTGCATTCTCTTGCTCTTCTTCTCCTTCTTCCTCTTCCTCGAGAACTTGGTTTGGGTCAAAGTCGAATATTCCTTTCTTGGCAATGGACTCAAGAGGAGGTTTACCACTGGATTGTAGAGATGCTCATACATGAGGACAAAATCAATGTTGTAGATGTCTTGAAATGATGTTGCGGGTGGGCACGGGAGACAAATCTTGGCCTCGGTTTTCATGTCTGATCTATCATGGTTTTTCCGTGTTTTTGACCATGATATAGACTTATAGAGTCTTTTCATTGTTTTTCGAGTCTTTTAGAGTCTTTACATGATCAGGAATGTTTGGAGCATAAGTGGAGGATCTGAAGCTTTTTAAAGAGTTTTGGAGAAGCCGCTGAGTACGTGAACTCGGAGAGGAGAATTTGTACTGGTGTCGATCGACACATCGTGGACGGGAGAAGATCACAAAGGTTTGAAGACTTTATGGAATTACAACTTTGGCCCAAAACTTATTGTTTAGCCGTTACCTTATTTTCTAGTGATACTTTAAGATAGATTGATCCAATGCTTTTCTGGAGACAATTCTGCACTCTTTTAGAGAAGATTTCGAACCCCTGTATCATTACTCTTTTTATGCAATTTTATTCAGCCATGATTTGTGTTTCAATATCCATGTCTGAGTAATCTGCTAGTTGTTAGGGTGATTTAGGGTTGATGATGAGTTTGTAGATTTGTTATACTGTTAGGGAAAATCAATTGGTTCTTCATCTGGATTTGTGCGTATATTGATTCTATGATTGATCACCTAGAAATCAAACCTTAGGTTGTTTAATTGATGTGAGAACATAGTTAATCACCTGACCTAATCTTAGGTGAGCATAATTACTATCTGCAAAGAGATTTGATTTAGGAATTTTGTAAACAATCGAACTTGTTATTAATGCTTGCCTAAATTGTTTGAATTTGCAAAGGGATTTGAAATTCTGGAATTTAGGCATAGAAAATCTCTGCAATGAGAGTTGATTGGTTTTAAATTAGTGTTTCGAGTTTTATACGGTTTTAAATAATTTTCTGACAGTATACATTCTGCATTCTTGGATTCAACCTGCGAATTACCCTTGCTTAGCGTTTTAATCTCCCGGATTTTAAGAACTTTTAATTAATCACTTGCTATCGTTTCGTTTAATTTTTTCGTTTTAGCATAATTTGATCTGTAGTGCAGCAATCTACTTCCTTGGGATTCGATAACCCTTTATACTTCAACTGCTTTGCTGTGCACTTGCAGTATTGATTTAAATTTGGTCGATCGACACTAGTCGCAGATAGAGATGACTGATCTTGTGATTTTGATCCGAGACGAAGCTGGTAATTTGTTTGATGAAGAAGGGCATAGGAGAAATGCTCGGAGCCATCATGGATTGGCCAAACAGGCGAGTCTCATTCGCCAATATCGATGGGAAGAAGTTCTACTCCGCGATACCTTACACTATGGAGAAACATCTTCTCGAGAAGGATGAAGATGCTATCATGGAAAGACTCGAGGAGCCCTTAACAGAAGAGGCCACACAGAAGGCAAAAAGACCTTGCCTAAGGTCGAACTCCACCTCTAACTAAGCTCCCAAACTACCAAAGTCTAGCTAAAAGACTTTAAACAAGAGCGACTCAATGGGAGACAACCCGTTTTGGTTTCTTCTTAGTTTACACCATTTTCATAAACCCCAAAAGAAAAAAAAAATCAGAAAACAAGAAAAGCACAAAAAAATCAGAAAACTCGAAAAGACCAAAAAATGAAGGAGTTTCGAAGAATACTCACCGGGCGACGAGCTGCCTCTGGGCCGGCCAGAAGGAGCCTAGCCGCCCCACGAGCCAAGATGGCGCAGAGAGGACGTGCCCAGCCGCGGCCGCGACAACCCGTCGAGCGGACGGCCCTCGTCTGAAACTCTCTCCATCCCAAACTTCACCAAACCGGATCTCCTTCAACCTGTGTCAAGCCTTTCAAGCTTCCTCATTGATTCAATAGCCTGAATACCTCCTAAAGACCGCAAAAATCACTTACACAACCACGGCATATTGCTGTTGCAACAAAGATGGCAAGACAAGACAAGACTACATTCAAATCAAGTTAAGTCAATGATCCATCTCTCTCATTCTACTTCATCCTGCACGATCAACGAACCTGTATCCAAGAAGACAAAGAAGAATACCACGGTTCTAGAGGAAGAAAACCGTTGTGCAAGCTTAAGAAGGAAGAAGATGCATCTTCCTTCACCAAACCGCGAAGAGGAAAGTTCCCGAAGACTAGCTTCTCTCTTACGCGCTCAAGACCTTTACCGAAGCCAAGTAAGAATTTCATATGGCATTGAAGTTCGAACTAGCAACACCTGTCTTCCGGGATCCCGAACAGATAACTGGATAGGCCAGCATAGACCCAAACTTCAAGTTTATGAGGTGACGCAATCTTCAAGACGCAAGGACGGAAGATTTTCCATCTCTCATTCACGGTGTTTTACAAAGGTCGAGGAACCAAGACGAGTACTCAACAAACGGAGTACATGTTCTCCTCAACAAAGGCAAGCCAATCACCACCCTCATCCATCACCACCACACGCCCACCACCACGAAACGTAGCAAGGAAGCTCAACCGCGCAACACATTTCCTTTCGAGCTAAGTTTTCGATTTCTTTTGTTCAATCAAATCGATTCTAAGTAGGGACATAAGGAGAATGATTAAGTCCTTAGCTCACTCATACTACACGTCCATCCACCCACACCAAACCCAACGCCACTTTCAAGTAAGTCTTCACAAGCTTGTACTTGAATTTACCTATCTTTTTCACCTCAACTCGATTTAAACAAACTGGGGACAGTTTGATTTAAGTCTGGGGGGGTTTCTTATATTACTAATTATGCTTTTATTTGATGAGTCTTATGCATACTTACATCATTTATCGAGTCGTTTTATAGAGTCAAAACTTTTTTTTTTTTTATGTCGGAAACTATGAACTTTGCTAGGTACAAGTCACTTTGAACAAGGAACCTTAATGACCATTCTCACGGATTTAGAAGCAAGGTTTACTAAGTTGAACACGGCGAGTGGATCATTCCAGCGGAGAAAGTTCTAATCTCTAGAGTACTCGAAGGATCTTGCGTTGACTCCGCACCTAATGAATCAAATCTTCTCGTCAAGGGGCTTGAGGTACTTCGAACTTTGCTCCTCTTTTAGACTCTAGCATGACTAAGTAGATGCAATGCAACCTCTCCTTGATCTTCCCTTGTTATAGAAAAGAAAAAAAAAAAAAAAAAGGTTTTAGTTTGGTAATGGCAACCAGAGTTCCTTAAAGGACAATGACGGTTCGCAGCAATCATGTAAACTTCAAAGAAGTGATCATTCTCAAGCTAAGAAGAAAGAAAAAAAAATGGAATAAGAAAGTCGATAGAAAAAATAAAATGATACCCTAGAAAAGTAGGGAGAAATCGACTAAGGGAAGAGAAAATAGGAGAGTTGTGTCTGAAATGTCTATGTCTAGATGTTTGGAAGAGAAAGTATAATGTCTCGTCGACCAATACTCCCTCGATAGAGACCGCACGCCTAAATGAATAAAGGAGTCAACAAGAGGGAGCTCGAAATACTCAAAGGGACCATGAAGCGTATCCGGGAAGGGTGAAAAGCTCAAGGTAACTAGACCCAAACGCCTTGAAGCTGAATTCCGAGTTATGTGGCTCAACAGGTCGATTGCTAGACTTGATGAGTTCCCAAGTATTGGTGAGTTTCCACGTTTTCAAACCTCTTTTCCTTACTTAGATTTCTGTTTTGTTTGAGGACAAACAAAGATTTAAGTCTGGGGGGGTTGATAACATGCATATTTTACCCATTTTTGCTATCATAAGTGAGTGCTTTAATGAGCATTTCAATAAGGTTTTAATGCATAAACACTAGATTTCGAGTATTTGGTTGTTCAAGACTCTTTTCAGGTCAACTTAGCAAAAGACGCTTATTTTGGAGCAAAATGGACAATTCCGGAAACAGTGCTCAGGGACAGAAGTTCAACACCAAACGAAGGCCTTCTCATCCCAATATCAAGCTCATATTTGGAGACAAGATAGCCTTATCAGCCATCTTTCACCTCGAAGTGGTTTGAGAACAATCCCACGGTTGGATCTCAATTTATTGAAGAACCAAGAAGGTCAGTTAAGCACCTAGATAACCGAGATGGCCGCGCCACGGCTGATCCAGACGACTAGTGGCCGCGCCACGACCGGTCGCTCGAGCGGCCAGGCCACTCGCGGTTCCCGAGCCGATTTGAATCCCAACTTAAACCCGCAACCGTCTTATGCAAGCCAAGACCTAATCCACGACCTAGGACACTTGAAGACCTATATATACTCGTTGTTTAGGGTTTTTCTGAGAGAAAAAAAAAGAGAAGGAGAGGCGCAAACACATATTCATAGATTTCTTTTGGTGGCCGCGAATCCCGTATTCGCGGTTTTCAATTTGTTCTTTGAGGGAGATTGATTTGTTCTTGAACCCTCTTTGTTTCTTATCGATTTATACAAGTTATGCATTCATCAATCACATTTTCTATTTCTACTTTCATGTCTGAGTAGTTTACTTTCGTTGGGTATTCTTTAAGGGGATCTATGTGGAATTTCATTAACTGTTTTTAAACCGATTGTTTAGGCCGAAGACTAGGATTTTCTGTCTCACCATATTCGTTCTTATTGCATGAGTTTAGCGTCATGAACTAGTATCCTGATCGCAGGGTCTTGAGAGCGACGAATGTCCTGAATCTCAGATCTAGACCATAATAGGGTAGAGAGCATCCTTTAAAAGATGTCTGAATGTTTATTGTCCCGATCTTATTGCGTGTTCGTCTAGGACGCAGGATACGACAGTATAGCTGTGAAATAGATGTTCACAGATCGATCTTACTTTGTCAGAGTTAGGTCGTTAAAACCAGTGAATCAGTTTAGGGAAAATCACCTAGTCTCGTTTGCTTAACTTTTGTGTGCTTGATTTCTAGTTAGAACCCCATAGATTTTCCGAGAAGATCTCCAACGTGTTTCACCCATCTGATTTTCAATCGAGATTTACGCACTTCAATATTTACTTTTCCTGCACTGCTTTTCAATCGAGATTTACACACTTCAATATTTACTTTTCTGCACCACGCACCTGATTTCCTTTTACAAGTTCTTAAACTGATTTTCCTTTTTCTGTTGGTTATTGATGTGCTCTCAAATTTACCCTAGAGCTACTCTCTCAAATTAAGAGATCAGTCGCAGTACTTAGGGATCAAATCCACAGGGAAGGGATAATGACACAACAGATTTCTAAGTTCGAATTAAGCTAAGTGAGAATGTGAAACTAAAAGACAGGAAGAAATTAAAGACTTAGTAAATTCAGGAGACGAAACGCTAGGTTCAGAGAAATTCTAAGGTGATCCAAATTGCAGGTCTAGACATAATGTTAGGAATTATGAAGAACTGTTCTTGAACTCGAAACACAACAATAAAATCAACCAACTCTCGCTGCGAAGATTATCTATGTTTAAACCCTAAAATTCCAAATCTCTTTGCAAATTCAAACAATTCAGACAAGCATTAATATCAAGTTCGATTGTTCACAAAATCCTAAACCAAATCTCTTTGCGAATAGGTATTTTACTCATCTAACATTAGTTCAGGCAATTAATAATACTCTCGCATCTATTAATCAAACTAAGATCAGATTCTAGGTAGCGAAGCTAGAATAAGCATTAATCAGAAATCCAGATGAAGAACTCTAATGATTTTATCCTAACAATTAAATTCAACCTAACAATTCTTTAATCACCTTTGAAAAACCCTAAACCTAACAAGCAAACTACTCAGACATGATCAATGAAACAGAAATCATTATTTGAATAGAAAGCATAAAAGAAATCAAATAGAAGAAATAAATGAGTTCCAAATCTGCTCTAAAAGAATCTGATTTCTCTCTAAAAAACATAAACTTCTATGATTCTTAAAGCATGAGATTCTGCCTAAACAATGGCTTTGAAAACTATATATAAGGTCCAAAACACGAATTAGGCACTTTTGAAAATAAAGAAAACTTTTTGGGCAATTTCTTTTTCTTCAATCTTGTAAACATCGCGACCGTCTTGTGATTTTGGGGGGTGTCGATCGACACCATGAACAGTGTCGATCGACACTGTTAATCCAACTTCAATCCGACTTCAACTTTTCAGCAGCTTGTTTCACAATGCTCTAAAATGCTTCGAAATCTCCAATTATGCTCCAAACTTAGCTGAACCTGCAAAGACTCTAATATGACTCTAAAAAATAGTACTAAGACTCAATAAAAACACTTATATCATGGTCCAAAAAGGAGTAAAAACCATGATATATCAACTCCCCCAGACTTAGCTTTTGCTTGCCCTCAAGCAAAACAGAAACCAAGTATAGAGTCGAGGTTTGAAAACAGAAATATCCAGCTAACCTTCAGAACGCCACATTGGTTAGCACTCTTGAATCCACATACCATAGAGCTAACCTTAGGAAAGTTCAGTGTACTCACCACAAGCTTAGCAATCTCCCAGTTTGAATCCAGATCCTTTCCTTAGATGAAATTTCGAACTCTAACAGTGGTATGACCAAAGAACTTTCTAGATTCTTTCCCTTCTTTAGTGCTTTGAACAAGACAATCTTTGTACAGCTCTCTTATTTTCTCCTCCCTTAGTCAACTGCTGCCCATTTTCAGGGTGTTCTAAGATCTTTTCATTGACTTTTCTCATTCTTTTTGAAGTCTTGGAATAGTGCTACTCTTACTTGCGTTCCTTGTTAGGAGACAGGTTCATGACCTCTCACTAATATTGTTCTTTGTGAGGAGATAGGCTCATGAGGATCTTTGCACTATTCCTTGGTCAGACTTCCTGTTTCTTTTCTTTTCTTAAGGGAAGATCAAGGAGAGACTGCAATTTGCTTGTCTTGTCATAGCTGAAAGAGGAATCAAGTTCAGTGCATACCTAGTTCTTATAAAGGAATCTGAACTCTCTCTGTTAGATTGATCCACTTGCAGCTTTCTACTTAGCAAGACCTGCAATCAACTACTATGGCAATGGTCATTCAAGTGTTAATATGTTGTGGTTTAGTTCTTCTGAAAACTGAAAATTTCAACTGATTTTGACTCAATAAAACAAGTTTTTGACTGACTCAATTGACTCTCAAAACAAAACACAAAGTCAGTAATCACCTCCCCCAGACTTAAACAACACTGTCCCCAGTGTTATCAAGCCCGATGTTGGCTAAAAGAAAAATTAGAAACAACATAAAATACCAGTTAGAAGACTAACCTTTGTCTGCGAATGGTGTCGATCGACACCCACGAATGGTGTCGATCTCGTGGGTGTCGATCGACACTAGTCTGTGTTGAGTCCAATGTCACCTTTTTCAACTGACTGAAACTAGGACTTAGTAAAACCAAAACAAAATAAAAAGAAAAACGTACCTAACAGTGGGTTGCCTCCCACTCAGCGCTCGTTTTCAGTCATTAGCTTGACTGTGTCGGGGTTTAGACGTCTGGTGGATCAGAGGGTGGCATCGAATGCTTCCCAGGAGAATGTCTCCTCATCCATGGTGGTGTATAGGCAGTAGATGCATGAGATTAACCAAGGAAGTGAGGAACAACAGCAGGGTGGGACTTGAGTTTGGGTGGGACATTTCTTTTTCCTGCAGAATCATCAAATGAAACACCAAGCCTTCTACGAGAATCTCGCGTCTTGCATAAGTGCGAAATAGATTTTGAACCTTTAATGTTCTTATTGACAAGATCAGGGGGTTTGGAATTGATTCCAGGAAGTACATACCTTCTTTTTTCTCCGAGGTTTTTGGACTGTAGGATGTGGAGTTGTCTGTTTGAAAGCATATGATGGACTTGCATCATTGGGATCGGCTCGTGGTTTGCTTTCTGGAGGGTGTCGATCGACACAAGGAGTGGTGTCGATCGACACCGAAGCTGCAGCTCGAATCACTGCTCTCTTTCTGCAATCTAGCTCTGCAATCCTTGCCTCCAACACAAAAACGTCTTCCTCCATCAACTTGTCATTGACTCGAACATCTTCTCTGCTCATAGTCCTGAAGATATGATTGTTTCCACTCCAGTCTTCAAGCTCCACAGCTTTCTCAGAATTCTCAGCCAATGCCTCTTGAACAACCACCTTGTTCACTTGCTCTTTAGAATCTAGCTCCTCGTCAAACCCATCAGTAATGGCATCTGAATGTTCCATGATTGGGTCTTGATCCATATAAATCTCTACTGAAAAAGATTGACCATTGATGGTGGAAGGTCCTCTTAACTTGTCCATGTCAAAATTCATGACAACATCACCCAAATCAAGCTCCATTTTCCCTTTCCTCACATCAATGATGGCACCAGCTGAAACCAAGAATGATCTTACCAGAATAAGAGGATCTGCAGGTTCTTCATCATATTTCAAAACCACAAAGTTTGTGGGAATTATGCAGCCTTCAATCTTCAGGGGAACATCTTCTAATACACCTTATGGAATTCTCTTTGATCGATCAGCTAGGATAAGAGAGATTATGCTTGGCTTGAAGTTAGTCATTCCATGTCTAACAGCAACAGAGTATGGTATCAAGTTGATACTTGAACCTAAATCACAGAGAGAATGAGGAAACCTTCCTGTTGAAATTGAGCAATCTAGCACAAAGTTTCCTGGATCAGGTAACTTTTCTGGAATCCTCCTCTGAATCAAAACACTGACTTGTTCAGAAACCCACACCTTCTTCTTCTTCCTTGAAAATATGTTCAAGAGAATTGCATTCAAGTCTCTGGTAAGTAATGCTCCTTCATCAGGACTCACACCATTGACTACCATTCTCTAGACATATCTTCTTAATGCAGGTGAAAGTTGGACTGCATCAACTAGGGGTAGCTCAACAATCAGCTTACTCATCATCTCTTTGCATCTGGTTTCCTCTCTCTCCTGTTTAGACCTTCTAAGAGGTATGGGATAAGGTATCTTCGGCTTATACACCTTTTCCTCTTCAAGATTGGAAGGTTCAGGTCGATCCAACGAAGTCTGGGAAAGGTGTCGATCGACACTAGAGCTTTGTGTTGACTCTTTCGCGTCATTTGGACTCGATGTGTTGTGATCTTCAATGGGTGTCGATCGACACTCTTGAATAGTGTCGATCGACACTGGCTCCGCAGGTACACAATCCCCATCTTCAATGTCTTCAACCTCCTTGAATTCTTCAGTACTAAGACCTATTTTCTGCACTGGTGGAAAGCTTCTTTCACTCTGAATCGTGATGGCATTCACATGGTGCCTCGGATTCACGTCCGTCTTTCCAGGAAGACATCCCTCTTGTCTTTCAAAGCTCCAGCAGTTTGAGCAACCTGAACATCCAATTTCTTCATATGAGAGTTCAGATTATCGATCTTCCCATTCAAGTCTTGGTACAGTGAATCTATCTTCCCGTTGAAATCCACTGTCATCTTCTGCTGTCCTTCTAAAATTTGCTCTATCATGGATTCCATCTTATTTTCTGCAGGAGGTTTCTGATAGGAAGAATAACCATAAGTCTTTTGGAAGTTGCTGTTCTGGAATGGCTTCTGGTAAGAAGAACCATAGCCTTGCTGATTGCTGAATCTTGGTCCTTGGAAACCAACTCCATTGATGTAGTTAACTTCTTCTTCCTCAGGCTCAAAAGTCTCCACTTCTGCAAAGTGAACTTGCTTCTTTCCCACCAAGATGTCCAACTTCCTGTTAACCTCAGCTATTTGGCCTCCTCCATTTGCACCAGCATGTTTCCTCTCAAAGTCTGCAATTTTGGTGCTGTTGCAAGAGGCCAAATTCTCTATAAGCACCATTGCATCTTCTGGATATCTAGTGTTGAAGTTGCCATTGTTCGCAGCATCTAAAGCCATCTGGTACCTCCAGTCGATTCCTCGGTAGAAGATTCCGAGTAGCTGCGGCTCATTGAAACAATGGTGTGGACAGTCTCAATGATAAGATATGAACCTTACCCAAGAAGCTTTAAATGCCTAAGTAGGTCCTTGGGAGAACGTAGTGATCTTAATCCTTAAATCTTCACACCTTGCATCATCAAAGAAATTGCATAAGAATGCATTATTTGTGTCTTCCCATGTGGTTAAGGATCCTGGATCTAATTACTTCAGCCAGTATGATGCATCTCCAGCAAGCGAGTAAGGAAAAAGCTTGAAGAAGAGATAATCATAGGATACTCCATTAGCCTTAATGCTTGATGCCAAGTCTGTTGGGGTCGATTTTTACCCCGACGAGATCAATCAAGAAAATGGCTAAGTATGGAAATCATTTTCGACCGCACAAAATGTGCATGAAAACGAGGCCGAGCTAGGGCACCTCGCTGCGTGGAATATGCACGAAAACAACCCGTGAACAGTTTGTGCACGAGGCAAAACGAAATATCTCGGCTCACAGTTTGCGCACGAGACCGAGCTAAAGCGCCTCGGTGCATGGAATGTGAGGAAGGGCCGTGCACAGCTCGTGCGTTACGCCGAGCTGATCACTTCGGTGCATTTCCTGTGCATGGTGCAGGCTGAATGCTTTGGCATAGAATTTGCACGAAGAACCAAAACGAACCGAACCAAACCGGGCACACCTGGTAGCAAACATAACCGAAGTGTTTATGGGCTGAGCGAAGACGAGGCCCAAAAACCGATCTCAAGATTAAAACTTCTGGGCCACAAGCCCGAGCCCACGAAGAGATCCGAGGAAAACATTTACCCTAGGAGTCTTGCGGGAAGGAGCGCCGTGAAGAGAAGGGATCGAGAAGAATCTAAGGGAATATTCCCGAAATCTTGGACTTAGAAAGATGTATAAATAGGAACATTAACTTGTTTCTGGGGGGGGACCTAGCAGAAAATACTTGTACCCAAAAGCTTATTACAACAAATCTAATATAACTCCATCTTTGGATCTACGTTTTGGTTTCTTAACTTAGAATCTTTGCGTCCTCTTTTGAATTTCTTAACAGATAATCTATTGTGTGAAATCGAGCACGCACAATTTGGCGCTAGAAGGAGGGGGCAAGAGAATTCTTACACCGAGAACCAACGCGCACCGGATCTGAAGAGATGACCATCGAAGCGACGAACCCCGCCAACACCACCGAAGCGGCGAACCTCGCCAACACCACCGAAGCAGCAAATCACGCCACCACCGGTACGAATCCCCCCGCTGGAAACACGATGATCCAAGCTGTGTTGCAAACCCCGCCGCAAGTCGAGACTATCTCGGCAGCCCTGGCCGAAATGAAAGACATGATGACGGCGCTTGCAAAGAAGACAACAGAGCAGGGCAAAACCCAGGAAAGCTTAACAACGGAGAGTCGAGCCCAAAGCCAGCGCATCGGGAGTTTAAATCCGATGATGAACCCCCTCGGCAGACTCAGGAGACACGGCCTCAACCCGACGATGCTTAATTTCTCGACTCCGGGTGCCAACAACAACCGAGCAGGAGGTTCGGGGACCTTCCGACCACAGCAGACCTCAGGGGAGCAGACACCCGCGGCAATGAGAACCAACATCGTCGAGCCACCTCGCCTAAACCGAAGAGGAACCTTTGGACGAGGAGATCTCCAAGTTGACGCGGCCCCCGACGAGCCTACTAACGGCTCGGAGGCCGCCATGCCAAACGGAGAAGAACGAGCCGAGGCGCCAGCCCCGCAACCCGAAGAGACAGTCGCCTCGGCACGACAAGCAGGGTTATCAGGAGAAGCCTTCGGCTCGGAACAAGAGCAAGATATGACCGAGGAAGAGGAAAATCTCATGTGGGTTTAGCAGGCACGTTACCGAGACGAATCCCGAAGAGCAAACGGAAACCGTTTTGCCGAACTCAACTCCGCAAACCGAGGTAGCGCGCTTGACAAAATCCGAGCCGATTTGGCTCGGGCAAACGCCGAGGTCTAAGCGATCCGGTCGCAAGTACACAAAGCAACAAGCGCGGCACCCGAGATCGATCTTATGCTTGAAGAAGCCCAGATGACGCCTTTCACGGCACAAATCACGGAAGCAAGGGTATCAGATCCCGGGAAAATGCGTCTCCCCATCTACGAAGGAACGACGGATCCCAAGGAGCATATCAGGATGTTCCATACGGCAATGGGGAGATCTAACCTTAGAGAGTGTGAGCGAGATGCGGGTTATTGCCTCCTCTTCGTCGAAAACCTCCGAGGACCAGCCCTCGAATGGTTCTCCAGACTCGAACGAGATTCGATCGGCAATTTCAAAGACCTGTGCACCGAATTTATGAAACAGTATTCCATGTTCATGAACCGAGGCGTATCTGACGCCGATCTCTGGACGCTGTCCCAAAGACCGACCGAGCCATTAAGAACTTTCATGGGACGCTTTAAAGTCGTAATGTCAAAAGTTAGAGACATAAGCGACAAAGGAGCAATCATGGCTTTGAAAAAGTCTATGTGGTATAAATCGGAATTCAGAAAGGAAATCGGGCGAAACAAACCCCAAATGATCCAGGATGCCATGCATCGAGCAGCAGACTTCATACACGAGGAGGAAGAATTCCGAGTCTTGGACCAGCGTTTCGGATCGGCGAAGTTGGGAAACAAAAATCAAGTGGCACCAAGTCAGCCGAGCCAGTCAAGGAATCGCCCGAGCAGCACTTATGTTCATCACGAGGGACCGAACCTCAGCGGAGCGCACAACTACCAGATCAGCGCTGAGCAGGGGGTTGGACGAGGCCGAGGAAGAACGAACGGAAATACATGGACGAGAAACTCGAGTTTGTACGACGAGAAAGCCTACTGCGAAATCCATAAGACATACGGGCACCTAACGACCAACTGCCGAAGTTTGGGAGACAAACTTAGGGCAAAATTCTTAGCTGGGGAGCTCGGAAATTCGGTCAGTCTAAAGGATCTCGAGCTCGAGAAGCTCGCCGACGCCGAGCAGGAAGAACCTGAATCGGTAGCCCGACCGGGTGGCCCGCCGAAGCGAGGAAGAAACAATAGCACCTCGGAATCTGGTGGCTCCCGCCAAAGGATAAACATGATAATGGGCGGATCACTGTATTGCCGAGACACTATCTCTGCGATCAAATCTTTCCAACGATGGGCCGACGCCAGCATCAATTGGTCCGCACCAACAACAAATTCAAACGACATTATCACCTTCGAAGAAAGAGAAACCACGGGCATCGATAGGCCACACAACGACCCGCTCGTTATCGAACTAACCGTGAAAGATCACGACGTGGCAAGGGTCCTCATTGACACCGGGAGTTCTATAGACGTTATTTTTCGGGAAACCCTAGATAAAATGGGGATCGACATGTCCGAAGTCAAGTTAACGCCAAGTCCCCTGACGGGTTCCGCCGGAGATACGATAATGACGCTAGGGACAATTAAGCTGCCCGTTCAAGCCAAAGACGTGACCAGGATCGTGGATTTTTCGGTAACTGATAGCCCGGCGATCTATAACATCATCATGGGAACGCCGTGGATAAACTCCATGCGAGCTGTTGCCTCGACTTACCATTTGTGCCTAAAGTTCCCCGGCCCGAACGGGATAAAGACGATTTGGGGAAGCCAAAAAGAATCCAGGATATGTTTCATGGCCGAACACAAACTCAGAAATCCTAAAACCGAGACGAAGGGGGACACAGAGCATAAAAAAATGAAAACGGATCGGGAGGCAAAGCTGAAGCGATCGAGGCTATTATAGCAATTACAGAAGCTGGAGGAAGAAGGCGAGCGGCCGAGCTGCGCCTATGTGATCTCGGTATGCATAGACGAGGCGAATCCGGAAAGATGCGTAGAGATCGGGTCCGAGCTAGGCGAAGCTTTGAAAACCGAGCTAATATCCTTCTTGAAGGAAAATATCAACACCTTCGCATGGGCAGCAGAAGACATGCCAGGGATCAGTATCGATGTCGCCTGCCACGAGCTGAACATCGATCCAACATTTAAACCGGTGAGACAGAAGAGAAGGAAGCTCGGGCCGGAGCGCGCCAGAGCAGTCAATGACGAGGTGAACAGACTATTGAAAGTAGGCTTCATTACCGAGGTAAAATACCCCGACCGGCTCGAAGAAGAATGGCAAGTGGCGGGTCTGCGTCGACTTTACGGATCTTAACAAAGCATGTCCAAAGGACAGCTTCCCACTGCCGCACATAGATCGCCTCGTCGAAGCAATGGCTGGCAACAAACTCCTTTCGTTTATGGATGCTTTTTCTGGGTACAACCAGATATTGATGAATCCCGACGATAGAGAAAAGACAGTATTCATAACGGACCTGGAGATTTACTGCTACAAGGTAATGCCCTTCTGACTCAAGAACGCCGGAGCAACCTATCAAAGGCTAGTAAACAAAATGTTTGCTACACAGCTGGGAAAAACCATGGAGGTATACATAGACGACATGCTGGTGAAATAGCTCGAAGAGAAGGATCATGTCGCTCATCTCAGAGATTGTTTCGCTCAGTTGAACCGCCATAGCATGAAGCTCAACCCGACGAAGTGCTGGTTTGCGGTAACCTCGGGGGAATTTCTCGGATACCTGGTAAAGAACCGAGGAATCGCCATAGCATGAAGCTCAACCCGGCGCCACGGCCGGTCGTTCGTGCGGCCAGGCCATTTGCGTTTCCTGAGCCCATTTGAAGCCCAACTCAAACCCGAAGCCGTCTTATCCAAGCCAAGACCTAATCCACGACCTAGAGCACTTGAAGACCTATATATACTCGTTGTTTAGGGTTTTTTAGAAGAGAGACGAAAAACACAAAGTGATAGATTTCTTTCGGTGGCCGCGAGTCTCTGGTTCGCGGTTTGCCTTTGTTCTTTGAGGGAGATTGATTTGTTCTTGAACCCTCTTTTATTGCAATCGATTAATACAAGTTATGCATTCATCAATCACGTTTTCTACTTCTTCTATTATGTTTGAGTAGTTTACTTTCGTTGGGTGTTCTTTAAGGGGATCTATGGGGAATTTCATTAACTGTTGTTGAACCGATTGTTTAGGCCGAAGATTAGGATTTTCTGTCTCACCTTATTCGTTCTTATTGCATGAGTCTAGCGTCATGAACTATATTCTGATCGCAGGGTCTTGAGAACGGCTAACGTCCTGAATCTCAGATCCAGACCAAAATAGGGTAGAGAGCATCCTTTAAAAGATGTCTGAATGCTTATCGTCCTGATCTTATTGCGTGTTCGTCTAGTACGTAGGATACGAAAGTACCTATGGAATAGAAGTTTGCAGATCGACCTAGTTTGATAAAATAGGTTGTTAAAACCAGTGAATCAGTTTGGGGAAAATCGCCTAGTCTCGCTTGCTTAACTTTTGAGTGCTTTGATTTCTAGTTAGAACACCATAGATTTCCCGAGAAGATTCCCAACGTGTTCGCCCACTTGCTTTTAAATCCTCCAAACTCGGACGACTATTTAGACCCCATCAAGCTTTTTGGCGCCGTTTCCGGGGAGGCTGCGTTTCGCTGTCCAAGACAAAAGGTCAGGATCACAACTCAAAGACATTCTTTTCTCTAACTTCTAGATTTCTTTCTATGAGTTTCAGAAACCCTACAACCGTGGAGGTCCCCACGAATCAAGAAGAACACGAGCCTGGACCCCCAGAGGCTGATATCGCTCCCGGAGGTGACAACCTGCGCGACCCACGGCTTACCAGCCAAGAAAAAAATCCGAATAGCGATCATCTCGACATGGAGGTCGAACATGCCCGCCAGGTCGATAAGCTCATAGTCTCGATCAAAAGAATGATGGTATACCAAACGGATTGCACTGAAGCTGTCTATGGGCATATAGACAAAGTTCAAGCCGAACTTCTCGCTAGGATTGAATCCCTATCCGAGGAGGTGAGGCTGCATAAGGAGCAAGCGGCCAGCAACACGGCCCAACTAAAGAAGATCTCCGATGCGCTCAAGTATCGTGTATCTATCCTCGAGCAGAGCATGAGAGACATCCGCACCTTTAATGAAAAGCTTGAAGACCCCAACGACTCTCTCTATATCAATAGAGATCGAGCCGAAGCTGACATCCTTCAACTTATAGAAGACCAAAGGCAATCTGAGGAGAAAGCGGAGGAGACCGACAGTAAGCTCGAAAGCCTCTTCAAACGCCTGAAAGAGAAGACGGCGGCAATAGAAAGGCTAAGCAAGGAACAGCAGAGACTTCGAGAGATAGTCTCTGGTATAAGCATTGGCAGAACCAAGAGGGCCACCTATCCTTTTGAGGAGACGACTAAAGAGGTCTCTGAAGTCTCGATCTACCGAGCAACCCGGAAAGACATGCCGAAAGCACCAGGCCTCCGACCTGAACCAACCACGTTCGTACCATGCCATGCAGTGAAACCTATCACTGAAACGAGATTTTCAAGCCCTGAAACGAGCTTCACTACCAGCTGCTCGAGTGATTCAAACTACGAATTCGGAGAGGGGTATTCGCCCGAGTCATCGAGATGCTCGTCTCAGGGATCTCTCGGGGAAGAAACCTCCGGCCATTAGACTGCACTAAACAAGGTCAGCCACGCGAGACCTATCACGACGCACATTCAAAGGGAGAAGCTTATAGAATTCAATACCAAGGTCAAAAGACTCCCAGCAGAGATTTCATTTGAAGACGCCTGGAAAGACCAGGGTTTGGCCGATTTCTTTCAATATAGCTTGGAGGATAAGGGAGATATTGAAGTTTACTTTAATCAGGCAAGGCATTCAGCCAGCAAGGATGCCATCAGGATGCCTCCCACGAAGAAGGACGATTGGCACCAGAAACGAGTTGAGCCGTTGGCACTTGAGGAGTTCAACAAAGTGGTGCGAGAACTCCCTCCTGAGACAGATTTTGTGGAAGCATGGAGAGATCACCTTATCGGACATTTCTTCAACGAAAGCAGGGAGACAGTGTCAGACATTCAGGGCCTCTTCAACCTCGCCAGAACCGGAAGGCCTATTAGAAACCTCCACAAGATCCAAGGCCACGAGCAATACCTCATAACTTGCAGCATCCGAGGTGACATTTTCAAGAACGCCATATGCGATTCGGGGTCATGCATAAACATTATGCCGGCTGGCGTAGCACGGAAACTCGGCATGAAATGCGTCTTCCCCACTGATATCAGGATTGGTCTTGCGGATTAATCCTTCGCTGCCCCGAAGGGAGTCATTTATGACCTCCCGGTCATCATTGGCGATTGTAGAATCCCGGTAGACTTCTACATAGTCAAGACACGCCAAGAAGAAGCTGCACCTCTCATCTTGGGATGGCCGTTCTTAGCCACTGTAGGAGCCATCATGGATTGGCCAAACAGGCGAGTCTCATTTGCCAATATCGACGGAAAGAAGTTCTATCCCGCGGTACCTTACACCATGGAGAAACACCTTCTTGAGAAGGATGAAGATGCCATCATGGAGAGACTCGAGGAGCCTTTAGCAGAAGAGGCCGCACAGAAGGCAAAAAGACCTTGCCTAAGGTCGAACTCCACCTCCAACTAAGCTCCCAAACTATCAAAGTCTAGCTAAAAGACTCTAAACAAGAACGGCTCAATGGGAGACAACCCATTTTAGGTATTCTCTTTCTCATCTCTTTAATCATACTAATTTTTAGTTTTGGTTTCTTCTTAGTTTACAACATTTTCATAAACCACAAAAGCACAAAAAAATCAGAAAAACCAGAAAAGACCAAACAAATGAAGAATAAAACCCGAAGAACACTCACCGGGCGACGAACCGCCCGTCGGCCGGCCAGAAGGAGCCTGGCCGCGGCACGAGCCACGATGGCGCGGACGAAGAACGCTCGGTCGCGGCCGCGACAACCCGTCGCGCGGCCGGCCTTCGTCTGAAGACGTTTCCGTCCCGACCTCACCAAACCGGATCTCCTTCAACCTGTTTCAAGCCTTTCAAGTATCCTCCTTGATTCAATGGCCTGAACACGACCTAAAGACCGCAAAGATCACTTCCACAACCGCGGCAAATTGCTGTTGCATCAAAGATGGCGAGACAAGACAAGACTCCATCCAAGTTAAGTTAAGTCAATGATCCATCTCTCTACTCACTTCTTCCAGCACGTTCAACGGACCTGTATCCACGAAGACGAAGAAGAACACCACGGTTCCAGAGGATGAAAACCGCAGTGCAAGCTCCAGAAGGAAGAAGATGCAACTTCCTTCACCAAACCGCGAAGAGGAAAGTTCCCGAAGACTAGCTTCTCTCTTCCGCGACCGAGACCTTTACCGAAGCCAAGTAAGGATTTCATATGGCATTGAAGTTCATACTAGCAACACCTGTCTTCTGGGATCCCGAACAGATCACTGGATAGGCCAGCATAGACCCAAACTTCAAGTCAAGTTTCTGAGGTGACGTAATCTTCAAGACGCAAGGAAGGAAGATTTTCCATCTCTCATTCACGGTGTTATCAAAGGTCAAGGAACCGAGACGAGTACTCAACAACCGGAGTACCTGTTCTTCTCAACAAAGGCGTGCCCCAATCATCACCATCACCAGCCGCCAACATCACCAACACACGCCCACCACCACCATCCGAAGCAAGGAAGCTCAAGCGCGCAACACATTTCCTTTCGAGCTAAGTTTTCGATTTCTTTTGTTCAATCAAATCGATTCTAAGCAGGGACATAAGGATAATGATCAAGTCCTTAGCTCAATCATACCACACGCCCATACCAAACCCAACGCCACTTTCAAGTAAGTCTTCACAAGCTTGTACTTGAATTTACCTATCTTTTTCACCTCACTCGATTTAAACAAACTGGGGACAGTTTGATTTAAGTCTGGGGGGGGTTTCTTATATTACTAATCATACTTTTATTTGATGAGTCTTATGCATACTTGCATCATTTATCGAGTCGTTTTATAGAGTCAAAACTTTTTTTTCTTTTAGTCGGAAACTATGAACTTTGCTAGGTACAAGTCACTTCGAAACAAGGAACCTTAATGACCATTCTCACGGATTTGGAAGCAAGGTTTACTAAGTCGAACACGGCGAGTGGATCATTCCAGCGGAGAAAGTTCTAATCTCTAGAGTACTCGAATGATCTTGCGTCGACTCCGCACCTAATGAATCAAAACTTCTCGTCAAGGGGCTAAAGGTACTTCGATCTGTGCTCCTCTTTTAGACTCTAGCGTGACTAAGTAGATGCAATGCAACCTCTCCTTGATCTCCCCTTGTTATAGAAAAGAAAAAAAAAATAGAAAGAAAAGTTTTAGGTTGAGAATGGCAACAAGAGTTCCTTAAAGGACAATGACGGTTCGCAACAATCATGTAAACTTCAAAGAAGTGATCATTCTCAAGCTAAGAAGAAAAGAAAAAAAAATGGAATAAGAAAGTCGATAGAAAAAATAAAATGATACCCTAGAAAAGTAGGGAGAAATCGACTAAGGGAAGAGAAAATAGGAGAGTTGTGTCTGAAATGTCTATGTCTACATGTTTGGAAGAGAAAGTATAGTGTCTCGTCGACCAATACTCCCTCGACAGAGACCGCACGCCTAAATGAATAAAGGAGTCAACAAGGGAAAGCTCGAAATACTCAAAGAGACCGTGAAGCGTATCCGTGAAGGGTGAAAAGCTCAAGGTAACTAGACCCAAACGCCTTGAAGCTGAATTCCGAGTTATGTGGCTCGACAGGTCGATTGCTAGACTTGATTGGTTACCAAGTATTGGTGAGTTTCCACGTTTTCAAACCTCTTTTCCTTACTTAGATTTTTGTTTTTTTTAGGACAAACAAAGTTTAAGTCTCGGGGAGTTGATAACACTCATATTTTACCCATTATTACTATCATAAGTGAGTGCTTTATTAAGCATTTCACTAGGGTTTTGATGCATAAACACTAGATTTCGAGTATTTGGTTGTTTAAGACTCTTTTCAGGAAATCTTAGAAAAAGACGCATATTTTGGAGCAAAATGGACAATTCCAGAAACAGTGCCCGATGACAGAAGTTCAACACCAAACGAAGGCCTTCCCACCACGAGATCAAGCTCATATTTGGAGACAAGGAAGCCTTATCAGCTGTCTTTCACCACGAAGTGATTTGAGAGCAATCCGACGGTTGGATCTCAAGTTATGAAGGAAGCAAGAAGGTCCGTCAGGCATCCGGAAGGACAGGCTGGCCGCGCCACGGCCGACCCAGACGACCAGTGGCCGCGCCACGGCCTTTCGCTCGTGCGGCCAGGCCATTTTCGTTTCCTGAGCCCATTTGAAGCCCAACTCAAACCCGAAGCCGTCTTATGCAAGCCAAGACCTAATCCACGACCTAGAGCACTTGAAGACCTATATATACTCGTTGTTTAGGGTTTTTTAGAAGAGAGACGAAAAACACAAAGTGATAGATTTCTTTCGGTGGCCGCGAGGTTCTGTTCGCGGTTTGCCTTTGTTCTTTGAGGGAGATTGATTTGTTCTTGAACCCTCTTTTATTGCAATCGATTAATACAAGTTATGCATTCATCAATCACGTTTTCTACTCCTTCTATTATGTCTGAGTAGTTTACTTTCGTTGGGTGTTCTTTAAGGGGATCTATGGGGAATTTCATTAACTGTTGTTGAACCGATTGTTTAGGCCGAAGATTAGGATTTTCTGTCTCACCTTATTCGTTCTTATTGCATGAGTCTAGCGTCATGAACTATATTCTGATCGCAGGGTCTTGAGAACGGCTAACGTCCTGAATCTCAGATCCAGACCAAAATAGGGTAGAGAGCATCCTTTAAAAGATGTCTGAATGCTTATCGTCCTGATCTTATTGCGTGTTCGTCTAGTACGTAGGATACGAAAGTATACCTATGGAATAGAAGTTTGCAGATCGACCTAGTTTGATAAAATAGGTTGTTAAAACCAGTGAATCAGTTTGGGGAAAATCGCCTAGTCTCGCTTGCTTAACTTTTGTGTGCTTTGATTTCTAGTTAGAACCCCATAGATTTCCCGAGAAGATTCCCAACGTGTTCGCCCACTTGCTTTTAAATCGAGATTTACGCACTTCCATACTTTACTTTTCCTGCACTGCTTGCCTGATTTCCTTTTTACAAATCCTTTAGTTTATTTTCCTTTTCCCGTTGGTTATAGAAAAGGCTGACAACCTTCTCTATATAAGGCGTGGTACTGCTTTATTTATTTTCTGCAAGATTCGTGACACTCATTCCTAAACCCCCAATTCTCTGCGTCTTTGGTTGCCCTGATTTTCTGTTTTGCAGTTGACCTCCTCCCTGTGGTTCGACACCCTAAGTACTACAACGCACGCTGTGCACTTGCAGTTTAGGGTCCTACAAATTCAAAAGCTCGACGAGTCCCCAAAGAAATCCTCCAAACTCGGACGACTATTTAGACCCCATCAAGCTTTTTGGCGCCGTTGCCGGGGAGGCTGCGTTTCGCTGTCCAAGACAAAAGGTCAGGATCACAACTCAAAGACATTCTTTTCTCTAACTTCTAGATTTCTTTCTATGAGTTTCAGAAACCCTACAACCGTGGAGGTCCCCACGAATCAAGAAGAACACGAGCCTGGACCCCCAGAGGCTGATATCGCTCCCGGAGGTGACAACCTGTGCGACCCACGGCTTACCAGCCAAGAAAAAAATCCAAAGAGCGATCATCTCGACACGGAGGTCGAACACGCCCGCCAGGTCGATAAGCTCATAGTCTCGATCAAAAGAATGATGGTATACCAGGCGGATTGCACTGAAGCTGTCTATGGGCATATAGACAAAGTTCAAGCCGAACTTCTCGCTAGGATTGAAACCCTATCCGAGGAGGTGAGGCTGCATAAGGAGCAAGCGGCCAGCAACACGGCCCAACTAAAGAAGATCTCCGATGCGCTCAAGTATCGCGGATCTATCCTCGAGCAGAGCATGAGAGACATCCGCACCTTTAATGAAAAGCTTGAAGACACCAACGACTCTATCTATATCAATAGAGATCGAGCCGAAGCTGACATCCTTCAACTCATAGAAGACCAAAGGCAATCTGAGGAGAAAGCGGAGGAGACCGACAGTAAGCTCGAAAGCCTCTTCAAACGCCTGAAAGAGAAGACGGCGGCAATAGAAAGGCTAAGCAAGGAACAGCAGAGACTTGGAGAGATAGTCTCTGGTATAAGCATTGGCAGAACCAAGAGGGCCACCTATCCTTTAGAGGAGACGACTAAAGAGGTCTATGAAGTCTCGATCTACCGAGCAACCCAGAAAGACATGCCGAAAGCACCAGGCCTCCGACCTGACTCAGCCACGTTTGCACCATGCCATGCAGTGAAACCTATCACCGAAACGAGACTTTCAAGCCCTGAAACGAGCTTCACTACCAGTTGCTCGAGTGATTCAAACTACGAATTCGAAGAGGGGTATTCGCCCGAGTCATCGAGATGCTCGTCTCAGGGATCTCTCGGGGAAGAAACCTCCGGCCATTCGACTGCGCTAAACAAGGTCAGCCACGCGAGACCTATCACGACGCACATTCAAAGGGGAAGCTTATAGAATTCAATACCAAGGTCAAAAGACTCCCAGCAGAGATTTCATTAACTGTTGTTGAACCGATTGTTTAGGCCGAAGATTAGGATTTTCTGTCTCACCTTATTCGTTCTTATTGCATGAGTCTAGCGTCATGAACTATATTCTGATCGCAGGGTCTTGAGAACGGCTAACGTCCTGAATCTCAGATCCAGACCAAAATAGGGTAGAGAGCATCCTTTAAAAGATGTCTGAATGCTTATCGTCCTGATCTTATTGCGTGTTCGTCTAGTACGTAGGATACGAAAGTATACCTATGGAATAGAAGTTTGCAGATCGACCTAGTTTGATAAAATAGGTTGTTAAAACCAGTGAATCAGTTTGGGGAAAATCGCCTAGTCTCGCTTGCTTAACTTTTGTGTGCTTTGATTTCTAGTTAGAACCCCATAGATTTCCCGAGAAGATTCCCAACGTGTTCGCCCACTTGCTTTTAAATCGAGATTTACGCACTTCCATACTTTACTTTTCCTGCACTGCTTGCCTGATTTCCTTTTCACAAATCCTTTTGTTTATTTTCCTTTTCCCGTTGGTTATAGAAAAGGCTAACAACCTTCTCTGTATAAGGCGTGGTACTGCTTTATTTATTTTCTGCAAGATTCGTGACACTCATTCCTAAACCCCCAATTCTCTGCGTCTTTGGTTGCCCTGATTTTCTGTTTTGCAGTTGACCTCCTCCCTGTGGTTCGACACCCTAAATACTACAACGCACGCTGTGCACTTGCAGTTTAGGGTCCTACAAATTTAAAAGCTCGACGAGTCCCCAAAGAAATCCTCCAAACTCGGACGACTATTTAGACCCCATCAAAGCGCCACGGCTATTTTTGGCCAACCATGGTGAAGGACTGCGAGATGTTTTCCCGAAAATGCGAGAAATGCCAACGACACGCTACTACACTACACCAGCCCACAGAATTGCTGTCTTCAATCTCCTCGCCTTATCCCTTCATGCGATGGTCGATGGACATCGTCGGACCGCTACACCATTCAAAGCAGAAAAGATTTCTCCTCGTCCTGACTGATTATTTCTCCAAATGGGTTGAGGCAGAATCCTACGCGAGTATCAAAGACGCCCATGTTGAAAACTTCGTGTGGAAGCACATCATCTGCCGCCATGGAGTCCCTTACGAGATCGTGACCGACAACGGCTCGCAATTCATCTCCACTCGTTTCGAAGCCTTCTGCGAAAAATGGAAGATAAAACTAAGCAAATCTATGCCCCGTTATCCATAAGGTAACGGCCAAGCCGAGGCGGCCAACAAAACCATACTCGACGGCCTGAAGAAACGCCTCGACGAAAAGAAAGGGTGCTGGGAAGACGAACTTGAAGGTGTCCTGTGGTCGCATCGGACAACCCCACGACGAGCAACGGGCGAAACACCTTTCGCGGTTGTCTACGGAACGGAATGCGTGATTCCCCCCGAGGTGGATTTCCCCGGGATCCGAAGACGACTCCTACCAGGACAAGAGGGTTTGACTCATCTAATGCTCTTGGACGACCTCGACCTGATCAACGAGCGACCCGATCAAGCACTCATCCGCATACAGAACTACCAACAAACCACGGCCAGGTACTACAACTCGAACGTAAGAAGCCGGCGTTTCAACGAAGGAGACCTCGTCCTCCGAAAAGTCTTCCAGAACACAGCCGAAAGAAATGCAGGTAAGTTGGGAGCCAACTGGGAAGGACCTTACCGAGTCACTAAATTAGTCCGTTCGGGCGTTTACGAGCTCGCTAACAACGCGACTAACATCCCAGTACCAAGGTCCTGGAACGCGACACACCTAAAGAAGTACTACATCTAAGTCATTATCAAAATCATGAACTACGGGGCGGTTTGATCCCCGAAAGGGGTACGTAGGCAGCTCGTATCATAACGAGTTCAACTGCCCCCCTCCCAACAAAGGGGGGGGAGTGGGGTACGTATACTCGTACACTTCCACGAATATTTTATCACTTCGCTTGAATAAAAAAAAAGAACTTTTCAGCTCGTATCTCAACGAAGTACTCTATATTTGCCTCGTCGGTTGTTGGCCACAACGGACGAACTGTTACATCCTTCGCGGATACCAACTCCTGCTTTCTCATTAAGCAGAGGGAGTTCTCAAACATCCTCCACGGATTAGAGCGCGCTATATAAATCATGGCTAGGTTTACCCCAGCCAAACATCATTGGGTAAAACCCATACGATGTTCTTTATGTTCTGCCGGAAAAACGGACAAGTAAGTCGAGTTGGGTTCGCAAGTCCTAAAGTTGTGGCAAAACATCCTAAACCCAACAACAGTTCGTCCTAAGCAACGTTGGTCTGATAAACACCTCGCGAACATAATATTCACGAATGGTCGCAGAATATGAGGTACCCGTACATGTTCAAACATAAACCCAGCAAACACTTCGCTTCTCAGCAACGCTGGTCATTTACGTTACATAGATCAATTGCGACCAAGACACCGCAGCTCGCGTAGACACAACTCGTCCCTCAAAACACTTCAGAAATTTAATACTTAATGAGCACAATCAAGGACAGAAAGACCGAAGGTTTTCAAACTCGAACCCAGCAAACGCCTCGTTTCCAAGCAGCACTAGTCTCAAACGCCTCGTTTCCAAGCAACGCTGGTCTCGAACGCCTCGTTTCCAAGCAACGCTGGCCTCAAACGCCTTTGTCATAAAATATTCGCGAATGTTTATTAACATACGATTATACGAAAACATCCACTTTTGGCTTAACCCTACGCTTAATAAAACAGACAACTACTGTCCGAACACTTCACTTCGCCAAGAATCAGATGAAACGAGATCTCAAAATAAGATAATAACAAAAGAGCCATGTTCATAGTAAAGAGCTACACAACACAACACCTAAGATAAAAAAAATAATAATAGTATAAAAGTAAAAAAAAGCGATGTTGCATGACAAGTGAGATCGATCATTCAAACAGCCCCGGACGCTTCTGGGACTTTCTCTTCAGGCCCCTTCTTAGATGGCGCTGTCTCCGACCCGGCCTCTTTCTCGACGATCAAAGTTTCGACCCCCGGGGTGTTGACGTTGGATCCTGCCGGATCCACGACGCCAAGTCTCGAGCCCAAAAGCTCGATCGACTAACCACCCACGATTGGGGGCCCGGAATCTGACGAGATCGGCGACAGCTTGAGATCATCACGAAGGTCGGTCACGAGGCGCTCGAACTCCGCGTCAGCATCCGCGAGCTCCTTCTTCCACTGGATCAAAGTCTCCTTCTCCTCATCCAAAGTGGGAGGATTTTCACCTTGAAGGATCCCGATGAACTGCAGGTTGCTCTCGACTTGGGCGAGACCAAGAATCTTTGTCCTGGCTCCACCCTTCAGTTCCTCGATCTTTTTCTCGGTGCTATGCATTCGCGCCTGGAACTTCTCAAAGAGCTCCCGCCTCGCCGCCTTTCGAGCTTTCTCAACAGCGACTTTGTGCAGCTCGCGCTCCGCGACCAACTAACGTTTCACGGAAGCGAGTTATGACTCCCTCTTCAGCTTCTGCTCGTTGAGACGAACAGCGAGGCTGTCGGACTTGTCGCGTTTTGATTTGAAGTCGTCTCTTTCCGCCTCGAGTTTTTTCAGGCGAGCCTCGGCTAGTTCCAGCTCGGCAGCATGTTTGCTCTTTGCCTCCTCGAGTTTTGTCTTCAAAGCGATGGCATCCTGACGCGCCTCGGTCACACGTCGTTGGTCCCCTCGCGCATCCTGTTCGTACCCGGCGATCACCTCGTTCGCAGCCTCGATAAACTAGAATCAATTTGGATTAGCAACCAAGCATCTCAAACAATAAACCGGCGCAAATAAAGATCGGTCCATATACCTTTGTTCCCTTAAGAGCCATCATGGCATACTTCTTTCTCTTGGTAAGAGTATCAGGCGGCGGGAAGTGATCACCTCGGCGAATTATCTTGGAAAAAAGCGTGGCCGAGGCCGCGACTTCGTCGATAGACGCCTAGGTTGTAATAGGAGCAGCAGTCGGAACCAACGCTAGAGCGGAATCATCGCGCCTCGTCCTCTTTTTCGAACCCTCAACATCAGCGAGCCCTTCCCGCTCGGAAACTTTTCACCTCGGTGGTTTCTTTCCGGTTTCGACCCTCTCGTCTCGCGTCGGGGTCTTCTCCTTCGCCTTATCTTTGTGTCGCGATAGGGAGGATTCCTCAGGTCTCGGCGCTGATTTTAAACCAAGCCCCTTCCCCGAGAAAGAATCCCGAGGAGGCTCGATGGTCAGTTCGACAGGAGCAGCAGCGGACGTTTGGCTCGGTTCTTCCGAGCCAGGGGTCTCCCTGCCTCTCTCCTCGGCCCTCATCTTGGCAGCCAACACCTTCTTATCTCGGAAAGTCATTTTTCCCGCAATCTTCAGCCTCGCATCAATATCTGGAGAATGCGAAACCGACGAGTCTACCTCGGCACCAAAATAATGGGCTCGCGCGCGTTCTACTCTCTAAGCTCCCAAACTACCAAAGTCTAGCTAAAAGACTTTAAACAAGAGCGACTCAATGGGAGACAACCCATTTTGGTTTCTTCTTAGTTTACACCATTTTCATAAACCACAAAAGCAAAAAAAAATCAAAAAACAAGAAAAGCACAAAAAAATCAGAAAACTCGAAAAGACCAAAAAATGAAGGAGTTTCGAAGAATACTCACCGGGCGACGAGCTGCCTCTGGGCCGGCCAGAAGGAGCCTGGCCGCCCCACGAGCCACGATGGCGCGGAGAGGACGTGCCCAGCCGCGGCCGCGACAACCCGTCGAGCGGGCGGCCCTCGTCTGAAACTCTCTCCATCCCAAACTTCACCAAACCGGATCTCCTTCAACCTGTGTCAAGCCTTTCAAGCTTCCTCTTTGATTCAATGGCCTGAATACCTCCTAAAGACCGCAAATATCACTTCCACAACCACGGCATATTGCTGTTGCACCAAAGATGGCAAGACAAGACAAGACTTCATTCAACTCAAGTTAAGTCAATGATCCATCTCTCTCATTCTACTTCATCCTGCACGATCAACGAACCTGTATCCAAGAAGACAAAGAAGAATACCACGGTTCTAGAGGAAGAAAACCGTTGTGCAAGCTTAAGAAGGAAGAAGATGCATCTTCCTTCACCAAACCGCGAAGAGGAAAGTTCCCGAAGACTAGCTTCTCTCTTACGCGCTCAAGACCTTTACCGAAGCCAAGTAAGAATTTCATATGGCATTGAAGTTCGAACTAGCAACACCTGTCTTCCGGGATCCCGAACAGATAACTGGATAGGCCAGCATAGACCCAAACTTCAAGTTTATGAGGTGACGCAATCTTCAAGACGCAAGAACGGAAGATTTTTCATCTCTCTTTCACGATGTTTTACAAAGGTCGAAGAACCAAGATGAGTACTCAACAAACGGAGTACATGTTCTCCTCAACAAAGGCAAGCCAATCACCACCCTCATCCATCACCACCACACGCCCACCACCACGAAACGTAGCAAGGAAGCTCAACCGCGCAACACATTTCCTTTCGAGCTAAGTTTTCGATTTCTTTTGTTCAATCAAATCGATTCTAAGTAGGGACATAAGGAGAATGATTAAGTCATTAGCTCACTCATACTACACGTCCATACACCCACACCAAACCCAACGCCACTTTCAAGTAAGTCTTCACAAGCTTGTACTTGAATTTACCTATCTTTTTCACCTCAACTCGATTTAAACAAACTGCGGACAGTTTGATTTAAGTCTGGGGGGGGTTTCTTATATTACTAACTTTACTTTTATTTGATGAGTCTTATGCATACATGCATCATTTATCGAGTCGTTTTATAGAGTCAAAACTTTTTTTTCTTTTAGTCGGAAACTATGAACTTTGCTAGGTACAAGTCGCTTCGAACAAGGAACCTTAATGACCATTCTCACGGATTTAGAAGCAAAGTTTACTAAGTTCAACACTACGAGTGGATCGTTCCAAACAGAGAAAGTTCTAATCTCTAGAGTACTCGAAGGATCTTGCGTTGACTCCGCACCTAATGAATCAAATCTTCTCGTCAAGGGGCTTGAGGTACTTCGAACTTTGCTCCTCTTTTAGACTCTAGCATGACTAAGTAGATGCAATGCAACCTCTCCTTGATCTTCCCTTGTTATAGAAAAGAAAAAAAAAAAAAAAAAGGTTTTAGTTTGGTAATGGCAACCAGAGTTCCTTAAAGGACAATGACGGTTCGCAGCAATCATGTAAACTTCAAAGAAGTGATCATTCTCAAGCTAAGAAGAAAGAAAAAAAAATGGAATAAGAAAGTCGATAGAAAAAATAAAATGATACCCTAGAAAAGTAGGGAGAAATCGACTAAGGGAAGAGAAAATAGGAGAGTTGTGTCTGAAATGTCTATGTCTAGATGTTTGGAAGAGAAAGTATAATGTCTCGTCGACCGATACTCCCACGATAGAGACCGCACGCCTAAATGAATAAAGGGGTCAACAAGAGAAAGCTCGAAATACTCAAAGGGACCATGAAGCGTATCCGGGAAGGGTGAAAAGCTCAAGGTAACTAGACCCAAACGCCTTGAAGCTAGATTCTGAGTTATGTGGCTCAAAGAGGTCGATTGTTAGACTTAATGAGTTCCCAAGTATTGGTGAGTTTTCACGTTTTCAAATCTCTTTTCCTTACTTAGATTTCTGTTTTGTTTGAGGACAAACAAAGATTTAAGTCTGGGGGGGTTGATAACATGCATATTTTACCCATTTTTACAATCATAAGTGAGTGCTTTAATGAGCATTTCAATAAGGTTTTAATGCATAAACACTAGATTTCGAGTATTTGGTTGCTCAAGACTCTTTTCAGGTCAACTTAGCAAAAGACGCTTATTTTGGAGCAAAATGGACAATTCTGGAAACAGTGCTCAGGGACAGAAATTCAACACCAAACGAAGGCCTTCCCACCCCAATATCAAGCTCATATTTGGAGACAAGATAGCCTTATCAGCCATCTTTCACCTCGAAGTGGTTTGAGAACAATCCCACGGTTGGATCTCAAGTTATTGAAGAAGCAAGAAGGTCAGTTAAGCACCCAGAAAAAACCGAGATGGCCGCGCCACGGCCGATCCAGACGACTTGTGGCCGCGCCACGACCGGTCGCTCGAGCGGCCAGGCCACTCGCGGTTCCCGAGCCCATTTGAATCCCAACTTAAACCCGCAACCGTCTTATGCAAGCCAAGACCTAATCCACGACCTAGGACACTTGAAGACCTATATATACTCGTTGTTTAAGGTTTTTCTGAGAGAAAAAAAAAGAGAAGGAGAGGCGCAAACACATATTCATAGATTTCTTTTGGTGGCCGCGAATCCCGTATTCGCGGTTTTCAATTTGTTCTTTGAGGGAGATTGATTTGTTCTTGAACCCTCTTTGTTTCTTATCGATTTATACAAGTTATGCATTCATCAATCACATTTTCTATTTCTACTTTCATGTCTGAGTAGTTTACTTTCGTTGGGTATTCTTTAAGGGGATCTATGTGGAATTTCATTAACTGTTTTTAAACCGATTGTTTAGGCCGAAGACTAGGATTTTCTGTCTCACCATATTCGTTCTTATTGCATGAGTTTAGCGTCATGAACTAGTATCCTGATCGCAGGGTCTTGAGAGCGACGAATGTCCTGAATCTCAGATCTAGACCATAATAGGGTAGAGAGCATCCTTTAAAAGATGTCTGAATGTTTATTGTCCCGATCTTATTGCGTGTTCGTCTAGGACGCAGGATACGACAGTATAGCTGTGAAATAGATGTTCACAGATCGATCTTACTTTGTCAGAGTTAGGTCGTTAAAACCAGTGAATCAGTTTAGGGAAAATCACCTAGTCTCGTTTGCTTAACTTTTGTGTGCTTGATTTCTAGTTAGAACCCCATAGATTTTCCGAGAAGATCCCCAACTGTTTCACCCATCTGATTTTCAATCGAGATTTACGCACTTCAATATTTAATTTCCCTGCACTGCTTTTCAATCGAGATTTACACACTTCAATATTTACTTTTCTGCACCACGCACCTGATTTCCTTTTACAAGTTCCTAAACTGATTTTCCTTTTTCTGTTGGTTATTGATGTGCTCTCAAATTTACCCTAGAGCTACTCTCTCAAATTAAGAGATCAGTCGCAGTACTTAGGGATCGAATCCACAGGGAAGGGATAATGACACAACAGATTTCTAAGTTCGAATTAAGCTAAGTGAGAATGTGAAACTAAAAGACAGGAAGAAATTAAAGACTTAGTAAATTCAGGAGACGAAACGCTAGGTTCAGGGAAATTCTTAGGTGATCCAAATTGCAGGTCTAGACATAATGTTAGGAATTATGAAGAACTGTTCTTGAACTCGAAACACAACAATAAAATCAACCAACTCTCGCTGCGAAGATTATCTATGTTTAAACCCTAAAATTCCAAATCTCTTTGCAAATTCAAACAATTCAGACAAGCATTAATATCAGGTTCGATTGTTCTCAAAATCCTAAACCAAATCTCTTTGCGAATAGGTATTTTCCTCATCTAACATTAGTTCAGGCAATTAATAATACTCTCGCATCTATTAATCAATCTAAGATCAGATTCTAGGTCGCGAAGCTAGAATAAGCATTAATCAGAAATCCAGATGAAGAACTCTAATGATTTTATCCTAACAATTAAATTCAACCTAACAATTCTTTAATCACCTTTGAAAAACCCTAAACCTAACAAGCAAACTACTCAGACATGATCAATGAAACAGAAATCATTATTTGAATAGAAAGCATAAAAGAAATCAAATAGAAGAAATAAATGAGTTCCAAATCTGCTCTAAAGGAGTCTGATTTCTCTCTCCAAAACATAAACTTCTATGATTCTTAAAGCATGAGATTCTGCCTAAACAATGGCTTTGAAAACTATATATAAGGTCCAAAACACGAATTGGGCACTTTTGCAAATAATGAAAACTTTTTGGGCAATTTCTTTTTCTTCAATCTTGTAAACTTCGCGACCGTCTTGTGATTTTGGGGGGTGTCGATCGACACCATGAACAGTGTCGATCGACACTGTTAATCCAACTTCAATCCGACTTCAACTTTTCAGCAGCTTGTTTCACAATGCTCCAAAATGCTTCAAAATCTCCAATTATGCTCCAAACGTAGCTGAACCTGCAAAGACTATAATAGGACTCTAAAAATAGTACTAAGACTCAATAAAAACACTTAAATCATGGTCAAAAAAGAGGTAAAAACCATGATATATCAACTCCCCCAGACTTAGCTTTTGCTTGCCCTCAAACAAAAAAGAAACCAAGTATAGAGTCGAGGTTTGAAAAAAGAAATATCCAGCTAACCTTCAGAACGCCACATTGGTTAGCACTCTTGAATCCACATACCATAGAGCCAACCTTAGGAAAGTTCAGTGTACTCACCACAAGCTTAGCAATCTCCCAGTTTGAATCCAGATCCTTTCCTTAGATGAAATTTCGAACTCTAACAGTGGTATGACCAAAGAACTTTCCAGATTCTTTCCCTTCCTTAGTGCTTTGAACAAGACAATCTTTGTACAGCTCTCCTATTTTCTCCTCCCTTAGTCAACTGCTGCCCATTTTCAGGGTCTTCTAAGATCTTTTCATTGACTTTTCTCATTCTTTTTGAAGTCTTGGAATAGTGCTACTCTTACTTGCGTTCCTTGTTAGGAGACAGGTTCATGAGCTCTCACTAATATTGTTCTTTGTGAGAAGACAGGCTCATGAGGATCTTTGCACTATTCCTTGGTCAGACTTCCTGTTTCTTTTCTTTTCTTAAGGGAAGATCAAGGAGAGACTGCAATTTGCTTGTCTTGTCATAGCTGAAAGAGGAATCAAGTTTATTGCATACCTAGTTCTTATAAAGGAATCTGAACTCTCTCTGTTAGATTGATCCACTTGCAGCTTTCTACTTAGCAAGACCTGCAATCAACTACTATGGCAATGGTCATTCAAGTGTCAATATGTTGTGGTTTAGTTCTTCTGAAAACTGAAAATTTCAACTGATTTTAACTCAATAAAACAAGTTTTTGACTGACTCAATTGACTCTCAAAACAAAACACAAAGTCAGTAATCACCTCCCCCAGACTTAAACAACACTGTCCCCAGTGTTATCAAGCCCGATGTTGGCTAAAAGAAAAATTAGAAACAACATAAAATACCAGTTAGAAGACTTACCTTTGTCTGCGCGTGGTGTCGATCGACACCCACGAATGGTGTCGATCTCGTGGGTGTCGATCGACACTAGTCTGTGTTGAGTCCAATGTCGCCTTTTTCAACTGACTGAAACTAGGACTTAGTAAAACCAAAACAAAATAAAAAGAAAAACGTACCTAACAGTGGGTTGCCTCCTACTCAGCGCTCGTTTTCATTCATTAGCTTGACTGTGTCGGGGTTTAGACGTCTGGTGGATCAGAGGGTGGCATTGAATGCTTCCCAGGAGAATGTCTCCTCATCCATGGTGGTGTATAGGCAGTAGATGCATGAGATCAACCAAGGAAGTGAGGAACAACAGCAGGGTGGGACTTGAGTTAGGGTGGGACACTTCTTTTTCCTGCAGAATCATCAAATGAAACACCAAGCCTTCTACGAGAATCTTGCGTCTTGCATAAGTGCGAAATAGGTTTTGAACCTTTAATGTTCTTATTGACAAGATCAGGGGGTTTGGAATTGATTCCAGGAAGTACATACCTTTGCTTTCTCCGAGGTTTTTGGACTGTAGGATGTGGAGTTGTCTGTTTGAAAGCATATGATGGACTTGCATCATTGGGATCGGCTCGTGGTTTGCTTTCTGGAGGGTGTCGATCGACACAAGGAGTGGTGTCGATCGACACCGAAGCTGCAGCTC
>JAHZTW010000001.1:363014081-363037625 GCA_020283515.1 Alliaria petiolata
ATTAGAAACAACATAAAAGACCAGTTAGAAGACTTACCTTCGTCTGCACGTGGTGTCGATCGACACTATAGTGGTGTCGATCGACACTGGTCTAAGTCGAATCCAATGTCTCCTTTTTTCAACTGACTGAAACTTAGAACTTAGTAAAACCAAAACAAAATAAAAAGAAGAACGTACCTAACAATGAGTTGCCTCCCACTCAGCGCTCGTTTTCAGTCATTAGCTTGACTGTGTCGAGGTTTAGACGTCTGGTGGATCAGAGGGTGGCATCGAATGCTTCCCAGGAGAATGTCTCCTCATCCATGGTGGTGTATAGGCAGTAGATGCATGAGATCAACCAAGGAAGTGAGGAACAACAGCAGGGTGGGACTTGAGTTTAGGTGGGACACTTCTTTTTCCTGCAGAATCATCAAAAGAAACACCAAGCCTTCTACGAGAATCTCGCATCTTGCATAAGTACGAAATAGCTTTTGAACCTTTAATGTTCTTATTGACAAGATCAGGGGGTTTGGAATTGATTCCAGGAAGTACATACCTTTGCTTTCTCCGAGGTTTTTGGACTGTAGGATGTGGAGTTGTCTGTTTGAAAGCATATGATGGACTTGCATCATTGGGATCGGCTCGTGGTTTGCTTTCCGGAGGGTGTCGATCGACACCGAAGCTGCAGCTCGAATCTCTGCTCTCTTTCTGCAATCTAGCTCTGCAATCCTTGCCTCCAACACAAAAACGTCTTCCTCCATCAACTTGTCATTGACTCGAACATCTTCTCTGCTCATAGTCCTGAAGATATGATTGTTTCCACTCCAGTCTTCAAGCTCCACAGCTTTCTCAGAATTCTCAGCCAATGCTTCTTGAACAACCACCTTGTTCACTTGCTCTTTAGAATCCAGCTCCTCGTCAAACCCATCAGTAATGGCATCTGAATGTTCCATGATTGGGTCTTGATCCATATAAATCTCTACTGAAAAAGATTGACAATTGATGGTGGAAGGTCCTCTTAACTTGCCCATGTCAAAATTCATGACAACATCACCCAAATCAAACTCCGTTTTCCCTTTCCTCACATCAGTGATGGCACCAGTTGAAGCCAAGAATGATCTTCCCAGAATAAGAGGATCTGCAGGTTCTTCATCATATTTCAAAACCACAAAGTTTGTGGGAATTATGCAGCCTTCAATCTTCAGGGGAACATCTTCTAATACACCTTCTGGAATTCTCTTTGATCGATCAGATAGGATAAGAGAGATTCTGCTTGGCTTGAAGTTAGTCATTCCATGTATAACAGCAACAGAGTATGGTATCAAGTTGATACTTGAACCTAAATCACAGAGAGAATGAGGAAACCTTCCTGTTGAAATTGAACAATCTAGCACAAAGTTTCCTGGATCAGGTAACTTTTCTGGAATCCTCCTCTGAATCATATCACTGACTTGTTCAGAAACTCACACCTTCTTCTTCTTCCTTGGAATTATGTTCAAGAGAATTGCATTCATGTCTCTGGTAAGTAATGCTCCTTCCTCAGGACTCACACCATTGACTACCATTCTCTAGACATATCTTCTTAATGCAGGTGAAAGTTGGACTGCATCAACTAGGGGTAGCTCAACAATCAGCTTACTCATCATCTCTTTGCATATGGCTTCCTCTCTCTCCTGTTTAGACCTTCTAAGAGGTATGAGATAAGGTATCTTCGGCTTATATACCTTTTCCTCTTCAAGATTGGAAGGTTCAGGTCGATCCAACAAAGTCTGGGAAAGGTGTCGATCGACGCTATGGTGGTGTCGATCGACACTAGCGCTTTGTGTTGACTCTTTCGCGTCATTTGGACTCGATGTGTTGTGATCTTCAATGGGTGTCGATCGACACTCTTGAATAGTGTTGATCGACACTGGCTCCGCAGGTACACAATCCCCATCTTCAATGTCTTCAAGCTCCTTGAATTCTTCAGTACTAAGACCTATTTTCTGCACTGGTGGAAAGCTTCTTTCACTCTGAATCGTGATGGCATTGCCATGGTGCCTCAGATTCACGTCCGTCTTTCCAGGAAGACATCCCTCTTGTCTCTTAAAAGCTCCAGCAGTTTGAGCAACCTGAACATCCAATTTCTTCATATGAGAGTTCAGATTATCGATATTCCCATTCAAGTCTTGGTACAGTGAATCTATCTTCCCGTTTAAATCCACTGTCATCTTCTGCTGTCCTTCTAGAATTTGCTCTATCATGGATTCCATCTTATTTTCTGCAGGAGGCTTCTGATAGGAAGAATAACCATAAGTCCTTTGGAAGTTGCTGTTCTGGAATGGCTTCTGGTAAGAAGAACCATAGCCTTGCTGATTGCTGAATCTCTGTCCTTGGAAACCAACTCCATTGATGTAGTTAACTTCTTCTTCCTCAGGCTCAAAAGTCTCCACTTCTGCAAAGTGAACTTGCTTCTTTCCCACCAAGATGTCCAACTTCCTGTTAACCTCAGCTATTTGGCCTCCTCCATTTGCACCAGCATGTTGTTTCCTCTCAAAGTCTACAATTTTGGTGCTATTGCAAGAGGCCAAATTCTCTATAAGCACCATTGCATCTTCTGGATATCTAGTGTTGAAGTTGCCATTGTTCGCAGCATCTAAAGCCATCTGGTACCTCCAGTCGATTCCTCGGTAGAAGATTCCGAGTAGCTGCGGCTCGTTGAAACCATGGTGTGGACAGTCTCACTGATAAGCTATGAACCTTACCCAAAAAGTTTTGAATGCCACAGTAGGTCCTTGGGAGAACGTAGTGATCTTCATCTTGAAATCTTCACACCTTGCATCATCAAAAAAATTGCATAAGAATGCATTCTTTGTGTCTTCCCATGTGGTCAAGGATCCTGGATCTAATTACTTCAGCCAGTATGATGCATCTCCAGCAAGCGAGTAAGGAAAAAGCTTGAAGAAGAGATAATCATAGGATACTCCATTAGCCTTAATGCTTGATGCCAAGTCTGTTGGGGTCGATTTTCACCCCGACGAGATCAATCAAGAAAATGGCTAAGTATGGAAATCATTTTCGACCGCACAAAATGTGCATGAAAACGAGGCCGAGCTAGGGCGCCTCACTGCGTGGAATATGCACGAAAACGACCCGTGCACAGTTTGTGCACGAGGCAAAACCAAACACCCCGGCTCACAGTTTGCGCACGAGACCGAGCTAAAGCGCCTCGGTGCATGGAATGTGAGGAAGAGCCGTGCACAGCTCGTGCGTTACGCCGAGCTGATCACTTCGGTGCATTTCCTGTGCATGGTGCAGGCTGAATGCTTTGGCATAGAATTTGCACGAAGAACCAAAACGAACCGAACCAAACCGGGCACACCTGGTAGCAAACATAACCGAAGTGTTTATGGGCTGAGCGAAGACGAGGCCCAAAAACCGATCTCAAGATTAAAACTTCTGGGCCACAAGCCCGAGCCCACGAAGAGATCCGAGAAAAACATTTACCCTAGGCGTCTTGCGGGAAGGAGCACCGCGAAGAGAAGGGATCGAAAAGAATCTAAGGGAATATTCCCAAAATCTTGGACTTAGAAAGATGTATAAATAGGAACATTAACTTGTTTATGGGGGGGGGACCTAGCAGAAAACACTTGTACCCAAAAGCTTATCACAGCAAATCTAATATAACTCCATCTTTGGATCTTCGTTTTGGTTTCTTAACTTAGAATCTTTGCGTACTATTTTGAATTTCTTAACAGATAATCTATTGTGTGAAATCCAGCACACACAATTTGGCGCTAGAAGGAGGGGGCAAGAGAATTCTTACACCGAGAACCAACGCGCACCAGATCCGAAGAGATGATCATCGAAGCGACGAACCCCGCCAACACCACCGAAGCGGCGAACCTCGCCAACACCACCGAAGCAGCAAATCTCGCCACCACCGGTACGAATCCCCCCGCTGGAAACACGACGATCCAAGATGTGTTGCAAACCCCGCCGCAAGTCGAGACTATCTCGGCAGCCCTGGTCGAAATGAAAGACATGATGACGACGCTTGCAAAGAAGACAACGGAGCAGGGCAAAACCCTGGAAAGCTTAACAACGGAGAGTCGAGCCCAAAGACAGCGCATCGGGAGCCTAACTCCGATGATGAACCCCCTCGGCAGACTCAGGAGACACGGCCTCAACCCGACGATGCTTAATTTCTCGACTCCGGGTGCCAACAACAACCGAGCAGGAGGTTCAGGGACCTTCCGGCCACATCAGACCTCAGGGGAGCAGACACCCGAGGCAATGAGAACCAACATCGTCGAGCCACGTCGCCTAAACCGAAGAGGAACCTTTGGACGAGGAGATCTCCAAGTTGGTGCGGCCCCCGACGAGCATACTAACGGCTCGGAGGCCGCCATGCCAAACGGAGAAGAACGAGCCTAGGCGCAAGCCCGCAACCCGACGCGACAGTCGCCTCGGCACGACAAGCAGGGTTATCAGGAGAAGCCTTCGGCTCGGAACAAGAGCAAGATATGACCGAGAAAGAGGAAAATCTCCTGTGGGTTGAGCAGGCACGTTACCGAGACGAATCCCGAAGAGCAAACGGAAACTGTTTTGCCGAACTCAACTCCGCAAACCGAGGTAGCGCGCTTGACAAAATCCGAGCCGATTTGGCTCGGGCAAACGCCGAGGTCAAAACGATCCGGTCGCAAGTACACAAAGCAACAAGCGCGGCACCCGAGATCGATCTTATGCTTGAAGAAGCCCAGATGACACCTTTCACGGCACAAATCACGGAAGCAAGGGTATCAGATCCCGGGAAAATGCGTCTTTCCATCTACGAAGGAACGACGGATCCCAAGGAGCATATCAGGATGTTCCGTACGGAAATGGGGAGGTCCAACCTTAGAGAGTGTGAGCGAGATGCGGGTTATTGCCTCCTCTTCGTCGAAAACCTCCGAAGACCAGCCCTCGAATGGTTCTCCAGACTCGAACGAGATTCGATCGGCAATTTCAAAGACCTGTGCACCGAATTTATGAAACAGTATTCCATGTTCATGAACCGAGGCGTATCTGACGCCGATCTCTGGACGCTGTCCCAAGGACCGACCGAGCCATTAAGAACTTTCATGGGACGCTTTAAAGCCGTAATGTCAAAAGTTGGAGACATAAGCGACAAAGGAGCAATCATGGCTTTGAAAAAGTCTATGTGGTATAAATCGGAATTCAGAAAAGAAATCGGGCGAAACAAACACAAAAAGATCAAGGATGCCATGCATCGAGCAGCAGACTTCATACACGAGGAGGAAGAATTCCGAGTCTTGGACCAACGTTTCGGATCGGCGAAGTTGGGAAACAAAAATCAAGTGGCACCAAGTCAGCCGAGCCAGTCAAGGAATCGCCCGAGCAGCACTTATGTTCATCACGAGGGACCGAACCTCAGCGGAGCGCACAACTACCAGATCAGCGCTGAGCAGGGGGTTGGACGAGGCCGAGGAAGAACGAACGGAAATACATGGACGAGAAACTCGAGTTTGTACGACGAGAAAGCCTACTGCGAAATCCATAAGACATACGGGCACCTAACGACCAACTGCCGAAGTTTGGGAGACAAACTTAGGGCAAAATTCTTAGCTGGGGAGCTCGGAAATTCGGTCAGTCTAAAGGATCTCGAGCTCGAGAAGCTCGCCGACGCCGAGCAGGAAGAACCTGAATCGGTAGCCCGACCGGGTGGCCCGCCGAAGCGAGGAAGAAACAATAGCACCTCGGAATCTGGTGGCTCCCGCCAAAGGATAAACATGATAATGGGCGGATCACTGTATTGCCGAGACACTATCTCTGCGATCAAATCTTTCCAACGATGGGCCGACGCCAGCATCAATTGGTCCGCACCAACAACAAATTCAAACGACATTATCACCTTCGAAGAAAGAGAAACCACGGGCATCGATAGGCCACACAACGACCCGCTCGTTATCGAACTAACCGTGAAAGATCACGACGTGGCAAGGGTCCTCATTGACACCGGGAGTTCTATAGACGTTATTTTTCGGGAAACCCTAGATAAAATGGGGATCGACATGTCCGAAGTCAAGTTAACGCCAAGTCCCCTGACGGGTTCCGCCGGAGATACGATAATGACGCTAGGGACAATTAAGCTGCCCGTTCAAGCCAAAGACGTGACCAGGATCGTGGATTTTTCGGTAACTGATAGCCCGGCGATCTATAACATCATCATGGGAACGCCGTGGATAAACTCCATGCGAGCTGTTGCCTCGACTTACCATTTGTGCCTAAAGTTCCAGGCCCGAACGGGATAAAGACGATCTGGGGAAGCCAAAAAGAATCCAGGATATGTTTCATGGCCGAACACAAACTCAGAAATCCTAAACCCGAGACGAAGGGAGACACGGAGCATAAAAAATGAAAAGGGATCGGGAGGCAAAGCTGAGGCGATCGAGGCTTTTATAGCAATTACAGAAGCTGGAGGAAGAAGGCGAGCGGCCAAGCTGCGCCTCTGTGATCTCGGTATGCATAGACGAGGCGAATCCGGAAAGATGCGTAGAGATCGGGTCCGAGCTAGGCGAGGCTTTGAAAACCGAGCTAATATCCTTCTTGAAGGAAAATATCAACACCTTCGCATGGGCAGCAGAAGACATGCCAGGGATCAGTATCGATGTCGCCTGCCACGAGCTGAACATCGATCCAACATTTAAACCGGTGAGACAGAAGAGAAGGAAGCTCGGGCCGGAGCGCGCCAGAGCAGTCAACGACGAGGTGAACTGACTATTGAAAGTAGGCTTTATTACCGAGGCAAAATACCCCGACCGGCTCGCAAATCCAATGGTGGTAACGAAGAAGAATGGCAAGTGGCGGGTCTGCGTCGACTTCACGGATCTTAACAAAGCATGCCCAAAGGACAGCTTCCCACTGCCGCACATAGATCGTCTCGTCGAAGCAATGGCTGGCAACAAACTCCTTTCGTTTATGGATGCTTTTTCTTGGTACAACCAGATACTGATGAATCCCGACGATAGAGAAAAGACAGCATTCATAACGGACCTGGGGATTTACTGCTACAAGGTAATGCCTTTCGGACACAAGAACGCCGGAGCAACCTATCAAAGGTTAGTAAACAAAATGTTTGCTACACAGCTGGTGAAATAGCTCGAAGAGAAGGATCATGTCGCTCATCTCAGAGATTGTTTCGCTCAGTTGAACCGCCATAGCATGAAGCACAACCCGACGAAGTGCCGGTTTGCGGTAACCTCGGGGGAATTTCTCGGATACCTGGTAACGAACCGAGGAATCGAAGCAAATCCTAAGCAGATCGATTCCTTGATTCAAATGGCATCGACCAAGACCAAACGAGAAGTACAGCAGCTAACCGGGCGCGTCGCCGCATTAAATCGATTAATCTCAAGATCAACAGATAAATGCTTGCCTTTCTACGACACCCTCCGAGGAAATAAAAAGTTAGAATGGACGGAGAAGTGCGAATCGGCGTTATAGGAGCTGAAAATTTACCTCGCCACCCCACATGTACTTGCAAAGCACGTCGAAGGAGAACCGCTATATCTGTACATCGCCGTCTCAGCTACCGCGGTAAGAGGAGTCCTGGTCCGAGAAGAGCGAGGAGACCAGAAACCGATTTTCTACGTAAGTCAGACCCTAGCCGATGCGAAAACGCGAAATCCACAGATGGAGAAGTTGGCACTCGCAGTAGTAGTATCCGCCCGGAAGCTAAGGCCGTATTTCCAAACACACTCTATCATAGTGCTGACCTCTTTCCCGCTGCGAGCCATATTGCATAGCCCGAGCCAATCCGGAAGACTGGCGAAATGGGCAGTGGAGCTCAGCGAATATGACATTGAGTACAGGAGCAAAACATGCGCAAAGTCCCAAGTATTGGCGGATTTCCTGATCGAACTCCCAACCGAAGGAATCGAAAAACCAACACATGACTCTACCTGGATCCTCCACGTCGACGGCTCGTCATCCAAGCAGGGGTCAGGAGTCGAGATCCGTTTGACGTCAACCACAGGTGAAATCTTAGAGCAATCTTTCAGACTGGCTTTCCACGCCTCAAATAATGAGGCAGAATACGAGGCCATGATCGCCGGGCTCAGGTTGGCTAGGGGACTGAAGGTACAGAAAATTCGTGCTTTCTGCGACTCACAGCTCGTGGCGAATCAGTTTAACGGAGAATATACGGCAAGAGAAGAAAGAATGGAAGCATACTTGGACGTCGTCCAAACACTCGCCAAAAAATTTACGGAGTTCGAATTAACGAGGATACCACGAGGCGAAAACACTCAAGCTAACGCACTGGCGGCTCTGGCCTCATCATCAGATCCTGGCCTGAAGAGAGTCATCCCGGTAGAGTTCATCGAACGTCCTAGCATCGAAACCCCGGAGAACATTAATCTGATCAACCCCATTAAGGAAGCCGAACCAGCTGTCAACGAAGCACGGGCGCAAACGGAGGTAGAAAAACAGGAGGACAAATACGGATGCGACCACGAATGGATGGGACCTATCCGAACCTACATAATGGATGGAGAAGTCCCAACAGATAAATGGGCAGCTCGAAAACTCAAAGCCCAAGCTGCTCGGTATGTCCTACTTGACGGCGAAGTATTCAAATGGAGGTTCTCGGGACCACTAATGGCCTGTGTCGAAGGCCCCGAAGCGAGAAAAATCATGGAAGAAGTTCACGAAGGCTCGTGCAGAAATCACTCCGGCGGGAAATCATTGGCAGTCAAGATCAAGCGCCACAGGTATTTTTGGCCAACCATGGTGAAGGACTGCGAGATTTTTTCCCGAAAATGCGAGAAATGCCAACGACAAGCTACTACACTCCACCAGCCCACAGAATTGCTGTCTTCAATCTCCTCGCCTTATCCCTTCATGTGATGGTCGATGGACATCGTCGGACCGCTACACCTTTCAAAGCAGAAAAGATTTCTCCTCGTCCTGGCTGATTATTTCTCCAAATGGGTTGAGGCAGAATTCTACGCGAGTATCAAAGACGCCCAGGTTGAAAACTTCGTGTGGAAGCACATCATCTGCCGCCATGGAGTCCCTAACGAGATCGTGACCGACAACGGCTCACAATTCATCTCCACTCGTTTCGAAGCCTTCTGCGAAAAAGGGAAGATAAGACTAAGCAAATCTATGCCCCGTTATCCACAAGGTAACGACCAAGCCGAGGCGGCCAACAAAACCATACTCGACGGCCTGAAGAAAAGCCTCGACGAAAAGAAAGGGCGCTGGGCAGACGAACTTGAAGGAGTCTTGTGATCGCATCGGACAACCCCACGACGAGCAACGGGCGAAACACTTTTCGCGCTTGTCTACGGAACGGAATGCGTGATTCCCCCCGAGGTGGATTTCCCCGGGATCCGAAGACGACTCCTACCTGGACAAGAGGGTTTGAATCATCTAATGCTCTTGGACGACCACGACCTGATCAACGAGCGACGCGATCAAGCACTCATCCGCATACAGAACTACCAACAAGCCACGGCCAGGTACTACAACTCGAACGTAAGAAGACGGCGTTTCAACGAAGGAGACCTCGTCCTCCGAAAAGTCTTCCAGAACACAGCCGAAAGAAATGCCGGCAAGTTGGGAGCCAACTGGGAAGGACCTTACCGAGTCACTAAAGTAGTCCGTTCGGGCGTTTACGAGCTCGCTAACAACGCGACTAACATCCCAGTACCATGGTCCTCGAACGCGACACACCTAAAGAAGTACTACTTCTAAGTCATTATCAAAATCATGAACTACGGTACGGTTTGATCCCCGAAAGGGGTACGTAGGCAGCTCGTATCATAACGAGTTCAATTGCCCCCCTCCCAACAAAGGGGGGGGGGAGTGGGGTACGTATACTCGTACACTCCCACGAATATTTTATCACTTCGCTTGAATAAAAAAAAAAAGAACTTTTCAGCTCGTATCTCAACGAAGTACTCTATATTTGCCTCGTCGGTTGTTGGCCACAACGGACGAACTATTACATCCTTCGCGGATCCCAATCCTGCTTTCTCATTAAGCAGAGGGAGTTCTCAAACATCCTCCACGGATTAGAGCGCGCTATATAAATCATGGCTAGGTTTACCCCAGCCAAACATCATTGGGTAAAACCCATACGATGTTCTTTATGTTCTGCCGAAAAAACGGACAAGTAAGTCGAGTTGGGTTCGCAAGTCCTAAAGCTGTGGCAAAACATCCTAAACCCAACAACAGCTCGTCCTAAGCAACGTTGGTCTGATAAACACCTCGCGAACTTAATATTCACGAATGGTCGCAGAATATGAGGTACCCGTACATGTTCAAACATAAACCCAGCAAACACTTCGCTTCTCAGCAACGCTGGTCATTTACGTTACATAGATCAATTGCGACCAAGACACCGCAGCTCGCGTAGACACAACTCGTCCCTCAAAACACTTCAGGAATTTCATACTTAATGTGCACAATCAAGGACAGAAAGACCGAAGGTTTTCAAACTCGAACCCAGCAAACGCCTCGTTTCCAAGCAGCACTAGTCTCAAACGCCTCGTTTCCAAGCAACGCTGGTCTCGAACGCCTCGTTTCCAAGCAACGCTGGCCTCAAACGCCTTTGTCATAAAATATTAGCGAATGTTTATTAACATACGATTATACGAAAACATCCACTTTTGGCTTAACCCTACGCTTAATAAAACAGACAACTACTGTCCGAGCACTTCACTTCGCCAAGAATCAGATGAAACGAGATCTCAAAATAAGATAATAACAAAAGAGCCATGTTCAGAGTAAAGAGCTACACAACACAACACCTAAGATAAAAAAATAATAATAGTATAAAAGTAAAAAAAAGCGATGTTGCAAGACAAGTGAGATCGATCATTCAAACAGCCCCGGACGCTTCTCGGACTTTCTCTTCAGGCCCCTTCTTAGATGGCGCTGTCTCCGACCCGGCCTCTTTCTCGACGATCAAAGTTTCGACCCCCGGGGTGTTGACTTTGGATCCCGCCGGATCCACGACGCCAAGTCTCGAGCCCAAAAGCTCGATCGACTAACCACCCACGATTGGGGGCCCGGAATCTGACGAGACCGGCGACAGCTTGAGATCATCACGAAGGTCGGTCGCGAGGCGCTCGAACTCCGCGTCAGCATCCGCGAGCTCCTTCTTCCACTGGATCAAAGTCTCCTTCTCCTCATCCAAAGTGGGAGGATTTTCACCTTGAAGGATCCCGATGAACTGCAGGTTGCTCTCGACTTGGGCGAGAACAAGAATCTTCGTCCTGGCTCCACCCTTCAGTTCCTCGATCTTTTTCTCGGCGCTATGCATTCGCGCCTGAAACTTCTCAAAGAGCTCCAGCCTCGCCGCCTTTCGAGCTTTCTCAACAGCGACTTAGCGCAGCTCGCGCTCCGCGACCAAATAACATTTCACGGAAGCGAGTTCTGACTCCCTCTTCAGCTTCTGATCATTGAGACGAACAGCGAGGCTGTCGGACTTGTCGCGTTTCGATTTGAAGTCGTCTCTTTCCGCCTCGAGTTTTTTCAGGCGAGCCTCGGCTAGTTCCAGCTCGACAACATGTTTGCTCTCTGCCTCCTCGAGTTTTGTCTTCAAAGCGATGGCATCCTGACGCGCCTCAGTCACACGTCGTTGATCCCCTCGCGCATCCTGTTCGTACCCGGAGATCACCTCGTTCGCGGCCTCGATAAACTAGAATCAATTTGGATTAGCAACCAAGCATCTCAAACAATAAACAGGCGCAAATAAAGATCGGTCCATATACCTTTGTTCCCTTAAGAGCCATCCTGGCATACTTCTTTATCTTGGTAAGAGTATCAGGCGGCGGGAAGTGATCACCTCGGCGAATTATCTTGGAAAAAAGCGTGGCCGAGGCCGCGACTTCGTCGATAAACGCCTCGGTTGTAATAGGAGCAGCAGTCGGAACCAAAGCTAGAGAGGAATCATCGCGCCTCGTCCTCTTTTTCGAACCCTCAACATCAGCGAGACCTTCCCGCTCGGAAACTTTTAACCTCGGTGGTTTCTTTCCGGTTTCGACCCTCTCGTCTCGCGTCGGAGTCTTCTCCTTCGCCTTATCTTTGTGTCGAGATAGGGAGGATTCCTCAGGCCTCGGCGCTGATTTTAAACCAAGCCCCTTCCCCAAGGAAGAATCCCGAGGAGGCTCGATGGTCAGTTCGACAGGAGCAGCAGCGGACGTTTGGCTCGGTTCTTCCGAGCCAGGGGTCTCCCTGACTCTCTCCTCGGCCCTCATCTTGGCAGCCAACACCTTCTTATCTCGGAAAGTCATTTTTCCCGCCATCTTCAGCCTCGGATCAATATCTGGAGAATGAGAAACCGACGAGTATACCTAGAAACCAAAATAATGGGCTCGCGAGCGTTCTACTCTCTGAAGCGTGAAACTCCTCGTCCAATGCACTCTGCGCTCGCGAAAGGCCTTGATCACGTCGGATAAATCCTCGGGTAGGCGTAGCACCAGCTGACGAACTACAAAAAAGAAAACACATACGTTAGCAAAGCACCATTAACCTCGATAACAAGTTTAGCCTCGGTTGGCTACCAATTTTTCCCCAGTCCGCCCTCATCTTCCCGATCCAGTTTTGTGGTACAGAGGCATCATCAACAAGGACATAAAAGTAATGAAAGTTCCAGTCCGGATCCTTGCTGGGAAAACTGTGCAGAATCCGTCTGTTTTTCTTGTTACTAACATAGTAGGTCTCGGATTTCGGATTCTTTCGAATTTCCAACAAGTTGAGGAGATGCGCCAAGGATAACTCGACATCACACTCGTAGCTCAGCACTGTCAGGCCTACCAGGTGTCTAAGACCTCGGGGTGTTAACTGAGCCAAGGCCAACCCATATGTCCACAGGTACTCCAAGATTAACCCTGGGATCGGGAACCATAACAAACTCGCGTAGAAGAAACTTTCGTACACGGTGAAATAGCCTGGGGGGGACGATCTGCGCGGTCCGACGAAGAGGGCAGTATAAACTCTACTGCCTCGCTAATACCGAAGCGAATCTTCAAGTCTGAAAGACTATCCGCGGAAGAAAGTGTCGAACATGGGGGATCCGCGACCTTCTTCTTTACGGCTCGCTTTCTCGACGGAACTTTTAGTCTCATTAGGAGATCCAGTTCCCTCCTCGCTTCGGCAGGATCAAAATTCCAATCCTCCTCAGGTTTTATATGTGACGCCTCGGCGATTTGTAATGGATTATTAACTAGGGACGCCTCGCTAGTCTGAGCTCCTTCGCTAGTAGATCCTTTTGCCTCGGAACTCGGAAGCTGATCTATGGTGTTACCCGCCTCGGGAGAATCTCCGAATCCTTCGGAACGAATTATCTTGCGGCCCCGAACTGTTGGAGAATTAATCGAGCCGATCGAATCTTCAATGCTCGGTGCTCCTCCGACGTCAGGAGAGATGACGGGAAACGCCTCGGCTCGTGAAGAAGCAAAAGATGCTTCGGCCTGAGAAGACATGGAGTATCAGCTCGGCAAGGATAAACTACGCCTCGCTATGACCAGAACGGATCAGGTGCTCGCTTCAGCTCGGAGAAGCAAGACGGTGACCGCGGGAATTCGAGGGTGATGACAGATCGGAAATTCAGGGCGGACGGCGGCGGTACGGCGGAAATCGTGAAAACCCTAATCTAAATCCGAACATAAAACTAGAGAGAAGGGAGAGAAGAGAGAGAGAACTAACCTCTGAATTTTTGGAGAACTGAAGATAATGAAAAAACTGAGGGATGGCTTCTGTTTTTATAGCCAAAATTGACGAGACGTTTACGCTTCCCGAGGTAAAGCTAATTTTCGAAGAGAACAATGGGCCTCTCAAAGCCCAGATTCATCAAGGCCCAGGCCCATTTCGGAGAATTGGGAGATATCTTAAAAAAAATCTTAAGTGTTCTCAAGTTTGCGAAATGACGGCTAGACGCCGATGTGAGAATGAATGTCCTTCGAGGACCGAGGTGAATATACTAGAAGCAAGCGGTAAATGCCTCGGTCGTGGACACTTCGGCTTGAAAAACGCCTCGGCCATTTAGGCCAAAGCATCGCAGCGAGCTAAAGACAAACGCTTCGAATTGGAAACAAAGCTCCAAACCGCCTCGGGAGATTGATCTCGGCTCTCCAATCACCTCGTCATCCACACTTTTGAGTCTAACGAGCTGGGGGGCTAAGTGTTGGGATCGATTTTCACCCCGACGAGATCAATCAAGAAAATGGGTAAGTATGGAAATCATTTTCGACCGCACAAAATGTTCATGAAAATGAGGCCGAGCTAGGGCGCCTCGCTGCGTGGAATATGCACGAAAACGACCCGTGCACAGTTTGTGCACGAGGCAAAACCAAACACCCCGGCTCACAGTTTGCGCACGAGACCGAGCTAAAGCGCCTCGGTGCATGGAATGTGAGGAAGAGCCGTGCACAGCTCGTGCGTTACGCCGAGCTGATCACTTCGGTGCATTTCCTGTGCATGGTGCAGGCTGAATGCTTTGGCATAGAATTTGCACGAAGAACCAAAACGAACCGAACCAAACCGGGCACACCTGGTAGCAAACATAACCGAAGTGTTTATGGGCTGAGCGAAGACGAGGCCCAAAAACCGATCTCAAGATTAAAACTTCTGGGCCACAAGCCCGAGCCCACGAAGAGATCCGAGGAAAACATTTACCCTAGGCGTCTTGCGGGAAGGAGCGCCACAAAGAGAAGGGATCGAGAAGAATCTAGGGGAATATTCCCGAAATCTTGGGCTTAGAAAGATGTATAAATAGGAACATTAACTTGTTTCTGGGGGGGGGGGACCTAGCAGAAAACACTTGTACCCAAAAGCTTATCACATCAAATCTAATAAAACTCCATCTTTGGATCTTCGTTTTGGTTTCTTAACTTAGAATCTTTGCGTCCTCTTTTGAATTTCTTAACAGATAATCTATTGTGTGAAATCCAGCACACACAAAGTCCTCGAATCTTTCAATGTGGTCCATAGGATGTTCATTGGGAAGACAATGGAAAGGATGCTGAGCTACAAGTGTGTAGTAAGCAGGCTTCAGCTCGAAGTCGTTCCTTTCGAATGCAGGAGGACGGATCGCACCTCTATTAGCATAGAACTGGTCCGGGCGGTTGTACTCGCCAAGCGTTCTTCCACGTCCAGCTTCTGCAGGGGCGATTTGTATCGCTGGTTCAATGATGACGGCCCCAGCCTCATCAAGTCTTTGTCCTTGCGCGTTCCTTCTGTTCCCCTCTGCATCAACCAAGTTGCCTTCATCGTCTCGGATTAGTACCATAAGATTAGCCATATCTGTCTGCAGAGGGTGTCGATCGATGCTATTGGTGTCGATCGACACTCGTGTGGTCTTGCGGTTCCTACGTTCGAGACGGCCGAGCTCCTAGTTGAGTGCGATTAGTTCCTTGTCCTTGTTGCTTCTGGTAATCCGATTAAGCATGCACCTGAAAACAAGAATAAGAAACTAAAATTAGTAACCAAAAACAAAAATAAAAACCTAGACAAAATTCTAATACTTGAACTCTGTAGGCAACTAATCTCCTTCCCCAGCAACGGCGCCAAAATTTGATGTGCTCTCAAATTTACCCTAGAGCTACTCTCTCAAATTGAGAGATCAGTCGCAGTACTTAGGGATCAAATCCACAGGGAAGGGATAATGACACAACAGATTTCTAAGTTCGAATTAAGCTAAGAGAGAATGTGTTCTAAAAGACAGGAAGCAATTAAAGATTTAGTAAATTCAGGAGACGAAACGCTAGGTTCAGGGAAATTCTCAGGTGATCCAAATTGCAGGTCTAGACAGAATGTTAGGAATTATGAAGAACTATTCTTGACCTCGAAACACAACAATAAAATCAACCAACTCTCGCTGCGAAGATTAGCTATGTCTAAACCCTAGAATTCCAAATCTCTTTGCAAATTCAAACAATTCAGACAAGCATTAATATCAGGTTCGACTGTTCACAAAATCCTAAACCAAATCTCTTTGCGAATACGTATTTTGCTCATCTAACATTAGTTCATGCAATTAATAATACTCTAGCATCTATTAATCAACCTTATATCAGATTCTAGGTCGCGAAACTAGAATAAGCATTAATCACAAATCCAGAAGAAGAACTCTAATGATTTTATCCTAACAATTAAATTCAACCTAACAATTCATTAATCACCTTTGAAAAACTCTAAACCTAACAAGCAAACTACTCAGATATGATCAATGAAACAGAAATCATTATTTGAATAGAAAGCATAAAAGAAATCAAATAGAAGAAATAAGGGAGTTCCAAATCTGCTCTAAAGGAGTCTGATTTCTCTCTCCAAAAACATAAACTTCTATGATTCTTAAAGTATGAGATTCTGCCTAAACAATAGCTTTGAAAATTATATATAAGGTCCAAAACACGAATTGGGCACTTTTGCAAATAAGAAAAACTTTTTGGGCAATTTCCTTTTCTTCAATCTTGTAAACGTCGCGACCGTCTTGTGATTTTGGGGGGTGTCGTTCGACACCATGAACAGTGTCGATCGACACTGTTCATCCAACTTCAATCCGACTTCAACTTTTCAGCAGCTTGTTTCACAATGCTCCAAAATGATTGAAAATCTCCAATTATACTCCAAACGTAGAAGAACCTGCAAAGACTCTAATAGGACTCTAAAAATAATACTAAGACTCAATAAAAACATTTATATCATGGTCCAAAAATGGGTAAAAACCATGATATATCAGTTATAGAAGGGATTGGCAACCTATTCTATATAAGGCGTGATACTACTTTCATTATTTCCTGCAAAAACCGTGAATCTTACCCCAAAACCCCAGTTCCCTGCGTCTTTGGTTGCCCTAATTTCCTGTTTTGCAGTTGACCTCCTCCCTGTGGTTCGATACCCTAAGTACTACAATGCACGCTGTGCACTTGCAGCTTAGGGTCCTACAAATTCAAAGCTCGACGAGTCCCCAAAGAAATCATCCAATCTCAAACGACTATTTAGACCCCATCAGACACCACTTGGGACTACACCATTTCATCTGCTCTGTGGCAAAGCATGCCATCTTCTGGTGGAATTGGAACACAAGGCAGCATGGGCTATCAAGAAGATGAATTTTGACTTGAAGCCTGCTGCATAAAGGCGTCTGATACAGCTCAGTGAGTTAGATGAGATTTGACATCATGCTTATGAGAATTCAAAGATCTACAAGGAGCGCACTAAAGCGTATCATGATAAGAATATTATCTCCAAACACTTCGAACCAAATGACCAGGTACTTCTGTATAACACTCGTTTGCCATTTTTTCCTGGTAAATTGCGTTCACGTTTGTTAGGTCCTTTCACCATCAAAGAGGTCAGACCATATGGAGCTATTGTCTTGAAAAATTCCAAAGGAGAAGAGTTCATTGTGAATGGACAGAGGGTGAAGCACTATTGGGCACAAGCCAAGATTCCAGCAGGTCACATTGTGTCTTTGGATGATGCACCCACAGCCTAAACGCGTGAACAATAAAGCTAATGACGTTAAACGAGCGCTTGGTGGGAGGCAACCCATTGGTAAGTACATATTTCGCTTTTTTCTATTTATTTGGTTTTATTTCATAATTATTGGTTTTCTTTGTGTTGAAAAAAAGGGTGAGTTTAACTGATATCGAGCCACCTCGACACAAGGGCTCGACACGGACCAGTGTCGATAGACACAACCTATAGGTGTCGATCGACACCTTGCACAAACACGGATAAGTCTTTAAAATCCCGACTTTCCTCTCTTCTTCCCTAAATGTTTTCTTTTTCTCTCGCAAGCCTTAGACAACAAATTTTAAAAACCATAACTTCTTCGTTTCTCAACGGATTTGTGTGATTGCGGATTTTCACACTCTTTCTCAATCTCTAGTCCATTCTTCCGATCTGCTAAGGTATGTGCTTCAAAAATTCAATTTTGATTTCGGCCACAAGGTTAAAAATCTCGAATTTTGCCTCTTTTTGCTTGATTTATTGCTTGAATCATGCTTATTTAGGTTCTATTAGATGATTTTGACCATTACCCATTAGAATTCGTCCATTAATTTGCATGATTTTGAAATTTTCGAATTTGTAATAAAAAAGTGGCAATTGTTTTGGATTTTAATTGGGTTTTAGGGTTCTAAATTGTTTGATTCATGGCACTAATGTGGTTTAGATTGATAATTGATGTCTATTTCGGGTTGCATCTTTGATTTTCGGATTTTTGAATTGTGAGCCTAATTTTTTTCTATGACTATGGGTTTGATTTTGATTGCAGGTGCCTCTAAGGACCAAGAGATCACATCAAACTGAAGCGTCCAGTTCCGAGACTGGTAATGATGCACCAATTGCCTCACGTCCTCCTTGGCCTAAGAGAGAGGGAGCAAAAATCCCGCTTGGGAGAAATTGGGAAGACACACCGGCAGAGGAAGTGGAAAAAAGATGAATGCGTCTACTGTGATATCAGCGAGAGTTAGGACGAGTATGACACGCTGTTCTACAATGCGTGGTTGACAGTGCCCATCACACCTACTAGAGTCGCTGATCCAGATACGATGAATGAGTTGGGTATCAGAGAGGATGTTCTGCGCTTATTGAGGAAGGCGAAAATGGGGACTATTGTTACCAAGCAATATGATCTCTTTCCCGACTTGGTACGTCAGTTTCTCGCCACGGTTCGTGTCTACTATTAGAACGAAGTGGTGAAGAACACTTTGGAGGGAACTTTGACATTTCTCATCCGCGGGATTCGCTACAGGATTCCCATTCCTGATCTTTGTGGGATGTATAGTTTCGAGAGGGAGGGCACCAGTGTTTCACTTTCACAGCAGTTCCTTGACATTCAGGAGTTCTGGTCACCCTCCAGGAATGGGAGGTATGATTCTAAGACCTCCGCACAGACTGACATCCGCCATCCTACTCTCCGATACCTTGCTCGTCTCTTTGCCACTACACTTTTGTGTAAGCACGAGCCTAGGCCTCGGCATTCGGGTATTCCGGTCGGTTTCGGGTCTTATCCGCTCGGTTCCGGGTCTATCGGGGAGAGTGATTTAATACCCATATAGGAACCGATGGAATTTAGATTCGGTTTCGGTTAGGTTCTTATTGGTTTCGGTTCGGTTTGGGTCTCAAACCTCATATCTGTTTAAAACCCGAAAAATTTCGGTTCTCATTCGGTTTCGGTTTCGGTTCGGGTCGGGTTTTTTTATCCAATTATACCCGAAATAGTAAAAAAAAATACTCATATACCCGAAATGTAACAGTGTAACCGAAAAAGTCAAGTTAAAAATTAGATTATTTTTAAACCGTGAATTTTCATCAACTTGTAAACTGATTTTTGGATCGAATATACTTTGGAATCGGTAACGGAAAGAATATATGAATAGCTGACTGCGAGATCTTCGAAACCAAATGTAGATCGACTTCTGGATCCCTCTGGTTCATCTGGAAATCGAATCACAAAATCCTCACTCGGTAACTACAAAACAAAAAAAAAAAATTCGGGTAACCGATCGGTTCCTGGTAGGAACAGGAACCGAACTGATACCCACGGTTCTGAAACTCAGGATCCGTCAGGTAAAAAAGGCTAATAACCGAATTCGATCCTAACCGGTTATTTTGAGTCGGTTCCGGTTCGGGTTTTTGGGTTCGGATTTTTTGCCCAGGCCTACACGAGCCATGGAAGATGCGAGTCTCTGAGATGATATTGATGTATCATGCCATTTGGGATGTGATTTATGATGTGTTTGCCCTGGACGGAAATGTCAACCTTGGTGCTGTGTTTGCTCATCATTTGGTTTCGCTGAAGACGAATCCTTTCTCAGGATCCAACAACAAACCAAAGTGTGTTGGCAGCCTTCTCACTCCCATCTTTCAGCATTGTGGATTGACACCATCAGTTGCACCATTGTGAGCAAGCGTGCTCTAGGTTATATGGAGTATTTGCAGAGAGCTACATGGGTCAAGCCAGGGAAGCTCTGAGCTCACTCACATCACTACTGATCATCTCCGTCTTAGCTTTCAGCCTGATCCGACCTTACTGAGAGCTGCTCCACTATCCCGACGCAGAGGAGCATCGTCCCGCGCTGCAGCTTCCTCAACAGAGGATGCACTAGCTGAGGATCACACACGACCTTCATCATCCGGACGTTCCAGAGCACCAGCCAGTCTGGAGTCTATTGGTCGTCATCACCTTCATGTTGCTCCAGAGATTCCCATGGAGCAAGCTGCTTTTCAGAGGTATGTAGTTCAGAGTTTCCAGGCCATCTGGAATGCCATCACGATTGTATCCAACTGTGGCTACTGATATGCTCTCAAATTTACCTTAGAGCTACTCTCTCAAATTAAGAGATCAGTTGTAGTACTTAGGGATCGAATACACAAGGAAGGGATAGTCACACAGCAAACTTCTAATTTCGAATTAAACTAAGAAAAAATAATTAAAAGTAAAAACAGAAAGCAATTAAAAGCGATGTAAGTTCAGGAGACGAAACGCTAAGTTTAGGGAAATTCTCAGGTGATCTAAATTACAGGTCTAGACAAAATGATAGGAATTATTAAGCACTGTTCTTGAACTCGAAACACAATTATAAAATCAACCAACTCTCGCTGCGAAGATTATCTATGTCTAAACCCTAGAATTCCAAATCTCTTTGCAAATTCAAACAATTCAGACAAGCATTAATATCAGGTTCGATTGTTTACAAAATCCTAAACCAAATCTCTTTGCGAATAGGTATTTTGCTCATTTAACATTAGTTCAGGCAATTAATAATACTCTCGCATCTATTAATCAACCTAATATCAGATTCTAGGTCATGAAGTTAGAATAAGCATTAAACACAAATCCATATGAAGAACTCTAATGATTTTAGCCTAACAATTCAATTCGACCTAACAATTCATTAATCACCTTTAAAAAACCCTAAACCTAACAAGTAAACTACTCAGACATGATCAATGAAACAGAAATCATTATTTGAATAGAAAGCATAAAAGAAATCAATAGAAGAAAATAAAGGAGTTCCAAATCAGCTCTAAAGGAGTCTGATTTTTCTCTCCAAAAACCCTAAACTTCTATGATTCTTAAAGTATGAGATTCTGCCTAAACAATGGCTTTGACAACTATATATAAGGTCCAAAACACGAATTGGGCACTCTTGCAAATAAGGAAATCTTTTTGGGCAGTTTCCTTTTCTTCAAAACTTGTAGAAATCGCGTTTTCTTCTGAAAATATTTGGTGTCGATCGACACCAACAGTGTCGATCGACACTGTTCATCCAATCTTCAATTCAACGCCATCTTTTCAGCAGCTTCTTCCACAATGCTCCAAAATGCTCCAAAATCTCCAATTATGCTCAAAACGTAGCTGAACCTGCAAAGACTCTAATAGGACTCTAAAAAGACCAAAAGACTCTATAAAAATACTTATATCATGGTCCAAAAATGGGTAAAAACCATGATATATCAACTCCCCCAGACTTAGTTTTTGCTTGCCCTCAAGCAAAACAGAAACCAAATATAGAGTCGAGGTTTGAAAACAGAAACATCCAGCTATCCTTCAGAACGCCACAATCATTAACATTCTTGAATCCACATGCTATAGAGCCAACCTTAGGTAATGTTCAGTGTACTTACCAGAAGCTTAGCAATCTCCCAGTTTGAATCCAGATTCTTTCCTTGGTAAAATTTCGAACTCTAACAGTGGTATTGCCACAGAACTTTTATGATTCTTTCCCTTCCTTAATGCCTGAACAAGATTCTCTTTGTACAGCTCTCCTATTTTTTCTTCTCTTAGTCAATTGCTGCCCATTTTCAGGGTGTTCTAAGATCTTTTCATTGACTCTTCTTATTCTTTTGAAGTCTCGGGAAATAGTGCTACTCTCTACTTGTGTTCCTTGTGAGGAGACAGGTTCAAGAGCACTCACTAATATTGTTCCTTGTGAGGAGACAGGCTCATGGGGTTCTTTGCACTATTTCCAGACTTAGACTCTTTTTCTTTTCTCAAGGGAAGATCAAGGAGAGACTGCAATTTTCTATTTGTTCAGACTGAAAGAGGAATCAAGTTCTGCGCATACCTAGTTCTCATAAGGGGACCTGAACTCTCTCTGTTAGATTGATCCACTTGTAGCTTTCTACTTAGTAAGACCTGTAATCAATTACTAAAGCATTGGTCCTTCTAGTGTCAACATTTTGCGGTTAGTTCCAAGAAAAGTTGAAAATTTCAACTGATTTTAACTCAATAAAACAAAGTTTTTGACTGACTCAAATGACTCTCAAAACAAAATACAAAGTCAGTAATCACCTCCCCCAGACTTAAACAACACTGACCCCAGTGTTATCAAGCCCGAAGTTGGTTAAAAGAAAGATTAGAAATAACATAAAAGACCAGTTAGAAGACTTACCTTCTTCTCCGCAAGGTGTCGATCGACACATAGTGGTGTCGATCGACAATGGTATATGTTGAGTCCAATGTCGCCATTTTCAACTGACTAAAACTAGGACTTAGTAAAACCAAAACAAAAGAAAAATAAAAACGTACCTAACAGTGGGTTGCCTCCCACTCAGCGCTCGTTTTCAGTCATTAGCTTGACTGTGTCGGAGTTCAGACGTCTGGTGGATCAGAGGGTGGCATCGAATGCTTCCCAGACGAATGTCTTCTCATCCATGGTGGTGTGTAAGCAGTAGGTGCATGAAAGCGACCAAGGAAATGAGGAACAGCAGCAGGGCGGGAATTTACTTCGGGTGGGATACTTCGTTTCCCTGCAGAATCATCAAAAGAAACACCAAGCCTTCTACGAGAATCTCGTGGCTTGCATAAGTGCGCAGCATCTTTTGAACCTTTGGTATTCTTATTGATAAGATCAGGGGGCTTGAATTTCATTCCAGGAAATGCATACCTTTGCTTTCTTCGAGGTTTATTGGCTGTAGGATGTGGAGGCATCTGTTGGATCAAAGATGATGGAATTGCAGCATTGGAAAGGACTTCTGGTGTGATCCGTGAAGTGTGTCGATTGACACTAGTGGTGTCGATCGACGCCAAGCTTGCAGCTCGAGTCTCTGCACTTTTTCTCCACTTCAGCTCTGCAATCCTTGCTTCCATGATGAAAACGTCTTCCTTCATCATCTTGTCATTGATTTGAACATCTTCTCTGCTCATAGTCCTGAAGAGATGATCATTTTCACCCCAGTCTTCAAGTTCCACAATTTTCTTAGAATTCTCAGCCAATGCCTCTTGAATAACCAGCTTGTCCTCTTGCTTTTCAGTATCAAGCTCCTTGACATACCCATCAGTAATATCATCTGCATCTTCCAGGATTGGACCTTCATCCATGGACATCTCCACTGAAAAAGCTTGACCATCGATGGTAGATGGTCCTCTTAACTTGTCCATGTCGAAGTTCATGATAACGTCACCCAAATCAAGCTCCATTTTCCCTCTTCTCACATCAATGATGGCACCAGCTGAAGGCAAGAATGATCTTCCCAGAATAAGAGGGTCTGCAGGTTCTTCATCATACTTCAAAACCACAAAGTCTGTGGGAATAATGCAGCCTTCAATCTTCA
>JAHZTW010000001.1:363040954-363051324 GCA_020283515.1 Alliaria petiolata
TCAGACATGATCAATGAAACAGAAATCATTATTTGAATAGAAAGCATAAAAGAAATCAATAGAAGAAAATAAAGGAGTTCCAAATCAGCTCTAAAGGAGTCTGATTTTTCTCTCCAAAAACTCTAAACTTCTATGATTCTTAAAGTATGAGATTATGCCTAAACAATGGCTTTGACAACTATATATAAGGTCCAAAACACGAATTGGGCATTCTTGCAAATAAGGAAATCTTTTTGGGCAATTTCCTTTTCTTCAAAACTTGTAGAAATAGCGTTTTCTTCTGAAAATATTTGGTGTCGAACAGTGTCGATTGACAATATTCATCCAATCTTCAATTCAACGCCATCTTTTCAACAGCTTCTTCCACAACGCTCCAAAATGCTCCAAAATCTCCAATTATGCTCAAAACGTAGCTGAACCTGCAAAGACTCTAATATGACTCTAAAAAGACCAAAAGACTCTATAAAAATACTTATATCATTGTCCAAAAATGGGTAAAAACCATGATATATCAGCTGCGTCCGTCCCTCTACACACCGCCTTCCGATGAAGAATAGTATCTCTGACGTTCCTGGTTCAGTTTTTCTTTTTCGTTGAGTCTGTTTTTCTTTTTCTTTGAGTCAGTTTCTGTTTTTTCTTTGATTATGTATTTTGATTTGAAACTTCTTTGAACTTATGAGATTATGGATTATGTTGCTTTTAACCGTTTTGTGTGAGTTATCTAACAGTGTGACTTTGGATGACTTAACCAATACGCTGACTTAGCACCGTTCACGTTTGGTATTTGGAACTCTGTTTTCGAACAGAGTGTCGATCGGCACCACAAGAGTGTTGATCGACACCACGAGAGTGTTGATCGACACCACCTCCGAATATCGATCGACACCACCTTAGTGTCGATCGACACCATACAAAAGTTCAGGTAATCCATTTTCCTCTTGTTCTTGAAGCTGTTTCACATATTTTTTTCTATCAAAATCAAGCTTAATAACACTGGATACAGTATTGTTCAAGTCTGGGGGAGTTAGTTACTAACATTGGTCTTGTTTTGAGGTCAGTTGAGTCAGTCAAAAATCTGTTTTATTGAGTCAAATTTTAGTTGAAATTTTTAGCTTTTCTTGGAACTAACCACATAAAATTGATGCTTGAAGGACCATTGCCATAGTAGTTAATTGTTAGGTAGAACGCTATATGTAGAGTCTAACAGAGAAAGTTTAGGTTACGAGACAGTTTAGAAACTTTGTTGTTAACTCCGCCCTAATGAACTTAATACTTCTCATCTTGGGGCTTGGTGTGCATTGAACTTGACTCCTCTTTTAGCACTGGCAAGATAAGTTAGGTACAATCTTTCTTTGATCTTCTCTTGTAAAATAAAAAGAAAAATAGTAAGTTTAAGAACGGAAACCTAAGTCCCTTTAAGGACTATGATGGGAGCTTATACTCACGAACATGTCTCCTCACAAGGAATACAATTAGTGACTGGCACCGTTCTTGAGCTATGAAAAGAAAAGAAAGTCGATAAATAAAATAAAATAAAATAATACAATAGAAAAGTAGAGAGAAATCGACTAACAGAAGAGAAAATAAGAGAATTGTACCGAGATTGTCTTTGTTTAGGAGCTTGGAAGGGAAAGAGTCTAAAAGTTCTTTGATCGATATTCCCTCGATGAGACCTCACCTAATTATATGAAAGGGGTTAATAATGGAGGTTCTGAATTTCTCTAAGGGGTTAAAACCGTATTTGGGAGATTGCTAAACTTCTGGTAAGTATACCAAAATTCTACCTAAGGTCGGGTCTATGGCATGTGAATTTAAGAGTGTTAGACAATGTGGCATTCCTAAGATTAGCTAATTGTTTCTGTTTTCAAACCTCAACTCCATTGTAAGTTTATGTTTTGCTTGAGGGCAGGCAAAAGCTAAGTCTGGGGGAGTTGATATATCATGGTTTTTCCGTGTTTTTTTACCATGATATAGGCTTTGTTTATAGAGTCTTTTCAGTGTTTTTCGAGTCTTTTCGGGTCTTTACAGGACCAGGAATGTTTGGAGCATAAGTGGAGGATATGAAGCTTTTGAGGAGTTTTGGAGAAGCCGCTGAATACATGAACTCGAAGTGAAGAATTTGTACTGGTGTCGATCGACACTAGGAGGGTGTCGATCGACATAATCGACGAGAGAAGAACTCGAAGTTTTGAAGACTTTCTGGAATTACAACTTTGGCCCAAAACTTATTATTATTTGCAATTTAGCTCTTTTTGGGTTTTGGGGATTATTTATGTTTTCTAAGACATTGTTTAGCCATTACCCTATTTTCTATTGAGACTTTGAGAGAGATTGATCCAGAGCTTTTGAGGAGACAATTCAACACTCTTCTAGAGAAGATTTCGAACCCCTGTATCATTACTCTTTTTATGCAATTTTATTCAGCCATAATTTGTGTTTCAATATTCATGTCTGAGTAATCTGCTAGTTAGGTTAGGGTGATTTAAGGTTGATGATGAGTTTGTAGATTTGTTATACTGTTAGGGAAAATCAATTGGTTCTTAATTTGGATTTGTGCTTATATTGATTCTATGATGGATCATCTAGAAATCAAACCTTAGGTTGTTTAATTGATGTGAGAACATAGTTAATCACCTGACCTAATCTTAGATGAGCAAAAATACTATCTGCAAAGTGATTTGATTTAGGAGTTTTGTAAACAATCAAACTTGTTATTAATGCTTGCGTGAATTGTTTGAATTTGGAAAGAGATTTGGAATTCTCGAATTTAGGCATAGAAAATCTCTGCAACGAGAGTTTATTGGTTTTAAATTAGTGTTTCGAGTTCTAGACGGTTTTAAATAATTTCTAGATAGTATACATTCTGCATTCTTGGATTTAACGTGCGAATTACCCTTGCCTAGCGTTTTAGTCTCCTGAATTTTAAGAACTTTCAATTAATTTCCTGCTATCGTTTCGTTTAATTGTTTCGATTTACTTTAATTTGTTTCGACTTAGCATAATTTGAATCTAAAATCTGTAGTGTAGTAATCTACTTCCTTGGGATTCAATAACCCTTTATACTTCAACTGCTTTGCTGTGCACTTGCAATATTGATTTAAATTGGGTAAAACTTAGACCCTATCAATGTCGACGGCGAACTTGTAGGCAAATCTGCTGCCTAGTTTTCCTGAGAGGAACATAGTCCTACCGAGGTAGAAGATATCCATCCATTCGGGTTCAATCCTATTCGTCCCTACTTGGTGTCCACATGCCTCGAGAATCGGGGTTATAATCTCGCCAATGCTAAGTTCGGAACTCATATTCTTCATGGTTGCAACCCAATCCTTGTAAGAGAGCAATTTTTCCTAACCAACAAGCTTACCATACCCGCTCTCGTTCTATCTCTACGGACTCTTGTGCCTCCTCTCGTTTGAAAACCCAGGATCTTTGAAAGACCCACATCCAATAACTCGAGCTCTTCTTGGCTCACTTTCCCAGTTTTCTTCCTTGCATAGAAAGTGTGAGCAAGTGCCTTGTGTGCATACCGTAACGCCGGATGACTTATCAAGCTTCCCGTGCTTGCTCCCGCTTTTAACTTCCCGGCTGCAATCGTTTCCCACAATCCCTTCAACTCGCATTCATCAATGGTGAGCATCTTTGTTCTCCTTGAACCCTCCTTGAAACCAAAGATCGCATTTAACTGGCGGAAGGACATTGTGTAGATGGTCCTATGGATCTTGAACTTGATGTATCCATGACCATCATTCTCAGGTGACTTCTCTCCTTCATAGTAGAAGTGTGCCTCAAGGGAAGAAAGGAATTGACATATCGCGAGCTTGTGAGCTGGATATGACATGGTGATGAACTTTGCCAAACCCATATTGGAGAATAGGGTTTGGACATCCTCAAAGATCCCTAGTGCTTGGATTGTCTGCTCATGCGGGTACCGTGTTCCCTTGAAACACATACTCATGAAGGCTTGGAGAAACTCTTCGGGTGTGAGGTCTTTCTTTGGGACATCCTTTGTAGCTTCTCTTGATGAACCATTAGAACCCCTCTTGGAAGTCTTCTTCTTTGACTCTAGCACCAACTGATCCTCTGCATTCTCAACCTCTTCATCCTCAACCACTTTCTTCTTCCCACGGCTTTTTGATTGTCTTGCTTGTGAGCTAGCTTCTTGGATTGTTTGATCTCCTCTAGTCCTTCCCATTTTACCTATAAAACAAAAAAGATTGTAGAGGGAGTTAGTAACTCATTATGATCAACAAGCAACAACATCAAGTAAGCAACAAGCAAGGAACAATAGCCAAATTTTCGAAATTCACTCATTTTCACACTTAGCAAAATTTGGCCAAACACAAAAAATTTGCAAAACTTTAAGTTGCCAAATTTCGAGTTTTATCAATTGGCTATCCTTAGGCATGGTGAATGCAATCTAATGGAAGTGAAAACCTCAAAATCTAACAAGGTTCAAGAGAGTAATTTGAATTTTTGCACTATGAACCCTAAGTGTCAAATTTTCGAAAATTAACCAAATCCTAAGATAGCTCTCAAAATCTTCCCTCTAACCATTATCAAGGAATGCCCAAGTCATAAACAACCAATTCGAACACCCTATATAGCATCAATCCCCAAATTTTCCACCATTAGAGCAAATGAAAGAAAACTCGGTTTTTGCATTGCATACCTTATAAATGAGTGAAAGGATGAACAAAAATGATCTAAGAATCAAAATGAGCACAAGAATTCGAGCTAGTGGCACTTGAAATCACGAAATTTGCTTGAGAATTGAGAGGGAGAGAGCCAAAATCGTGAATGAGTGTGTGAAGGAGGCAATTTTTTGTGTTTGGGGAAGAAGAAGGAGAAAAAAACCGGTTTAATCTCGAATTAAACCGGTCAACTCCCGTTGATTTACCTGGAAAAGGGGCGTATCGAGCCATAGGTCGATACGCCGTCAGACGCATTTTTTTAGAACTGTATCAAGCTTGTTTGCTCGATACAAATGCTCGATACGGAGGGTGTGGAATCCCTGGTCAGTTCGTATCGAGCTATGAAGCTCGATACAAACGCCCGATTCACTTCCTCCAAAATCCCTGTGAGAGCTGTATCGAGCTTGGTACACAGCTCCATACACAGCTCGACACGATGCCAAAAGTTCTTTGCAAGCCTTTTGCTCTTAACTCAACCTCCTTGATCCAAACATGTCGACTACAAACACTAGAAAACCCATTATTGAACTAAAAAGTTTGAATATATACTAGAATAAACATGGGAATGCCTCCCAAGTGCGCTTGTTTAAAGTCACTAAGCTTAACTTTTCAAACCCTTAGGCGTGGGGGAGATTAAGAAGTGGAATTGGCATTCCTTCTCTTTTCTTGATGAAAATGGTGCTTGCTCCAACTTGTAGCACCTTTTTCTTCTTCTTATACTTCTTTGGTGGTTCAGCTATAGGCTCCACAACCTTGACTCCATCAAACATAGATAGAAGACTCTCACCATCAAAGCTTAGCCCATCATTCTCAGTGTGATCAAGGGCTTTATCCTCTTTCATCATCACACAACTGAGACACATCAGCTGGTCCCTTGTTGATCCCTCATCAGCCTCCATAGTGTCACATGTGATTGTTCCACAAAGGCTCAAGACAGAAGGTTTCATAGGATAGAAAACCTTAGCATCCCCATTCTTGAGAATCACCCTCTTGTTGATGAAATCAAGACTTGCACCAGCTGTGTTGAAGGGTGTTCTTAGAAGAAGAGGTAGCCTTGCTGCTTGAACCATGTCCATGACTATGAAGTCAGTTGGGACTAGACACTCACCAACTCTCAATGGGTAATCTTCTACAAGGCCTAGTGGTTGCCTTGAGGAAGCATCAACAAAGGTGATATGTGATGAGTACTTCCTCATGGTTGTGATCTCTAGGTTCTTGAACATCTCAAGGGACATCATATTGACACTTTAACCAGAATCACACAAAGCTTCATCAACCTTCAAGTCCCCAAGAGAATAAGAAATCAAAAACTTTCCGGAATTACCAAACTTTGGGATACTCTTAGGCTCATTCCTTGTTGTAGGCGTGGGCAAAAAATCCGAACCCGAAAACCAGAACTGGAACCGACTCGAAATAACCGGTTAGGATCGGGTTCGGTTATTAGCCTTTTTACCCAACGGATCCTGAGTTTCAGAACCGTGGGTTTCGGTTCGTTTCCGGTTACTACCGGAATCGATCAGTTACCCGAATATTTTTTTTTTATAGTTACCGAGTGAGGATTTTGTGATTCGATTTGCAGATAAACCAGAGGGATCCAGAAGTCGATCTACATTTGGTGTCGAAGATCTCGCAGTCAGCTATTCATATCTTCTTTTTGTTACCGTTCCGAGGTATATTCGATCCAAAAATCAGTTTACAAGTTGATGAAAATTCACTGTTTTTAAAAAATATAATTTTTAACTTCATTTTTTCGGGTATGCAGTTACATTTTGGGTATATGGGTATTTTTTTTACTATTTCGGGTATAATGGGTTAAAAAACCCGACCTGAACCGAAACCGAATGAGAACCAAAATTTTCTGGGTTGTAAACGGTTATGAGGTTTGAGACCCGAACCGAACCGGAACCGATAAGAACCGAACCGAAACCGAATCGAAATTCTATCGGTTCCTATATGGGTATTAAATCACTCTACTCGATAGAGCCGGAACCGATCGGGTAGGACCCGAAACCGATCTGAATACCCGAATGCCCATGCCTACCTTGTTGTGCTTGGTTGATCTAAACCCTCAATCAGCTCTTCAACCTTCTCTCTATTGGCAAGCAAATCCTTGATGAACCTTATTTGACCCTTGACTTGTGACAAGTTTTCCACCTTGGACAAACGTGCACCAACTTTCTCCATACTCCCTCAAAAGCTTGAGAGTACCTTCCTTTGTGCCTTAGTCAAAATCAGCTCGGAAAAAGGGAGTGGTGGTTTGTAGACAAGGAGATCACACGCCTCTTCTTCAGTCTTTCTAGCCACTTCTTTTTCTTTCTCAACAACACTCGCTTGTGTAGAATTCAAATGCTCATCATACTCTTCTTTACACATTGCTTTAGCAACAACCAAATAGTCATTTTCAATGATCACCTCCCCATCTTGAATCTCAATGTCCTCATTGATTATACATGCATCATTGGGACTCTCAAATAGTTGCTCAAATTCGTTCACCACATAATCATATTCATCATCATCAATAGAATAGATAGCATTGCAATACTCTTTGGGGTTTAGTTCGGGTTTACCGGGCAAAGAAGCTTGATATAGTGTAGATGAAGTAGCAACACCCTTGTTGTTCTTCTCCATTTGCTTGATTTTTGAACTCAAAGTGTCAAACTTGGAGTTAACGTCATTGTAAGAGCAATTCATCTTGTTGTGCATTTCCGCCATGTTCTTGCTCATTTTCATAGCTCCATGAGCTTGGCCTTGGAGAATCTGTTGGAGCACACTTCTCATATCCAAATCTTGGGGGAGGGAAGTGCTTGCTTGCTCTTGTTGTGCAAAACCCAGTGGAAAACCTTGCTTGGAATGAAAATTCCTTTGATTTCCTTCATTGTTGCCTTAGATTCCCTTGATAGTTATTTTTGGGAACATATCCTTGTTGTTGTTTGAAAGGGACAAATGGTTTTTGTTGAGCCCCTTGCCTTGGTTTTGTTGGGAGTAGACTTGATCTTGAGGATTCTCCACATTTGTGCTCCTTTAGGAAAGATTGTTGTTGTTCCTATAGTTGTTGTTGTAACCTTGTTGATAACTTTGGCCACCCACATAGTTGACCTCCTCTTGGAAATCCTCATTCAACTCTTGTTGAACCCCTTGACTCTCATCATAATCACCCACAAAGTGAACTTGTTTGTGTGTGGCTTGAAGCAACTTATCCAATTTTTCATTAAGAGACTTCATCTCTTTCCTTCTTTGGTCCTCATAAGCACCATGATAGTAGGATTTTTCCACTTTTAATTAATCTCTACTACTCATGTCATTGTAGTATTTGAGATGTCAATCCATAGGGGTTAAGATTAACAACACTAGGAATACATGAAACTATTTAAGCTAAGCAAAATCAAATAAGTAGAGTTTTATCTAACAACCTAAATGAAATGAAAGCAAACGAAGTTAACAACTTAAGAAATCAAAACCAAATCCAAAACAAGAACAAAAAGCAAACACTAATTCGAAATTTAACAAAGATAAAATCGAATCCAAGGATGAGGGAATGGACTTTGGGTAATCCTAAAGCTAACCTATGATGTTCAAACAATCACATGAATGCTAATCCTTAGGTTTAGAACTCTAAACAAGACTAATCCACTCTCAAGGCACTAATCCCTTTGCTAATTACCTAATCAAGAGCTAATCGTCATTAGTGAAAGATAATCAACAAGCATAAAGATTCAGTTCTAATATACCAATAAACACCTTAGACATATACTTACATAGGTTAAGCATGTAAATCTCTTGATTTAGTTGGTTGGGGCATTTCATCAAACACCTTGTGGGTGGAAAATGCCCTTTGGTCTAAATCACTTTTCTCAAAGCTAATTTATCATTAAGATCACTAAACAAGAAAGGATTTAAAGAGTCTAAGTCCTAAACATCATAGATCAACCCTAATCTCACCATAATATACCTCATCCCTAGATCCTAAAAATACTACTCACTAAGCATAGCTAATATAACAAATCTCATGCAAGAAGTGTTAGTAAACATGATTAGATGAATAGGGAAAGAGAGATTAGAAGAAACAAGAATCAAATTGCATTAAACTTAAAAGAAATCTTCTAAATCTTCTGAAAACCACAAAGGGTCGATTTTTTTGTTTAAGCACAAGAGAAGATACATAAAAATAAGGTTTTTAAGTATTTATAGGGAAGTACGTCAAACCGGGTCAATCCGGAACAAACCGGGTTTTGACCCGGAGGAGCAATCTTGCGGAAATCGCCATATCGCGCTAACCGTAGCTGGTAATGACATGAAACTACTTCCAAATGAAAGCTGATTCAAGTACCTAAAACTTTCATGAATAGCTAGAAGTCTGAATCGGACTGGAAAGCCTTCGTCTAGTCCAATCGTTACCCGGAATAGATCTGTATCGAGCTAGGTAGCTCGATATGAAGCTCGATATGTTGCTAAAGATCTTTTTCATTGGCTGTATCGACCTTACTAGCTCGATACAAATGCTCGACACGCGTCTTCAGCCTTCCTGTTGGTTTGTATCAAGCTTGGTAGGTCGATACAAATGCTCGATATGCATGCTCCGTCTTCTCGGTTGGACTGTATCGAGCTTAGTAGCTCGATGCATCTGCTCGATATGGATTAAAATAGCTGTAACTTTCTAACCCGGGGTCCGAATCACTTGATTCCAACGGCATTAGAAATCTCACTGGATGCTCTACAACGTTGAAGAAGGCTATCGGAGTCTGTATCTAAGTGCAAGGCCTTCATCCGGACACATACATTTCGCACCTCCAAATGCTCGATATGCTTCTAAAAGACTTCTGCTTCTCATTTGGCTGCTTCTCTTCCTCCTCTTGATCATCCATGAAACTCCATATGGTCCTACAAGCCTCACTAAACTCTAATATGGATGCAAATGAGACTAAAAGTGGCTAAATGAATGCAAAAGTACATGCAAAACTATCTAAAATGAATGCTAAAATATGTTAAATTATGAGTCTTTCAACTCCCCCAAACTTGCCTTTTGCTTGCCCTCAAGCAAACAAATATGACAAATCTAAGAGAGAGGTGTGAAAGTGGAAGCTCAATATCGAAGAATGCCAACAAACATAATCAACTCAATGTCCTATTTCTTAATTCTAAGATGCATTTGAATTCATCCTACTCCAAAAGAGTTAGCCATGCTCATCACAACAATCAAATGCACGAAGATCTCAATCTAGATAAGTCTCTCTATCCAACCAACTCCTTAACATTCATTAATTTGCAAACCGTGAATCATGACAATGCAATGCAAGTGAATTCATTTGGCTAAGGGACTAGACTTTGAGATAAGTATGATCTCAATTCATGTGGCTTCCATTTCATATGCGGGTTTCACTCAAAGAGGATTGAACTTTATGCATAATGCTAAAGGTAAGAGACAAGTGATGCATACAAGACTAGACTCTCGTCTACCCATGATGCTATCAATGGTCCTAAAACCCTTTCATTAATTCTTTTCAAGCTCACTCAACCCTCTAAAGCTACCCTTTATCTCCCAAGGCTCTTTGTGCCTTGTTAAACCCATGAATTTCTTCTTCTTTTAAAGCTCTAAGGGGAAACTTCTTCAACCTTTAACTCATAGTGAATGGTGTGATCTCTTAACAACTTAGCTCTCCTTTTTATTTCTAGGTAGTCTTT
>JAHZTW010000001.1:363056031-363098824 GCA_020283515.1 Alliaria petiolata
TGGCGCCGCATCGGTTTGTTGTCCGAGGTGCTCCAAACCGAGGCAATTTCTGGTGGCTTCGTCTCGGTTTGTCTGTCCGAGGTGGCCAAACCGATGCAAACTCTGGTGGCTTCGTCTCGGTTTGTAGATCGATGCACTCTTGTCCGAGGCGATCTCTGGTTTGCTTGCTTCGTACTGTCTTGCAAGAAACGTCGTATCTCCTGAACCGCTGATCGTAATGACTTGATTCCAACGGCATTAGAAAGCCCACTGGATCCTGTACAACTTTGAAGAAGGCTTCGGAGTCTGAATGTAAGTGCAAGCTCTTCATCTGGACCTATACATTTCGCACCTCTAAATGCTCGATATGCTTCTAAAGGACTTCTGCTTCTCATTTGGCTGCTTCTCTTCCTCCTCTTGATCATCCATAAAACTCCATATGGTCCTCCAAGCCTCCAAAACACCTAATAAGGACTCAGTATGTACAAATATGCAACAACCTAAGCTAAAACTCACTAAACTCTAATATGGATGCAAATGAGACTAAAAGTGGCTAAATGAATGCAAAAGTACATGCAAAACTATCTAAAATGAATGCTAAAATATGTTAAATTATGAGTCTATCACACCACGATCCCTTGAAGATCTATCATAGTCTTCACCATAGTTCTCATCATTTTGGGCCAAGTTTTCCACAAGTTCAAGACCCTCTTCCACTTCTTTTCCCAAGAAGTTTACATTGCTTGCTGTATCTGGGAGCATCCTAAACTTTGCGAGAACTCCTCGGTAGAGTGTGCTCACAAGAGAAATTTCTCTGAGAAACCATGATGTGGGCATTGGGTAGTGTACCCTTTGAACCTTTCCCAAGCTTCACAAACGCTCTCATTGTTCTTTTGGGTGAAACTAGATAGCTCAATCCTCAATCTCGCAGTTCTTGTATTGGAGAAGAACTTTGCAACAAAAGCTTTCTTGCATTGGTCTCATGAAGTGATGGAACCTCTTGGAAGTGTCTTCTCCCATTGATGTGCCTTGTCTCCAAGAGAGAATGGAAACAACCTCAGCTTGAATCCATCTTCGGATATGCCATTGATCTTTGTCATATCACAAATCCTATCAAACTCAACCAAGTGGTCTAGATGATCCTCCATAGCCAACCCAAGAAACTTGTTGTGTTGCACCATAGAAATCAACCCACTCTTGATCTCAAAGTTGTTGTTCTCAACTGGAGGAAGGATGATACCTTGGAGATTAGCATGGGTTTTAAGAGCATCTCCAGCCCAAATGTGCCTAGGTTGGCGTGGTGGGTCTTGAGGCACGCTAGGTACTTGAGCCTCATTCCCTTGATTCCTTCATGGTAGTCCATTACCACCTAATCCTTGTGGATTATCCATACCGAAGCGATGAATGTGTGCTAGGCGTTCTTGCTCTCTTCTTGCAATAGCTCCCCTAGTCAGGCAGTGAATGTTGTCTAGAGGTTCAACTAGGTTGTGGTGTCTACTAGATATCAAGTTCATTCACATATAGAGATAAAGAGCAAACCAAACAAGAGAGATTGGTAAACAAAAAGAAAAATAAAGGTTAGTCTCAAGTAGAATTAAATTTCTAATGCACAAAACTAAACCCCAAATGGCAACGGCGTCAAATTGATAAGTAGATTTTCTCTATCAATTACTCAATCCCACTCATGTCATTGTAGGTATTTGAGGATCGAACCAATTGAGGAAGATTGTAACAATATGAATGCATAAAACTCCTTAATCTAAGCAAGCATAAATGGTTTTTGTGTTTAACTATCAACCTAAGTGATCAAACCAAACAAAATGAACTAAAACCTTAATTAAGTAAATAACAAAATCAAGCAAAGCAAATACTAATTAACTACTAAACGAGATTAACAATTGACTAAAACGAATCCAAAAATGGGATTGTTAATCTAAGGTGTTTCAAGAACCAATCTATGATGTCAAACAATCACAATAAATGCTAATCTCTAACCTTAGAACTCGAAAGCAAGACTAATACACTCTCTTGGCACTAATCACATCATTAAACATCTTAATCAAGATCAAACTTTCATTTGTGAAAAGGAAGCTGCCAAGCAATATAAAACACTTCTAATTGCTAATAAACACCATAGACAATCACTATCATGAGTTAGGAATGCAAATCCCTTGTTTAGTTGATTGGGGGATTTCATCAAACACCTTGTGGGTGGGAAATTCCCTAAGGCCTAGCATTTAGCTTGATCATGGCTAAACTAGCATTAAGATCACTAAACAAGGAGGGAAATGAGAAGATCAAAGCATATACATCAAGATTAATTCCTAAAACACCCTAAACCTAACCCATCCCTAGATCCTAAGAAAACTACTCTCTAATCATGATTAGACCCTCAAATCCAATGAAAGAGATAAAGATAAACATGATTAGGGAAGGTGAGAATGAAAGATCAACAAAGATAAACTCTAAAATTGCATAAACTCTTAAGAAAGTCTTACAAATTGCTTAAACCCCAAAAGGGAATGTTTTTCTAAGCAAGAACAAAATGTACTTTAGAAAAATTAAGTTTAAAGTATTTATAATGAACAGTGGTCGCACCAGGTCAACCCTGAACAAACCGGGTACTGGCCCGGTTTTCAGCTTGAGATCAGGCAACGTATCGAGCTACATAGCTCGATATGTAACTCGATACGTTTGCTCGAAACGCCGACTTCATCTTCCCTGTTGGTTTGTATCGGTAGCTCGATACGATTGGTCGATACGCTTCCTCCGAAATCTCTGGTAGCTCTGTATCGAGCTACGCAGCTCGTTACATTTGCCCGATACGCAGCCTCCATCTTCTATGTTGGTCTGTATCGAGCTTGGTAGCTCGATACACAGCTGGATATGCTGCTAAAAGATCTCTGCTTCTCATCTAGCCTCTTCTCTTCCTCCTCTTGATCATCCATGAACTCCAAGTGGTCCTCCTAGGCTCCAAGACACCTAATAAAGACTCCAAATATACAAGTATGCACCAAGCTAGGCTAAGACTCACTAAACTCTAATCTGAATGCAAACGAGACTAAATGTGACTAAATGAATGCACAAGTGGATGCAAAAACTATCTAAAATGAATGCTAAAACAAGCTAAATTATGAGTGTATCAATCTTCCTCGTGGATCGAAAATCTAAGTTCTACACGTGAACTGTGCACTTGCAAGTTAGGATCTTATAAATTTAAAACTCGAAAAGTCTCTAAGAAGCATCCATATTTTGGATCGCAACTTTCATGATCTTCTTCTCTTGATCTTCTTCACTACTTTTATTGTTAGAAAAATAAGGAGGTGTGAGTCATTGGGCTTCAGCCAACTCACGGTTTGGACTACCACTTACACTTGCGTGTACAAGCCTTATTTCAAATTTGGATTCAAGCTCAAGGATTTGACCCCAATACAGAAGGCTAGAAAGGTTCCTTTGTTATAAATATAAACATTCAATCAAGGAAGATCTAATCTTGGATTCCGATGGCTTCAAAGACGGCTCATAAAGCAAAAGAAAAGTAAAATGAAAGAGAAAGATAGAGGGTGTTTGATGTAGGAACGTTGGTACGTTCTACAAGGGTGGGGAAATGATGATGAATCCTCGATTGGCCGTACGGTCTCTCCTCGGTGATTCAATAGCAATGGTGATGGGAATGAGTTTGTGGATCGATGGACGCCACTCAGTTTGATGGATGAACTGAGATAAGTCAGTCACTCAAGTCACAAGGCTTCGCACACAAGTGATTAGAGATCAAAGAGTTTTCTTTGCTGAATCGCAGAAGAGATGTGTTTGCTAAAAGATTGTGTATTGAAACGAATGAAAGGGTGGAGCTTATAAGCTCTGAATACAACGGTAATAAATAGAAATGGAAACTAGATTCGCAGCTATTAAAACGAAAATAACAAAGACAGAAACATAAACTAGCCGTTGGTGTTGAGCTTGCGTCTCTTCTACTTAAGGAAAGTCTTCTTGGATATCTTGATCTTGTTTGAATAAGTGATCCGTAAAAGATAGCTTGGAATCCCTTAAGCGCCGAGTCTTGTAGAGCATTCTAAGTGTTTAGAATCTCTGGCCCTCCATTTAGCTCCTTAGCTATAACAAGTAATGTTATATCTCCAATGCCTTGTAGAACCGGCAAGAGTAGGCTTGAGTTGGTCTTGATACGCAAGTAAGCGTCTTCTGGTGGTTTAGTATAGGCCGTGAGGTCTTGAGTGATAGGGAACTCATCCTGGACAGTAGAGTGAATGTTTCCCAAGTCTTGAGTCTTGAACGTGTTTAAGTCTTCTTGTGGACCGATTGGTGTTTCTTGAGTAATCTCCTTTGTAAGCAGCTTCTTCTTAAGTTCTTCATGCTCAATGAGCGTGATTAAGCTTACCACAGATTTGTTAAACTCCTCCCTGATGCTCCTTGTTCCTGATCTGGTCCGTGGGGCTTGTCTCATGACCGGCACAGCAGCTGCTTCCTCAGCTACATGCTCAGCTTCGGTTAAGTCAGGACCGATGTCTTCATCATTCCCTCCCCCTTGGCGAGGTTCTGGCCTCAGAACTGATCCATCTGCATCAAAAGGGGCTAAGTCAGTAACATTAAACGTATGAGAGATGGTTAACTCACCTGGCAGCTCCAGCTTGTAGGCATTGTTGTTGATCTTCTCAAGTACTTTGAAAGGGCCATCTCCTCTTGGTGAAAACTTGGATTTCCTCTGATTAGAGAACCGCTCCTGCCTCATATGTAACCAAACCCAATCACCAGGTTCGAATGTGATCTCCTTGCGCCCTTTATCAGCCTGTTGTTTGTACTTCTCAGTCTGTCTCTCCAGATTGTCTTTGACTCTTTGATGAAGTTTCTTCACGAATTCAGCTTTAGTAACACCTTCTGCACTAGAATAAACAGCTTGGGGCAGGGGTGAGAGATCTAAAGGTGTTTCTGGATTGAATCTATAAACAACTTCAAATGGTGAAAATTTATACCAGAATGCTTAGCATGATTATAAGCAAATTCAATGTAAGGTAAGCATGCTAACCAATTCTTTAAGTTCTTACCAACCGTAGCTCTTAGCAATGTGGATAGTGTGCGGTTCACCACCTCTGTTTGTCCATCTGTTTGAGGATGAAAAGTAGTGGAAAAGAGCAACTTTGTTCCTAGCTTCTTACACAATGTCTTACAGAAATGGCTCAGGAACTTGGTATCACGATCAGAGACTATGGTACTAGGCACGCCATGTAGTCTAACTACTTCTTTAAAGAAGAGATCAGCAGTTTGCGTTGCATCATTAGTCTTGTTACATGGTATGAAATGAGCCATTTTTGAGAATCTGTCCACAACTACAAAGATGAAGTCTTTGTGGTTGATCTTAGGTAAGCCTAAAACAAAATCTATAGAGATATCTACCCAAGGGTGGTTAGGAATAGGCAAAGGCATATATAAACCATAAGGATGTAACCTGGATTTGGCCTTTAGACATGTAATGCACTTGGCGCAGAATCTCTCCACATCTCTCTTCTGGTGAGGCCAATAGAAATGCTCAGTGAGAACACTTAGGGTCTTGTCTCGGCCGAAATGCCCCATGAGTCCCCCTCCATGTGCTTCCCTGATCAGTAATTCTCTCATAGATCCTTGGGGAATGCACAACCTCTTCTCCTTAAACAGGAATCCGTCTTGTTGATAGAAAACTCCAAATGCAGCTTTACTGGTTTCTTTGAAAGCTTCTTGAAAGTCAGGATCAGCCTCATATAAGTCTTTGATGTGCTCGAATCCCATGACTTTAGACTCCATCGTGGTGATTAGAGCATGTCTCCTGGACAATGCATCAGCCACAATGTTTTCTTTCCCCTTCTTGTACTTAATGACATACGGGAATGTTTCCACAAACTCCAGCCACTTAGCATGTCTCTTCTTGAGTGTTGTTTGGCCTCTCAAATGCTTTAATGTCTCATGGTATGTATGAATAACAAACTCTTTAGACAATAAATAATGCTGCCAAGTTTCAAGAGATCTTACTAGTGCATATAGCTCCTTGTCATAAGTGGGGTAGTTGAGGGAAGCTCCACTTAGTTTTTCACTGAAGTAAGCTATTGGTTTCCCTCCTTGTGTCAACACAGCTCCAATCCCTGTTCCAGAAGCATCACATTCTATCTCAAAAGTACTATCAAAGTTAGGTAATACCAGGACAGGGGCGTTGGTTAAGCTGGCTTTGAGCTTGGTGAATGCATTGTCTTGAGCTGTCCCCCACTGGAATGCAACGTTCTTCTTGATTACAGAGGTTAGAGGCGCGGCTATGGTGCTGAAATCTTGCACAAAACTCCTATAGAAGCTGGCCAGGCCATGGAAGCTCCGGACATGTCCAATGGTGGTAGGCGTTGGCCAGTCTTGGATAGCCTTTATCTTCTCATCATCTACCTTTAACCCTTGAGAACTTACAACAAATCCTAAAAACACAACCTCATCAGTGCAAAATGTGCATTTCTTCATGTTGGCATATAGGTTCTCAGCTCTTAAAATTTCAAGTACTTGTTCTAGATGGTTTAAGTGATCAGTAAGGCAAGTACTATAGATTAGTATATCATCAAAATATACTACTACAAACTTACAGATGTAGGCTCGCAGGATGTGATTCATGAGCCTCATGAATGTACTAGGCGCGTTTGTAAGTCCGAATGGCATGACTAGCCACTCATACAGTCCCCTCTTGGTCTTAAACGCAGTTTTCCACTCATCCCCTTCCTTCATGCGCACCTGATGATATCCACTCCTTAGATCAATCTAGGAGAAGATTGTTGCTCCATTCAGCTCATCTAACATATCATCAAGCCTCGGTATTGGATGCCTATACTTGATGGTGATGTTGTTGATTGCCCTACAATCCACGCACATCCTCCAAGATCCATCCTTCTTGGGCACTAGGAGCACAGGGACGGCACAAGGACTTAAGCTCTCTCGGATATATCCTTTAGACATGAGTTCTTGTACTTGTTTCTCCAATTCTCTTGCCTCCTCTGGATTCACACGATAGGCCGCTCGGTTAGGCAAAGGTGCTCTAGGTACTAGATCAATCTGATGCTCTATTCCTCTCACAGGTGGCAGCCACGGTGGAATCTCCTTTGGGAAAACATCAGCAAATCGATCCAGGAGTGCCAAAACAGCAGCCGGTATGTCTTGTTGCTCTTGTCCTGAAAGCAGACTTTCTCTAAAGATCATCAGTAGCACCTTTTCTTGCAAGTCAAGAGATTTTAAAACCGAAATAGGTGATACATATAGGTTAGTTTTACTTACCTCTGACCCTCTTGACATTGCCTTGTGCATTTCGTTCACCTCATGTGGAGTGAGAGGCGCCAGGCTAGGCTTCTTGTTGTTATGGGAAAAGGTGTAGAAGTTGGTCCTCCCATTGTGCAAGGTATCCTTGTCAAACTGCCATGGCCGGCCTAGAAGCAAATGTCCAGCTTGCATTGGCACAACATCACATATGACTTGATCTGAATACTTCCCAATGCTAAAAGGAACCGTCACTTGCTCGGCAATCTTTAGCTTAGTATCATCATTTAGCCACTTAAGCTTGTATGGCCTCGGATGCTTGGTCTTTGGTAAGCCTAGCTTATTAACCAGATATGTACTAGCAACATTAGTACAAGAACCTCCATCTATGATCAGGCTACATACCTTGGTGTTGATGGTGCAGCGTGAATGGAAGATATTCTCTCTCTGAATGGTCTCTGGCTCAAAGAGGACGCTGAGTGATCTCCTCACCACTAGAAGGTCTCCACGGTCAGGATAGTCTATGATATCTTCTTCAGACTCAATAGCCTCTTCCTCTAGCTCATCCTGTGACTCATATTCGCCATTTGCTTTAAGGATCATTACCCTCTGGTTCGGACACTCTCTTGCATAGTGTCATTTCCCTTGACACTTGAAACAAGTGATATCCCTTGCTCTATGTGCCGGAAACTTGTTAGCCTCAGGTTTATTAATCTTCTGAGCTTCTGGCAAGGGCTTCTTGAATCGTGATTCCACTTCTATAGACTTTCCTTTGTCCATATTGTGTGGTGGTGGTGGGTTCCAGGTTGTCTTGCTCCGGCTAGTGGCAGCATTCTTTCTCTTGATATGTTGCTCCGCCTGTATGGCCAAGTGCAGCAACTCCTCTAGATCATGGTAGCCTTGGCGTTCCACCTTTCTGGCAACTCTATCTTGCAAACCGTCCAGAAACTGTGCCATCAATGTCTCTGGAGTATCCTTAACCTCCAATCTATTCTTAAGAGTTTCAAACTCCTCAAAATACTCTTCTACGGACTTGCTACCTTGTGTAAGCTTGCGGAACCTCCTTTGTAGGTTTCGGTGGTAGTGAGCAGGGACATATCTTTTCCTCAAGCTGAACCTCATATCCTCCCAAGTAGTGATCTGCCCATGTCGATGTCTCCTTCTATCTGAAACATCTCGATCCCACCATGCTAGAGCGTTCTCAGTAAGTTGAGCAGCAGCTAATGAGATCTTCCATGCCTCTGAGTAATGGTAATACTCAAAGATGTATTCCATTCTTCTCTCCCAATCCAGATATGCATCTGGATTAATCTTTCCAGAGAACGTTGGGGCAAATAGCTAAATGTCTTTGCCTCCATCTCGGTCTTGTTCCTCTCTTCTAGCTCGGTGTGGCCCTCTAGGAGGGTAGTATCCATTGGGATCCGGCGGTATAGGCTGTCGCTGATAAGCTTGTGGATCATCCTCAAGGTCAGGCATGCCTTCCTCCTCTCCTCCCTGGTTATCTCTCTGAGCATTGACTCCTCTGATGGGGTTTCTGCGCGCAGGTATAGGTGCTGGCGCCGGTGGTTGCTCAAAACGATTCATACGTTCCCCAAGAGTGGCCTGAGTGTTGACCAGATTAGTGAGGGTGGCTTGCATAGTAGCAAGGATCTGAGCAATGTTGGGATCGGCAGCATCTCCCATTGTTCCTCTCTGTATTCAAAGACAAAACACAAAGGGATCAAGTGCAAACGTGGGGTTGAAGTTTTTAATATAAGAATGAACCTAGACACCTTTTTGAATCAACAATAGATCCGTTGGGACAGCTATTACTCGGTCAAAGCAGGTTTGGAAACAAATAAAACGAATAAGGCAACTTCTTTTTGTGGTTTTTCTCTTTGACCAAAACGCAGAATGCAAATAAAACTAAGAACAATGCGATTTGCAGGAAAAATAAAGCAGTAATGGAGCTAGCAGTGAATGGAAGGATGATGCTAAATGATTTTTTTTTTTTTTTTTTGATTTGGATGCAAAACAAAATGATACTAAGAACACAGAAGCACAAAACTAAATTTTTTTTTTTTTTGATTTTCGGATTGATGAAAATAGAGATGATGCTGGCAGAAATAAAAGTTGGATAGATTCACCTGATTTGGGAGCCTAAGCTCTGATACCAGATGATGTAGGAACGTTGGTACGTTCGACAAGGGTGGGGAAATGATGATGAATCCTCGATTGGCCGTACGGTCTCTCCTCGGTGATTCAATAGCAATGGTGATGGGAATGAGTTTGTGGATCGATGGACGCCACTCAGTTTGATGGATGAACTGAGATAAGTCAGTCACTCAAGTCACAAGGCTTCGCACACAAGTGATTAGAGATCAAAGAGTTTTCTTTGCTGAATCGCAGAAGAGATGTGTTTGCTAAAAGATTGTGTATTGAAACGAATGAAAGGGTGGAGCTTATAAGCTCTGAATACAACGGTAATAAATAGAAATGGAAACTAGATTCGCAGCTATTAAAACGAAAATAACAAAGACAGAAACATAAACTAGCCGTTGGTGTTGAGCTTGCGTCTCTTCTACTTAAGGAAAGTCTTCTTGGATATCTTGATCTTGTTTGAATAAGTGATCCGTAAAAGATAGCTTGGAATCCCTTAAGCGCCGAGTCTTGTAGAGCATTCTAAGTGTTTAGAATCTCTGGCCCTCCATTTAGCTCCTTAGCTATAACAAGTAATGTTATATCTCCAATGCCTTGTAGAACCGGCAAGAGTAGGCTTGAGTTGGTCTTGATACGCAAGTAAGCGTCTTCTGGTGGTTTAGTATAGGCCGTGAGGTCTTGAGTGATAGGGAACTCATCCTGGACAGTAGAGTGAATGTTTCCCAAGTCTTGAGTCTTGAACGTGTTTAAGTCTTCTTGTGGACCGATTGGTGTTTCTTGAGTAATCTCCTTTGTAAGCAGCTTCTTCTTAAGTTCTTCATGCTCAATGAGCGTGATTAAGCTTACCACAGATTTGTTAAACTCCTCCCTGATGCTCCTTGTTCCTGATCTGGTCCGTGGGGCTTGTCTCATGATCGGCACAGCAGCTGCTTCCTCAACTACATGCTCAGCTTCGGTTAAGTCAGGACCGATGTCCTCATCAGTGTTGATGGTGAATCTTTTAGCAGGCCGTACGACACTCTCTAGGAGAATGATTTTCGAATTGAAGCTAGAGCTAAGCCTGAATATAATTTGATGGTGGTGTCAAACGAATGTAAATGCATGCAAGCAACGAAATTAAATCGATGTAAACTTATAAACTAAAACGTTGGGACATTAGGTAATCTTTAGGGGGTAATAGTTTAGATTTTCAGGCTCTAACAACTTTATACAAACACAAGTATTTTGGTCATACAACTCAAAACACTATCTTATTCGATAATACCACCCTCGTGGCCTAGAATCGACTTATTGATATAGGATATGTAGAATAAAACAATGCATAATTTACAATATATTGTTTTATTGTTAATAACTTTACAACTTATTTAACCTAATTAACATTTTATGGGGGTTGATTAATTAATATTCTTGGATAATCAAATTTCATAAATGATATTAGTATAATACATATAATTTAATAAATTTTAGTAAATTTTACATTAGTTAGCAAAATTTAAAGTGTAACTAGCTTAAAATATTTTTCAAAATCTAGATATTTAACACTTATAAAAAATTATAAATAATGTATATTTCACTTATTATTGTATTTTACAAAAAGTAAATTTGTATAATTTTTCTAAATGATTTTAACAAAAGTAGTATTTATGTCATTTATTAAATTGGTATAAATTCATATTTTTGTATTAGATTTTTTTTTTAAAAGTGACGCAAATTAACTAATAACTATTTGTATTAAAATTAAATAAATGATGGTTGAAAAAAAAAATTAAATAAATGATGTTAAAATAGTAAGTAATAGCGTCAATTATCATAACTAATGTTAAATCACATATTTTGTATCATTTAATAATAATTGATTCAAAATTAGTATATACGTCTATTATTTAATTGATGCAAATTCATATTTTTGTATCAATGTTTTTTACAGTGATGCAAAATGATAAAGATAGTATCAATTTTAAATAAATGACGTTGAAATAGTCAATAATAGCATCAATTATTATAATTGATGTTAAATCACATATTTGTATTATTTAGTAATAAGTGATTCAAAATAGTATTATTTATTTTTGTGATACTATTTAATTGAAGTAATACACTCATTTTGTTGTACTAAATCTGTATAAGAAAATATTCATAATTTTTTTATTTCTAAAAATATAATCTGAACTTGGATTAGTTTATTAATATATCTTATTATATAAAATTTGATGCATTTATTTTGTAATTAATCTGATCCTAACATGTGTTAATCAGTCGATCATATTTGTAAAAATCTATGTCCAACTCGACTTTAATATGTATCACACGAGTTTTAGCTTTTACAAAAATTTCAATAAATATAAAAAAAAACCATAAAAAATTAAGCAAATATATTAAAAACAAATTTAAATACTATAGGAAATTAAGGAAATATATTAAAACGAATTTAAATCTGAAACAATAATGGTAAGTGTATGATTAATAATTCTTAACATAAAACCAAAAAGGTAAATATGTAGTTCAGATTATATAACTAATAGAATATACTTTAATTAAAAAAATGTTAAAAAGGAACAAAATATAAAAGATTATAGGATTTAAATTTGATTTTGTTTTTAAAGGGAAACAGAATAATATAAAAAAATTAAACAAATATTAAATCTAAAACAATAGTGTAAAGAACATTTTTTCAGTTAGAAACTTTTTTCATAATAATTATTATGAATCCGCATATGGATCCGAATTAGTATAACATAAAAAGTAACTATAAAAATTAATGGTACCCATGATCAAATTCTTTAAGAAAATAAAGGAATGCACTACGAAATTTAATAGTCTTGATACCCTAATAAAACCTAAATAAAAAAAGAAACTACAAAATGATCATTTTTGCCTAAGCTCGAATTGAACGGAACGAAGTCAATCCGATCTAAACCAGATCGAGTTCAAGCTATGGCTTAGTTGTTGGCAGGAGAGCGAGTAGCCACAGAGAGCCAACAAAAGCCTCTCTCTCCAAAATTATACATATATTTTTTTTTTAGTTTTCTCAAATTATTAACCAACATAAACTTCAAAGCAATTTCAAGTTTTGTTAAAACATAAAATAAAACAAAGTGAAAGTTTTTTAGCAAGAAAAGAAACAAAGTAAAAGTTCACTTTCTTTTCTCAAAAGTTTCATGAATATGGTTCCTGTCTCTACCACCAGCGTACGTCTAAGCCGGTTCTTTCATCAACACCGTTGCTTCCGTTTCCTCTGTTTCCATCGCTTCCACCACTTCCACCGCCAACACTGTTACTGCTTTCTCCACCACCCCCAACGTCGTTACCGCTTCCACCACCTTCCGTGAAGTTTATAGCAGCAAGACCTGATAAGTTTCTTTCCATATGATGTTGTTGCGTTGAATCTAAGACTCCTCTATCAAGTTGTTCCTGACCATTCGGGAACACATGACCATGCAAGACCGGTGCTGGTAAACTGCCCATGCCTGATGAAACCGACGTTAAATCTCCCACAGGTAACTGAGGGACCCAGTTATTTGGCATCACGTTGTTGCCTAAATAAGGGGGAGGCACTAGAGCATTAGCTACTAAGTTTCCACCTAAATAAGGGGGAGGTATTAGAGCCATTGAAGCATTAGCTATAGCACCAGTAGCCCATAAGTTGCTGCCTAGATAAGGCTGAGCTATTGGATTATTAGCCACTGGAGCATTAGCTACTGAGCTGCCGCCTGGATAAGAAGGAACATCATTAGTCCATAAGTTGTTGCCTAGATAATGCTGAGCTATTGGAACATTAGCCACTGGAGCGTTAATGACTAAGTTACCGCCTATATAATGTGAAGCCACTGAAGCATTACCGACAGCATCATTAGCCCCTAAGGTGCTGCCTAAATAGGGTTGAGCTATTGGAACATTAAAAACTGGAGAATTAGCCACTGGAGCATTAGCGACTAAGTTGCCGTTTAAATGAGGCAGATCCATTGAAGTATTAGCGACATCAACATTAGCCACTGGAGTATTAGCAACTGGAGCATTAGTGACTAAGTTGCCATTTAAATTAGTTTGAGCCATTGAAGTATTAGCGACAGCAACATCATTAGCCCATAAGATGCTACCTAGATAAGGCTGAACTATTGGAACATTAGCCAATGGAGCATTAGTCACAAGGGTATTAGTGACTAAGTTGCTGCCTATATAAGGAGGAATCGTTGGAATATTAGCCATTGGAGCATTATTCACTAAGATACCGCCTAGGTAAGGTGGAGTCACCGGAACGTTAACCATTAAACTTCCGGCACTGTCACAAAAAGAAAAACAGTCTCAGTTAGTGTTTGAATGTTTAATATTTAGTGAAGAAAACCTAAAAACATAATTATTTTTACTTCTAACCGTTAGCATAATATAAATAAACAAAACCTATTAAGGTGTATTCAAAACATAGATGAGTGAATTTTGTACAACCACATAATCTTAAATTCAAGATTCGCTTTTCAAAAAAACATTTAACCATGTAGCAAATTCTTTTCTAAGTACTATTAATTCATTCTCTTTTTTCAAGCTATGAAAAACCAGAAATAGAGGCATACCTTTATTTTATTTTATTTTTACACAGAAAAAAGAAGCATACATTTTAATTGACAATAGTTAAAAAAAAAACACAAAAAATTTACCCTTGATCGAAAATTGGATGGGTATAGTAGTATCTTGCTATGATCACCCCTGGCTCTAAGACACTTTGGAAAAGTATTGGATTAGTCGGTGAACTAGCTAGCGGAATTAGCAGATGAGATGGGTATGAGCGATGAGAGACAACATATTGGGAGGGAGGAAATGTGACATTATACTCTATGAAAGGACATAGTTGACTTCCATGAGGTGCTAGTCCATGGTTATAAATGTTCGGAGCCAACGTATTGGGAGGACTACAAATTTTTGAGAGAGAATATTACAGCACTTATAAATAAACACTAAAAAATTCTCATTTTGCCAAAGTTGTAAAACATGAAGTAATAATTTAACCCCAAAAAAAGCAATAATGTAACCATATTTAATGTAAATCTTACACGAAAGGATTATGCTGACCGAAAGCTCAAATGGGCACAACTCCATTCCGAAAGCCTGCAAGATAAACAAAACAAAAGATGTTTAAAATGAATGATTCAAGTATTCATCTAATAACATCAACAATTCAAAACTGAAAAGTATATATAAGATTTTGGGAGAAATTAAGATGTATATTTGTTACCAAGTGAGTGGAGAATCCGAGATGAGGTTCAGGAATCCGATCCTGGTCATTAACATATTGGTTTGGAAGTCCTTCTGCATACAACCATCGACCTTGTTCTACATTCCTACATAATGGACACTTCATCATCTTCTTTGCATTAAAAGCTGAACCGATACAATCTGTACATACATAACAACAAAAATCTGTAAGATGTCTCTGTGAAACAACAATAGCGAAAATAATAATAATAACTATTCTAATAATAATAAAAACTATTAAGTTTTTGATAGCGGAACACATGAACGCATGATGTATGATATAATGAGAAGAAATACATTTGACTTTTGCTGCAAGCTATCTACAACTAATTCATTATAAATTTATTTATTTATTTTAATTGTTTGCTAAAGGGTTTAAATAACTTAATATATGAAAATTTTGGTCGACTCATATATATATAGATAAATACCAATATTATTAATGTATGAACATTCATGATTGTAATGACGTAAATAAAAGTTTTGAGTTAATGGAAGCATCAAACAAAGTGGAGACAAAGAGATCAACGAATAGTTAACAAATTTTTTACATGTATTGGTGGAAAAAATTAACAATATGGCCCCAAATAATGACATATCAGATCATAGATCATAGCATTATAACATTATTTCTCGTAAAGCATGACGTAGACAATATCTTTCAGTAGAAATCACAAACAACAAATAAACAAGACTTGTGAAATTTGCAAATGAATGAAAAAAAGAGGTACTTCAAAATTATTCAAATCAAAAGAGTGCAAATCAAATTGAAAAAATGATAAATAAAATTATTTGCAGCACATTCAGACATAATGTTTTTAATAAAAAGATTACCGAGATGAAACTGGTGGTTGCGTCGAAGCTTAACATGGGTCCGATCATCATCCTTATAGACTAATGGATCGAAACAAATAGAACAATTTGAAACATTCTCAGCATGAACATGTTTGTTTTCATTAGAATTACTTTCTAAACCCATAACCCAATTCCCAAATCCCAAAAGCCAAAAGTCAAATACAGAACAACAAAAAGTCAAATCAAATCTCAGTTTGTTCTCAAGTAAATGTATTTTAATTAAATTTCAATGGAAAAATCGCATTTTAAATCTTCAAAGTAGAATTTACTAGCACTTTAAACCCTTGAACATTGACACTCTCACTTTAAACCTTCAAGATACAAAAACTTATATTTTTAACCGTTAAATTAAGTTCCGAGTTTGCGCCGCCGAATGACTTGACGAAATAGTTAACTCCGTTGACAGAACAGTAAACGTCTGTTAATTTTAAAAAACGTGTTTAATATTATATTATTGTTTTATTTGTTTTAATAAATAAAAATAAAAATAAAACAAACAATAAAAGAAGATACACCGGACAAAAACAAAAGACACCCAAAATCGATTTAGTGATCAGGTTCGTGAGAAAAAAAAATCCAGAGACCTCTCTTCTTCTTCAACCTCTTCCTCTTGAAACCCAAAGACCTCTCTGTTTTTGTTGGGACTATCCAAAGCTCTCTTCTCTTGCTCTTCCTCTGCTTCTTCTTCTTCTTCATCTCCTTTCTTCTTCTTTTCTCCAACACTCTTCCTCCTCTTGGCAACTCTCTCCTTCAAAACACCCACAAGCTCCTTCACCGCCTTCTCCGCATCGCTCCGATTCCTAATCAGCACCTCGCTAACATCAGCCGGCGTAATCTCCGCCTCCTCCACACATTCCCCCATCTCCTTTAAAACGACGCCGTCGATCTCATCTTCCTCCATCCGAAGATAATTCTTCAACAGAATCTTCAACGCCTGAAATCTACAGAAACCCATGTGAATATGCATATCCATCCTCCCACTCCTCAACAGAGCCGAATCCAACTTCTCGATATGATTCGTCGTGAACACGAAGATCCTCTCGCTCCCGCAGCAAGACCCAAAGCCCGTCCGTGAAATTCAACAGCCCCGAGAGTGTCACCGAGCTCCCCGGCTCGTCCATCGACGGAATCGAACCCGACCCGTTTGTTAAATACGGGTCGTAGCACCCATTCTTCTTCTTAATCCTCCCTCTTTTCGTGAGACTGATCGAGCAATCGATGTCCTCGATGACAATTATCGATTTCGAGCTAGTCTTCATCAACAGTTTCCTCAATTCTAAGTTGTTCTGAACCTAAGTGAGCTCTAAATCGTAGATATCGTAACCCAGATGATTCACCATTGCAGCGATCAAGCTCGATTTCCCAGTTCCAGGAAGTCCTTACAGCAAGTACCCTCTTTTCCAAGCCATTCCCGTCTTATGATAAAACCCTTGTCCGTTCGCGAACTCTCTGAGATCCTCCATGATCCGTTTCTTCTTCTCCGGATCCATCGCCAGAGTCTCGAACGTGCTCGGATGCTTGAATCTAACCGAATCCCATGGATAGCTCCTCGAATCGAGCGAGACGCCTCCACGAAGAAGAGAGCTCTTCGGAAAATCTCCATCTCCGGCGCCAGCTCTGGAGCCAGTGAGAGCACCGACACCATCACTATCCTTGTTCTCAACCAAAACCCCCAAATCAAAACCCCCTCCTATCTCTTTACCGTTTCTGGGTTTTTTTTCTCACGAACCATTGGGGTTCTTTTGTTTTTGTTTCTTTTATTCTTTGTTTTTTTTATTTTTTATTTTATTTATGAAAACAAGTAAAACAATAATATAATATTAAACACTAACATACGTTTACTGTTCCATCAACGGAGTTAACTATTCCATCAAGTTATTCGCCGGCGCAAACTCGGAACTTAATTTGACGGTTAAAAGTGTAAGTTTTTGTACTTTGAAGGTTTAAAGTGAGTTTGTCAATCTTCCAGAGTTTAAAGTGCTAGTAAATCCTACTTTGAAGGTTTAAAATGCGATTTTCCGAAATCTCAATTACAAGACTCTCGAAACAAAGAAAAAGAATTTGCTATGAGAAAATCAAAACTATTGTCTAAAACTCCACAACATATGTGTTAAATTTTTATACATGGACTGGATTTAGATGAAATTAATAAGCTGCTACCCAATAATATATTTTTGCAACACTTTTTACCACTTTTAATTTTTGTTTGGTAGTTCTCTTTTCTCTTAGTGTTGATTTTTTAGAAAGTTAATTATTTTGAATTTGAAAAACAAGTAAGTTATTAATTTTTCTTCTTTGATTCTTGCTTAAACAAGTAAGCTAGTTAATCTTAATAGGTAACTACTATTTAAAATATTTGGCACGAATTATCTATATCTAAAGACTATTGCGCGCGCAGTCTATTGAAGAAATATGGAAATATATTAATAATTAACATATATTTAATTATTTTGTGCAAACAATATGTAAAGGCTATTAAGTGCAAATTATATTTAAGCAATATATAACATATATCTACAAGTTACAAATTTTTTAAAATACTTATAGGTTCTTGAATAAATATACTCTTATAGAATTAACTATTAAATAGATAAAGATATGTAAGCAAACTCGAACAGAGATGAATAAATATATTCATGAAAAATTAAGTATTTATATATAAAAAAATTACTCAACAGACCAAAACATCATTAAATTTTTGATATGATGCTAAAACAAGTGTTCATATTGATGTGTGTCTAAAATCCCTATAAAAGTTGTGCTTATATAGCTTTTGAAGTGTTTTGGGTCAGTCTGCCTTTCTCTGCTCCTCTCTTTTTCACTTTGTTAATAACTCCTTAAGTTATCAACAGATTCCAAGAACGTGAACTTAACTTTTTGCGGGATTATTTTAGAGAAAAACAAAAAAGTGAAATTTTGTATTTTAAAAAGAAAAATTCCTTAGAATACCATCAAAACTAGTTTACATTTCACAAATATCACACACGCTCAAAATCTTCCATCCCTACCATTTCTTATTAATAGGTTGACACTTTTGTCCTCAGTTAAATAAGATTAAAAAACACCTAATAAGTAATACAAAATCTAGATTGACTTCCCGGCACTGTTTTACGGCGGCCCTCTCAATCTCCATTTTCTCGGTTGAATCAAAAAAAGAAAAAAATTCAAAAAATCACAAAAATATATATTTGAATTTGGTTACTTGGTTTTTGCATATTTGATTTCCTTCAGATCTCATGATTCCTTGTTCGTTATCGTGGCGGTTTCTGAGTTGTTGATGCGACGATCGCATGCCCGTTATAGGGTGAAGAGTAAACCAGAAAAATCAGATATGGATCCGATTAAGTTCCAGATCCGTTCCGGCAATCGAGCATCGTCTTCTTTGCCGACGTACACGCTTACGAAATCCAATGCAAAACACGCGAAATCAAATTGCTTGTTAACCGTCTGCTTCCATCGCCACCGTGTTGGGGTTTCTCTTTGTATGCTATTCAGTTTTGTTCTTGGACGGTAATCGGAGAGGGCCGCTTCGTTACAGCATCGTGATCGATTGCAGAAGTACGGGGACCCGAATCCACATGTTTGGGTACCGGATTGAGTCGGGTAAACCCGTTTTTGAATTCAGAGGAGCGAATTACGCTAGTTTGAAGTTGCATCCGGGTCTGTTGGCTTACGCTGATGATCCTGACGGAGCAAGCGTGTCATTGAAAGAGCTGGTGGAGTTCGCGAAAGGGAGAATTCTGAAAGGATTGTGGAAAGGAGAGTGAGGTAAGGTTAATGGCGACGGCGGGAATGAGATTGCTTGAATTAGCTGTTCAGGAAAAGATTCTTCAAGTTACCAGAAGAGTTCTTAAATCTTATGGGTTCATGTTTCGAGATGAATGGGTCTCTGTTATCTCTGGTGAGATTTCAGGATCAATTCTTCATCCTCTGCTTTGTACTTTGCTTCCTCATCCTTAAGTTCAAGGGAATTTTCTATTGGTTGGCATTGCTCAATACTAGAGTTAGATATATGATCAATCCACAGCTGGATTTTGGTAGCAATAGGATTGAAGATCGATGATTAATCTATAGAATTTGGTTGGAACCTTAAGAATTTATGTTTCGCTCTTGTTGTTAGTATTAGAGCCATTGAGATTTAATACGAGAAGGATTTTGAACTTAAAGTTTGTTTCTCTTTTGGTATTTTCTGTCTCAATCCGTCGGCACTAATCATTGGATACTAAATTACATATGTTGCAGAAAATTGGGCAGTTACAAGTGGAAACATATCTACATCACTCAATTGGTTCATTGAATCCATTTCAGCTGTAGCTTCATCACAAACCTTAGCACCCATCAAATCATCACACATATCTTCACTATATCCAGTTTCTTGGATCATGTTGGTGTTCACGTCCTCGGTGCTTGTCCCGCCTGGGCTGCTAATTCTCTCATTATAAGCACCGATCAGTTTCGCGACCTGGATTCGTGCGACTTCGACCGCGTTCTCCGCTTCCCAGCCGTAAAGGTGCGTTCGCGAGTGAGGATTCCCGTAGTCATAGAAGGAAGACACATTCATCGCAACGAATACTCTAGGATCAAGCGGAGTCGTCGATTGCATATCCAGATAAAGAGGCTAACCTAAAATTCGAATTCCTTATTGAAGAGAAGCCAAATGAGAGATAAGAGAGGAAAGCTCCAGAAGCAGCCGAGTTGATGTGTTTACTGAGTCGCCAAGCGAAGGAGATTGGAATCGTTGCGACGAAGCAGAGGAGGAAACGGAGAACAGCGACGGAAACGCCAATCGAAGTGACTATGGAACTCATGACAAACAATTCCATGGTTGTGGAGTACGACGACTCGCTCAGTGATCTCAGATTCCGATGGTGATTTCTCCATATTCACGATTTGACAGATCGCGAGAAGATAAGTTTTTTCTTTCTTTTGATTTTTTTTTTGTGTTTCAAGGGGCAAAATCGGAAATGGGCAATTAAAAATGTTAGTTGGAAAATTTTTAACGCCAATGTTATTTTTGGCCCAAAAACATGATTAAGTGGTAAATATGAGAATTGCCCTTTTAAAAATTATTGTATTGTCACCAACTAGTAGCAAATTTGATACAACCTTAAACCATAGTTAAATTGTCACAAGTTAATGCGAGATCCTCAAAAAATAACTAAAACTTTTATAGTTATTTTATCCATGTATCCATTTATCGCAAACAAATTGCAATAATGTTTTACTATCACAAAATATGTAGCTATGTCTAAAGTTTTTTTATTAATACATTTTTATTATATAAAATTATATGCATTTATTTTGTAATGAACCGTATCGCAAGATTTGTCAATCGGTCCATCATATTTGTTAAATTTTATTTGTCCAATTTTATTTTGTTACTTAAAAAAAAATAAGAAAACACTTTAAGAAAATTAAGCAAATATACTAAAAACAAAGTTAAATACTATAAGAAATTACGTAAATACATTAAAACAAATTTAATTTGAAACAATAATTGTAAGTCTATGATTACTAATTCTTAACATAAAAATAAAAAATAAACAAGTAGTTCAGATTATAAATTAATAGAATATACTTTAATTTAAAACAAAACTTTTATAAAAAAAAGGAAAAAATATAAAAGATTATAGGTGTTGGGACCGATATTATCAGAAGCGACACGTCAGCAAGTGATCTGTCCAACAGTGCGCCTATCCACCTGCCCCTCAGTAGACTACAGAAAAGTGTGGCAGACACTCATGAGTGCGTCAGGACGGGGGGGGGGGGGATGGGTTAGGGTTGCTTACCAACTTCCTAAGTGACTGACTTAGTCAACTTGGGCGTCAGGGAACTTTCAGGAGGAAAATCCCCTTTCATTATTCTTGAGGGTTGTCTAACCCATTTTAAAGTAATTTCAGGACCCGGCGATCCGGCTAAGCGCCATCTCGAGCACTACTCATCCCCCAGAGGATGAACCCGGGACACGAAGTTAAACCGCCCCGAAGAACATACACCCCCAATGCATCTCATAAAATGCTCCTGAAAAATTGGCGCGAGAAGGAGGGGGCAAGACTAGTGCTTGACCCAACGAAAAGCAGTAAATATAAAATTATGTTATGAAATCGAGAGGAACTGGAGATCCTACAACAGAAACACGAGAGTAGAGATCCAAAGATTGTTTTATTGATTGTTGTTTCGAAAAGCAAAAGTTACAAGAGATTGCGATATGCTAAGTGTTTGCTAGGTAAAAAGATGTGTCCTTCTATCAAATTCTACGCATATTTATACAAGTCCTTTCAACTGCTTCACCGAATTGAAAATATTCCATAGTTTTACTCCCATTTTCTCTTTGATGGCGCCTCCGTCCGCAAGGATTAATCTTCTACGGCGAATTATGCAGTCGATCTCTTCATGGACCTTCCTTGAATCGCCGGTTTGGCCCACATTTATCCGACTTTCGATCTGTAGCTTCTCGGTCTCGGCCCAACATGGCATGGCTCGGACCATCTCCTCTTCGGCTCGGTCCTAGCTGAGGCGCTTCACTCTGGTTCGGCTGAGGTGCTTGGTTTGGCTCGCACTGAGACATCCTTCTGTTCGGCCCGGCCGAGGCGCTTGGTTCAGCTCAGACCGAGACGTCCTTCCGGTTTGGCCCGGCCAAGGCGCTTGGTTCGGCTCAGACCGATATGTCGAGACATGATCTGAAATGCCCTTATGGAAGAAAGTATAATCTCTTATATCCCTCAATAATCTACATACCCTCCATATTAGTGATCTGACCATTATACCCTTAATGAATTTAATCAAAAACAAAAATAATTTAATTAAAAATTTGTTTAAAAAAAAAAGAAACGCAACCCGAGCCTCCTCTTCGCCGCGACGCCGCTCCTCTCTAACTCACTCGTCCGGAGACGAGACCTCCATTAACGCCGTCGAAGCTTTCACCGATCTCGTTCTTCTCCCGTCACCGTCCAAGAGCTTTTGCCGATCTCGTTCTTCCGCCCTCGGAAGTAGTAATCAAGGTAAATTTTGATTTCAAAGAATTGAAATCTCAAAATCAAATCTCAATGCTCAACATTGTGTGTGTTTACCATGATTTATGGGTTTATTAGGAGTATAAATTGGTAATAAATAGATTGTATTGGTTGAATTGAGTTGAATCATATTCAATAAGATTAGAATGAATTTGAACAATTCATACAGAATCCAATTTGAGTTCATGGGAAAAACTACTGGGTATAAGTGGGTATTACTGATAAATGTATAACTATTGATAACTAGTCACTACTATCATTGGTTCAGAAAGTATAACTTGGTACAAGTGGGTGTTACTGATTGTGTAACTATGGATAACTAGTCACTACTACCATTGATTAATAAAGTATAAATTGGTATAACTGTGTATTACTGATTGTATAGCTGTGGAAAACTAGTATTAGTATCACTAATTAATAAAGTTTTTGTATTGTTTTGGCAGGATACAATGAGCAACAATATCATCATACATTTTAAATGCAAAGGTCGGCAATATGTATATTATGCAAAAAGGTTGATTTAGATGAAAGTATGGTGAAGTTGAAACTGAGGTACACTCCAGTGTTTGTGCCAGATGAGGAAGAGTGGATTATTTCTGATGATGAGGATCTTCGTGTTTATCTGGCCTCCATTGATAATGAGAATCGTAGATGTCTTCTACATGTGGAGGTCATCACTATCTCAGAAGAATTGCAAGATAAGCTTTCGAATACGAGGGAAACAAGTTTTGGTGGTGTGAACTATGAGAAGTTTCATTCGAAGGATGATGAAGTTTAAGATAATGCCATGATTGTGTACGACCAACAAGCAGAACAACAACATGAGGCGATAGAGAAGGATGATGAGAATAGAGAGGGTGGAAATATATCAGGTGATGAATATGTAGATATGCGCAATGAATATGGTGCGTTGCAACATGTCATAGAAGCAACTCAGTTTGTGGAGGCATGGGAAGACGGTTTGGGTCTATATTTACATCAAGAATTCCCAAATAAGAAGGCAGTGCAGGATTTGGTGGATAGAGGCTCATTTGTGAATTTTTTTTGATTTTGCTATAGAGAAGTCAGATAGGGTCCGATTAGTGTTGAAATGTCGTCAAAGAAGCTGTAGTTGGGGTTAACGAGCTATAAATATTAAAGGTATAGATCTTTTCTCGATTAAAACTTATTTTAAGATGCATACATGCTCTCGGGCTAGTCAGAGTTCAAGCAAGCAGAGGAGGATAGGCACACCACGATTAGTTGCATCTCTTTTGCATGATGATTATCCAGGCCTAATGGACACTCCAGCTCCTAAAAGTATCATGCATCTTGTTCAGGCAAAAACTGGCGTGAGCATATCATACTCCACTGCGTTGCGAGGGAAAAGTCAAGTTGCTTCAGATTTGCGTGGTAATCCAAAAGAAAGGTACAAGATGTTGTATTGTTATTTGTACATGCTGGAAAACGCCAATCCAGGTACAATAACAAGTGTGAAATTGGATGAAAATAAAAAATTCAAGTATCTATTCATTGTTTTGGGAGCTAGCATAGAAGGGTTTAAATGTATGAGAAAAGTGATAGTTGTGGATGCAACTTTTCTGAAAAACGGGTTTGGTGGTGTACTAGTTTTTGTTTCAACTCAGGATCCTAATCACAGAAAGGAGGCCGTTTTCATGATCGTATCAATCCGCACGCGGATCCGAACTGCTTTGATTATTGTCAACCCGCGGATTCACATCTTCAGCAACAGTCTTCTTCTTCTTCCTCTTTGTGGTCCACTTTGTCTTGGCCATTGAATCGATAGATAGATTTCAAGAGAGAGGATTTTCGGAGTAAATCCGTTTGAAATTGAGAATCGGAGGTTGAGTATTCTTCAGAGCCAAGAGGAGCTTTTGAGGCGAACGAACAGTTTGGACGAGTTCGGGTTAGGACTCAAATCGATTTTAGGAGTTTCGGGTGAGTGAGTGAGTGAGTTGGGTTAGGGTTAGATCCGATTGCATGGGCGGGTGAGTAGAATCCGCAGGTCTAATTGTAAATCTTATTAGTTGAGTAAGGTTTTAGGTAATTGTAATGGTTTTTTGAATAAAATTTAAATGAACAAAAATAAAATTAGAAGGAGGATATTTGAGATTAGTGTTTTAGATGGAGGGGCATTTGTGATTAAAACTCCCGATATGTCCTCTCGGTTCAACTTGGTTAAAGGCATATTTCCATGGTCCATTGGGCTTTGTCATGTTTTCCTAGGCCGATTTCTATACTTAGTCATTTTCAGAGTTGATCTCCATGGACCATCTTCTGAACCTTATGGAGATTTGTAGGAGGCTGAAGACGGAGATATTTGTGGCTTCTTGAGCAAAGATTCATATTGGGATAGTCAATTCTTCTATGTCCTTATCAGCGATGCATCGGTCGAGAGTGCTTGGCTCGGGAAGGTCAATATGAACTGGGGATCAACTGGTAGCTGAACCGAAGCAAAAATTTTAAGGCCTTTTGATTTGGAATAATTTTATGAGCATTGACCTTGATTTTTTTGATTTTGCAGTTGGCCAGCTCGTGCTTCGGTATCCTGAAGATATGTCGAAACTTTCAACAAGAAGAGAGTTCATTAGGTAGATAGCTTCTTGCTTAAACGAATCGAACTCGCATGAGCCCTTCACCTAGGTTTTGAGATAGACGGCTCGGAGTCATCTTGTTCACCACCCAAAGACCCTTGAATCGAGATGGCAAATAAATTGACTTTCCGCGATAAGATGGCGCTAAAAGAAAAAACCGCTACCGAAGAGAAAGCCAAGCTGACTCCTGGGACCAAAGGACCGAGCCCAAATCTTGCTGCTGGGGTGTACGAGCCATTTAGTGCTTGCTTAGAATTTGTGAGAATTTGAATTTTTGGACTTTGTGTAGAAAATTTGAATTTTGTGTAGAATATGTGTTTAAAAGTCTGATTTTGGAATACTAATGGTTCATGTTGATGATTTGATGATGGAATAATAATGTTCGGTTTATCTCTGATATGATTCATACTCAAAATAATTATATTTCATTGAAATCTGAATTTTTCACAATTTATGATTTGCCGCAATTTCGCGAATGGTAGTTAAACGTTGAAATTTTTCAAAATTCTACCTTTTGTAGGCTTTTTTCGCGAAACTATCTTGCATGTTGAATTGGACTATTGCTTAATTTTGAAATTTTCCTTGAATTTTAGGAAAATGGCACGAAAAATGAACACGAGACACGTTACCATCACGACAAAGGAACTTGAAGTGCCATTCCTGAACGTTAAGTCCATCCGCTCAGTCACATAGATCACAAAATCCAGAGATTACATCAGAAGAGATGTGAAAGCATGGGAGAAGTTATGTAATTTGTTGCATAGTTACTTATTAGTTGGGATAGATACTCGATAATATAATTGGAGTTTGTTTTTATCTCGCAAGTCTATACTATCTTACACATTCATATAGTATAGTTTTTTTTACATAGAAAGTATATAATATATTACTTATTTTAAAGTCATGTTTCATGCAACTGTTTTTTAAATCATGAACTTGAGTTATTTATATGTTTAAAGTTATGCATTTTGTTGCAGAGTTTTTTTATGGTTTCCAATCTATATTATTGTTCACAATCCATTTTCTCATCAATGAGTTTCACTGGTCAAGCACGCGGATACAAAAAAAAATAGTATAGTACGTCTATATTAAACTTCAATTGCGACACTATTCATCTCTTTTTAAAAGTTGTATCCGTTTTTTAAAATTTAAATGATTTTAGATGCAAAAAAAAATCTGTATTTTTGTTTTGTTATATTACAAGATAGGAAATTGTATTGTATGACCATAAAAAAAATTAGTAATTTACAAACTAACCATAATAAAACTAGGCTAGGATATAGTGTGTATATTATGTATTAAAGACAATTTAGTTCTTGGCTCTTTGGTGACAAAATAATTTGCCCACAACCACGTATTACTTTTGTTTTGTAAAATTTCTCACATTTTCCTATAATTTGTTTTTGATATTATTTAGAAAACTAGTTCAAGTTCGTAATACTACTGAAAAATATGAATTTTTTTCTGTATATACTATATTTTGAATTTTTTAAAACCGAATAAAAATTATTCAAAATGGATATACAACAAAGTGAACACATGTTTGTTTATATATTATATATAGTCTGACTATATAACTGATGCCCGGATGAGGACATTGACCCAGCTGAGAGCAACGAGTATGTACCGGTGGTCAAGTCTACACCAATGACACAGACCAAAACCAGGAGACTTAAAGAAGGGTTCAATGCAGCTGTGGAGACCCTCCTAAACACAATGGAGCTGAGAGACGCATTCAGAACACCACCACCACCACCACCACCCGGCCTTAACGATAGCTCCAACGCACCCGATACGGACATCTTAGAGGATTTTGCAAGTTTGAGCTTCAAGGACGACCAGCCTCATACAACCCAAGGTAAGTCTGTTTACTTGGCAGGAAATGGAGTCCAAAATACCAAGAATCACGTGGAGATCACGCCTGAGCCTCAAGAAACCGCGAGAACAGGTCTTGAAGCCGAGAGAGGACAAATGGATCAAGAAGACGTTTTGGGAGCTAACCACGGGAAGACACTTGAAGACTTCTATCAGCTCGGCTTCACTGGACCTCAAGAAGATGGAATCACCAAGAAACCAGCATGGAACGGACCAGGACCAGACACAACCGCGACTAAAGCATTCCCGACCATTGCGCGCCAAAACCAAGTATATTCAATTTATACGATTTGTGCAGGTAAGATGACTTGTCCCAGTTGTTCTTAGCATGTCCAAGAGCCCCAGGTTCGAGCCCCAAAAGAAGGCCACGAAGATTAGGCTTGGTTCTTTTATTTTCTTTTAGTTAAGTTAACTTTCCATTTTTGATGGATTTTTGCTTTTCGCGTTTTGTTAGCTTTGTAGGTTATTTTGTTGTCGTTTTTGCTTTATGATTTTGGCCTTAGGGCTAGCTTACGAGCTGTTTATAAAGCTCCCTTGCAGCAGTTGCAATTTGGTTACCTTTTTATTATCAATAAAGACACGAACTTTCTTCTAAACCTAGCGGCCGCCGCTTGCTTAGAATCGTATGTGTGTTCTTGCGTGTGAGAATCACCAAGGCGGAGTGCTTGTGTGTAGTAATAGAGATCTTCCGTCTCTCTGTGGTGCCATTCGATCCACCATCACTTACCCTCTTAACCGCCCAACAAGAGAGCGCGTGAAATCCAACTTGTTAGACTCTACCTCGGCTCAAAGACTTGTGGATTCAAGCCTTTGTTCTACCACCGTTCATCCACCGATCTAGAAGAGAGAGCGTGAAAGCCAGCCTCTAGATCCTATCTTCCGCATGCCTTAAGACTCACCCCGAGTCTTACATCATCTGGTATGAGAGCCAAAGGTTCTACCTTGGGTTTTCTTACCCTTACCCTTTCGTTTAATCGCTTTTGTTTCTGTTTTGTTTAAGTGTTTGGCTTTGTTTCATTTAAAAGAAAACCCATAAAAATCGTACTTACTTATTTCATTAAGTTGTTTAGTTTCTGTTTAATCATAAAAGATAACCACAAAAGAATTGAATCTGTGTTTGCTTGTTCGTTTGTTTCATTGCTTTCCAATTAACCCTAAAACCCAAAAAAAAAAAGAGTTACCGTGTGTTAAGTTGTTAGTTCTTTGTTTCTGTTGCATTAGCTTCATTTTATAAATCACAAAATCATAAAAATTTGTTTATGTTTGCCTTTATTTCGTTTAGTAATCAAAAGAAAAGCATAAAAGGTTTGTGTTGGAGTTATTGCCGATTGATTAGTGTTGTTTAAGCAATTAGAGTTTTCTGGCTGATTGCTTGCAAGAGTTAATTGTTTCGGTTTTGTGTTTTGAGTTCTTGTTTGTTTCTATTAGCTTGTCAAACCGTTGCTGCACTTGCGTGATTGTTTGAGTAGCTAGTTGAAAACTGTGTTGAGTGAATTTGATATGTTTCGTTTCTGTGGTACCGTGATTTGTTTGTTGACTCTTGCAAGGATTTAGCAACACCGAGGACGCCATGACTGATGGAGAAGGAGTTCCCCAAGACGTCATGTTACAAATGATGGCAGCCTTGAGAGAAGAGCTACGAAACATGGGCCAGCAAATGGGCACCATGCGCCAGGAGTTTGGTGCGAGGATAGACCGGATATAGGTTCCACCGAGGAGAGCCCCGGTCAGAGAAGACCCTGTGCAACAGAACAGACCGGAGGAAGGGATGCCGGACTTGGAAGATGATGTCCAGGACCCTCTCATTCACCGCCACCAGAGGAGACAAGATCCTCTAAGGAGAAATCCAGCAAGGGAAGTAGATCTCCGTGAGCCGAATCATGAGCTTAAACTAACACCACCTACTTTTGCAGGGAAATCAAATCCAGAGGTTTATCTGGATTGGGAGAGACGCCTAGAGCATATCTTTGAATGCTATGGGTACGTGGAGCGCAAGAAAGTGGTCGTAGCTGTGGCCAACCTCACTAAAAATGCACTTGCATGGTGGGACAGAAACGTAGCCGAGAGGAGAAGGCAACGTTTTGGACTAGTAGCTACTTGGAGTGACATGAAGTTCCTCCTAAGACAAAGGTATGTCCCTGAACATTATCATAGAGACTTACAGAAACGTTTTTCGTAAGTTGTCTCAGGGAACTAGGAGCGTAGATGAATACTTTGAGGAGTTTGAGAAGCTGATACACTCACTGGAGTTAGAAGAATCAGAGGAAGCCTTGATAGCTCAATTCATAGACGGCTTGCAAGAAAGAATTGCAATAAAGGTGGAGAGACTCCAATATAGTGGAATGCACGAGCTATTGCATCTCTCTGTACAAGTGGAGCAACAGATCAAGCGCAAGACATCTCTCACCAGCCGCAACAAATCATCTCAACAGTGGGCCTCAAATAGTTCTAGACCGCTAGACAAAGGCAAGGCCGTGGATATTGATTCAAGGTTCAAAGGGAAAAACACCGAGCCTCCTAAGTTCAACCGAACAGAGCAAGGTAAGTTCCCTAGTACTAATCAAAGGACTCGTGACAAAACTTGTTTTAAGTGTCAAGGCGGAGGGCACATGGCCAGATAATGTCCGAACTAGCGGGTGATGATCCTCACGCCTAGTGGAGACTATGAGTCTCAAGACGAGCTAAAGGATGATGCTAGTGATCACAGTGACGACATTCAGTACCCTGACACCGGCGAGATGTTAGTGAACAGAAGAGTGCTAAGTGTTCTCATCAACCCCGAGGAGAAAGTACAAAGAGAAAACATCTTTCATACAAAATGAACCATCATGGGAAAGGTATGTAATCTGATTATAGATGGTGGTTCTTGTACTAACGTGGCTAGCAAGTATATGGTGGATAAAGTAGGGCTTGAGAAGACTAAGCATCCGAGACCATACAAGCTAAGATGGCTAAACGATAAAACAGAGTTAAAGATCGTGGAGCAAGTTTATGTGCCATTCAGCGTGGGCAAATACCAAGACCAAGTCACTTGTGACGTGGTACCTATGCAAGATGGACACATACTGCTGGGTAGACCGTGGAAGTTTCACCGAGCTTCCCACCACCATGGCCGCACAAATCATTACTCATTCACGTACCAGGACAGAAAGTACAACCTTGCACCTCTCACTCCATCCGAGGTACATGAGTTACAAGTCCGAATGAGCAAGGAGACTGAGGTAAGTAAGTCTAACCTTTACTTATCTACAAATATGATTCATAAGACCCTTAATACCAAGGGCACCGTGCTACTAATGCTGTTTAAATAGTGTTTAAGTTCAGGAAGGGTTGAGTTAGAGCTTCCTGCCAAGGTCATAGATGTTCTAAACCGATTCAAGGACGTATTTTCAGAGGAGATACCACCTGGATTGTCACCAATCTGAGGCATAGAGCACCAAATAGATATTGTTCCCGGTTCGGCCTTACTTAACAAACCAGCGTACATGATGAATCCGGAAGAGACTAAGGAACTAGATAAGCAAGTGAGGGACTTAATGGATAAGGGCTATATCCGAGAGAGCCCCAACCCCTGTGTCGTACATGTGCTTCTAGTTCCAAAGAAATACGGTACATGGAGGATGTGCGTGGACTGGCAAGCTATAAACAACATTACCATCAAGTATAGACATCCCATACCGCGGCTAGACGACATGCTGGACAAGTTACGTGGTTCTACCATTTTCTATAAGGTTGACCTGATGAGTGGTTACCATCAGGTTCGAAAGCAAGAAGGAGACGAGTGGAAAACCGCCTTCAAGACCAAGCAAGGCTTGTACAAAGCTGGCCAATGCCCCAAGTATATTCATGTGTCTCATGAACCAGGTTCTACGTGCTTGTATAAGTAAATTTGTGGTTGTTTATTTTGATAATATACTTATTTACAGCAAGAACCTCACTGTTCATCTCAAGCATCTCGAACTAGTGCTTAAATCAGTTCGGAAGGAAGGCCTTTATGCTAACCTTAAGAAGTGCACCTTCTGTACTAACCAGCTTGTGTTCTTAGGCTTTGTAGTTAGTGAACAGGGACTACAAGTAGACGAGGAGAATATCAAAGCAATCAGAGAATGGCCAACACCGACTACCACCATCCATATAAGGAGCTTTCACGGCCTAGCGAGTTTTTATAGGCCATTCGTGAAGGATTTCAGCACGGTAGCTGCACCACTCACGGCTGTGATCAAGAAGAATACATCTTTCTCGTGGGGATCATCTCAATAGACAGCTTTCAATGCACTGAAAGAGAGGCTCACGTAAGCCCCAATGCTAGCCTTGTCGGACTTCGAGGAGATGTTCGAGGTGGAGTGTGATGCATCCGGTCTAGGGATTGGAGCTGTGCTACACCAGAGGAAGCGACCAGTGGCGTTCTTTAGTGAAAAGCTTAGTGGGGCTACACTACACTATCCCACATACGACAAGGAACTCTATGCATTGGTCTGGGCATTAGAGACATGGCAGCATTACTTGCTGTCCAAGGAGTTCATCATTCACACTGATCACGAGACCCTTAAGCATTTGAGAGGCCAGACTTCAATCAAGAGGAGGCATGCTAAGTGGTTAGAATTTATAGAGACATTCCCGTATGTAATCAAGTACATGAAGGGAAACGACATCGCGGTAGCTGATGCACTGTCCAGAAGACACGCATTTATCTCTACCATGGAAGCAAAGGTGTTGGGTTTTGAGCATCTAAAGGAGTTGTATAAAGACGATCCAGAGCTGGGGGAAGCTTATCAGTCATGCGGTAAAGGAGCTTTAAGTTCGTTCTACCTACATGATGGGTTTCTCTTCAAAGACAAACGCATGTGTATACCTCAGAGTTCAATGAGAGATCTAAAATTTAAGGAGGCACACGGTGGAGGTCTTGTGGGTCACTTCGGCGTGGACAAGACATTGGCAGTACTTTTTGATCATTTATATTGGCCACATCTCAAGAAAGACGTGGAGAAGCATTGCTCAAGATGTGTTACTTGTCACAAGGCCAAATCCAGGTTACATCCATATGGACTTTATTTACCTTTGCCTATTCCTAACGCACCATGGGTGGATATTTCTATGGATTTCGTGCTAGGTTTGCCCAAGATCCGACACAAGGATTCAATCTTTGTTGTTGTGGATCGATTTTCAAAGATGGCATATTTCATACCATGTGACAAAACCAATGATGCCACGCAAACCGCCGATCTGTTCTTTAAAGAAGTGGTACGCTTGCATGGAGTAACTAGGACCATTGTCTCTGACCGAGACACAAAGTTCCTAAGCTACTTTTGGAGAATCTTGTGGAGAAAGCTTTGTACTAAGCTTCTATTCTCCACAACTTGTCATCCACAAACGGAGGGACAAACTGAAGTGGTAAGCCGTACACTTTCTGCTTTACTTAGAGTTACACTTGGTAGAAATTTAAAAACTTGGTTAGATTGTTTGTGTTTCATCGAATTCGCTTATAATCATGCCACTCATTCTGCTACTAAGATGTCACCATTTGAAGTAGTTTATGGTTTTAATCCACTAACCCTTCTTGATCTCTCGCCAATTCCCCAAGTTGAGCAAGTTAACTTATATGACCTTAGGAAAGGAGAATTTGTTAAGAAACTACATGAGAAGGCAAGGGAAAACATTTTAAAGAAGACCAGCCTCATACGGCTCAAGATAAGTCTGTTTACTTGGCAGAAAATGGAGTCCAAAACACCAAGAATCACGTGGAGATCACGCCTGAGCCTCAAGATACCGCGAGAACAAGTCTTGAAGAAGAGAGAGGACAAATGGAGCAAGAAGACGTTTTGGGAGCTAACCACGGGAAGACACTTGAAGACTTCTATCAGCTCGACTTCACTGGACCTCAATAAGATGGTATCACCAAGAAGCCAGCATGGAACGGACCAGGACCAGACACAACCGCGACTAAAGCATTTCCGACCATTGCGCGCCAAAATCAGGTATATTCAATTTATAAGATTTTTGCAGGTAAGATGACTTGTCTCAGTGGTTCTTAGCACGTCCAAGAGCCCCAGGTTCGAGCCCCAGAAGAAGGCCACAAAGATTAGGCTTAGTTCTTTTATTTTATTTTAGTTAAGTGAACTTTCCATTTTTGATGTATTTTTGCTTTTCGCGTTTTGTTAGCTTTGTAGGTTATTTTGTTGTCGTTTTTGTTGTCGTTTTTGCTTTATAAAGCTCTCTTGCAGCAGTTGTAATTTGGTTACATTTTGATTATCAATAAAGAGATGAATTTTCTTCTAAACCTAGCGGCCGCCGCTTGTTTAGAATCGTACTTGTGTTCTTGCGTGTGAGATTCACCAAGGCTGAGTGCTTGTGTGCAGTATCAGAGATCTTCCATCTCTCTGTGGTGCCATTCGATCCACCATCACGTCCCCCCCTTAACCGTCCAACATGAGAGAGCGTGAAAGCTAACTTGTTAGACTTCACCTCGGCTTAAAGACTTGTGGATTCAAGCCTTTATTCTACCACCGTTCATCCACCGATCTAGAAGAGAGAGCGTGAAAGCCAGCCTGTAGATCCCATCTTCCGCCTGTCTTAAGACTCACCCCCGAATCTTACATCATGCCCATATTCTACATATGAATGGTATAACATAGTAATTGTTTTTTTTTTTTTGAAATGATACACTATTTTCGGATTTTAAGATTACTTACATTTAAAACTTATATTATGATTAGGGTTTACATTTTTAGATTTAGAGTTTAATATATTAGATGTGGAGTTTAGTTATGTATGAATTACAAAAAATAGAACAAAAATAATTTTTGTATAAAATAAACAGATTATTGCAGATTCTATATAGACTCGCAAAGATTCTAACTATTCCGATCTATGGTAACTACTATTTCTTTATATAATTGTATTTAATTTTGTGATCATACTAAAATTGATTAATGATTATTTCTGCATGTATCGCTATTTGAATTTTAGAAACACACATACATCTTAAAAATAGATAAATAATTTTGAATGTAGGCATGTTGTTTTTTATATGAAACTAGAACAAATAGTATTCCATTTTATATAGGACAACATATTCATATTTATAATTTCATCCCTTTTAAATACTATTCTATTTATAACAAAATAATATTCCATTCTATACATAATCTCTTTTATATAAATGGAATTGATTTTTAGTTCTCTTATAGGCAAGCCCAATAGAGAACATCAAGTTGAGATCTTAAGTATATTTTAATATTTAATAAATTATTAATTTAAGTAAAAACTTAAGAACCCAAAAAAAATGTCTTATTTTAGACACTTGTCTTATTTTTAAGACACTACTAATCTTTGTTTATTCATTTTTATTTTTAAGACCCCTTATTTAGATCTCCAAAGTTGACCATTGGGGTTGGTCTTAGGCTCTCCATATCAGCAGAAATAATCCAAAAAATATTCAGCCAATCAAAACATTTTAACATGCCATGTCATCTCCACATGTTTAAGTAACAATTGCTCAAGTCCAAAAAAAATGTAGAATAGAAAGAAGCCTAATTGCTGTAAAAAAAAACAGTCCAATAATAAGCTAAAACATGAATTAACCAAAAGTTTAATCATACAGCTCAAATCAACGAACGCCCACTAAATCTGTATGATTGATTTCCAGGTCTCTGAGGGCTTCCACATAGGCAAAAATATTCAGAGAAAGAATCGGCCAATGATAATATAACAAATTGTCACATCGTTAAATCATAAAAAAGTTAACCAGTAAGAATAAGCTAATATGCCACACCATCTTTTATATAAAAGGGATTTATTAGCTCTCTTAGGTCCTCCAAATCAGCAGAAATAATCCAAAAAATATTCAGCCAATCAAAACATTTTAACACCCGTAAAATCTATCATTAGACTATATCAAACAAAGAATCTCGGTGATCTCTTGTTCCTTGATTTTTCTTTTGCTTTTTTCTATTTTCTTGATTTTCCTTTTTACTTGGTATCCTTTTCCTTTTACAGAAAATGGATCTATTCCAACACTCCCTCTAGAATCATTTTCTGTAATTTCCATTTGCTCCCTCTTGCTTGAATCATCTTCTTTTTCATTGTTCGTTACTTCTTCTTCTTTTATCTCTATTGTTGTGTAGCAATCTTCTTTGACTGGAAATTTTGTGATTAACGCTAATCATGCATCTTCAATCTTTTCAGGTTCTTTCTTCTTTTCTTCTTTTGTCTCTCTTGCTTTTTCTTTGATTATCTCCCATCTAATAATGAACTTCTGGTTATCTTCTTGAACCTCTATTAGTAGAGATGTAGTGTTCGAGGAAGGAAAACCATGGGACTGGTCACCAACGAGAGAAGAAGACGAAGGTGAACCAGGCACATTTACGATTCCTCACTACGGTCCGATAATAGATGATGAGGGACACGAGCATGCTCAAAACAGCAATCATCACGACCCACCACCAATAGAGCATAACGAGGAAGAAGAACACATAAGTGACCACGACGATGATCCAGCAGAAGCACCGCAGCAATTGGTGACTAGATATGGCCGCACAATAACAAAACCAAGGTACTTGGATGATTATGTGTTGTTGGCGGATCTAGAGAGCGAGAGATTGTTGCTCACAGTAGACGGAGAACCAGAAAACTACTACGAAGCTGCGAGATCAAAAGAGTGGATTGATGCAATGGAAAGCGAGCTAGATTCCATTGTAAGGAAAAAGACTTGGGAACTAGTTGAAAAACCGAATGGTGTGAAAGTCATAAGGCTGAAGTGGATCTTCAAGATCAAGAGGAAAGCAGATGGCTCGGTGAATAAACATAAGGTGAGGCCATTAAGTTGGTTCACAACTTGAGTGGTGTAAATGATTCTTTTGATTCCATGGCTCGTTGTCAACGGGACAGCGTCCATTTATTCATCTGATTATGACCACATGACAATATCCACAAGACAATATCCACATAGACATAAGTTGGGGAATAATTGACGGAGCCCCTGAGCCTGATTCACCTGTTCCTGCATCACCTTTGCTACAAGCAGAGGAACTTGGCCGTGGTAAACGAACCAAAACAACATCTGTTCTTTTGAAACCATATCCAGTATTTGTTTAAAGCCATAGCTCTGCTTCTCTTCCTTGGTGTCATAGTACCAGAAATTCAAAATCTCAAAGAGAAGATGAGTATAGGTGACGACAAAGAGAGAAATACAAGATCAAGAGATTATAGCCTTTTAAACTATTTCGCTTAAGCCCTAGATTTTTGGGGAAAGTTTAAGATTTATCAATAAATATTAGATGAAAATTTCTTGAGATAAAACTAAATCAAGAAAATTTCCATAATATCTAGATATTTCTAAAAATTAATCCTTATCCCTAGCAAATAGTATTCCTTCTTGCAACAAAAAAAAAGGAAGTTTTTGAATAAATTCAATCATGCTTCAAAAATTTGAAATACCTTTTGCAAAATTGGGCGAATGATAAGCTCTTCTTCTTCTCAAAACCAGAAACTCACACTCTCTCTCTTTCTTAATGAAAAATCGGTTTTGTGTCTAAAGAATGAGAGAGTGTGTGGGGTTTATAAAGAAGAAATATTTTGGACAAGCATGCAAGTGGGAATTTAAAATTGTGGTCAAAGCACAGTTATCTATGGTCAAAGGAGCGTGCTTTTACCACAATTCAAATTCAAAAGTGAGAGGGAAGAAGAAAGAGGGGGAAATTTGAAAATTTCCCTTGGCGCGAGATCGAGTGAAACGGGTCGATCTATCACTCGATCTCACACCCATTTTTCTGTGATCGAGTTGCTAGCTCGATTAGGTGATCGATCTGAAATGAATCGAGTGTTGGATAGACCATTGTCCTCGTTTCAGGGTCTTTCCGGTCGCGATCGAGTGAATTGATCGATCCTTTGGTCGATTTTAGCTCCACGATCGAGTGAATCCAGTCGATCTTTCACTCGATCTTCTGCCTCTGCTTCTCCTTTCTTTGCCTTGTCAATTCCACGAATATGTACCTTGGCTCTTGGGCTTCGCCGAGGTGATTTATCTCTGCCTCTCTCCATCATCACGAGCTCATTATATAGGGAAAGGGAAATTAGGTTTAGGGATTTTAAAGAAAGAAAATGGGCTAAAATGAACATGGATATTGTTTAATAGAATTATACTCGGGCTTTGAAAGAAATGGGGTAGATTTATCTAACTTAAATCTTATTTTTAACTAACCTCAAAAGCTTTAAAAAAACTGCCCCTAAATCTAAGATCGGGGATGTCACAGTTTTGATTATGTTTCTTCTGAGATTCCTATAGATGCTGCTCCCATCACCGAAAATTCGAATCATACTGCAGATGTTTCTTCTGAAAATGAATCATCCTCATCATTGTTGGCAAACTCAAATCAAAGATATAATGTTGCTCAAATGAGCTTATTGAAGTAGAAACCTAAGATAGCTCATAGAGCTTTATTGAAACAAGAAAGTAAAAGTAAGGAACGTTGGTTTTGTCAGAGTTATTTACCTTTGGAGGCACTTCTACCGCTTTGATTTCATAGAAAGACACTTTTAGAAACCAAGGCACTTTGTTATGTTTTTTGGAAGTGAAAACTCTGTTTTGTCCCTCTCTTGCGTTTGTGTTGCTGCGGTGATTTTTTTAGGAGGAAAAAGAGTGTGGGGACCACTTGTGGTTTGGAGTAGAATAATTAATTGAGTTGAGTAGGAATAGATTTCTTGGGGCATTGGCTCAGATCTTGGATCTGCGTATGGCTCAGATCTTTGATTCATCACCTAAAAGAAACAAGTGGAATGGAGACAAAGAAAGAGCCAACAAAAGTGTTTGAAGATAATAGTGCATGTGTCGCACAACTCAAAAAAGGTTATATCAAGAGCGACCGAACGAAGCATATCCCTCCAAGATTTTTCTCCTACACACGAGAGCTCGAGAAGAATCAAGAAGTGGATATTCAATATATTCGGTCATGTGACAATGCTGCCGATCTCTTTACCAAATCGCTTCCAAAGACAATATTCAGAAAACACGTTCAAAGTATTGGAATGCGTCATCTAAGAGATCTATGAAGAAAATATGATATCCATCATTTCCAGGATGAGATTATGTTACTGTACTCTTTTTCCTTTGTCATGGTTTTTATCCCATTGGGTTTTTCCATGATAAAGTTTTTTTAACGAGGCAGTACATTATACTTCATTAGTAATGGATAATCAAGGGAGAGTATTATGAAATGAATTATCCATTCACATCCATAAAATGGATTTGATTGTCCTTCAAATCCACCACCTCATACTTCTATAAATATGAGTTATTCCTTTGTAATTTATGAGACGCATGAAAAATAAGAAAAAGCTTTATCCTCTCTCTATCACTAAAGACACCCTGAGTTCACCTCCGATGTGGAGAGCTACGTCTCAGGGGTCAGTCTCAACCCGACAAAATCTAATAGTATGAAGAACACAAGTCTTAAAAACAGAGAACTTGTAAGAAAGCTTACAAAGTCTTATAAGCGATACCTAAAACATTTGAAGGTGTTACCATTTTATACACAAGGGTTTACAAGGTAACCAAACTTAACTAGAGATAATTAGTTTACCTAATGGGCTTAAAGATAACCAACTAAATAAGCCAATCCTCTAAGTCCAATAGAGTCTTCTTTATGCTCAGATATTAGACCTATTTCTCAACATACTCCACCTTGGCCTAATATCAATCTTCAACACCAAACTTCTTCTTGTTTTTATCTTCATACTCTTCCATGGATATCATCTTTCGGATATACACCACCTGGCATGCCTCAGCTTCTTCAAGCTTGAGCAATGTTCAGCAAGTCTAACACATCATTAAACTTGCCCACATGAACAACTTTAGTCAAAATATCAGCTGGGTTCCTGCTAGTGTGAATTTTCAGAACATCAACCTCACCATCATCTATAATTTCTCGGATGAAGTTGTACTTCACAGCTATGTGTTTAGTGCATTCATGGAACACGCTGTTATTCGACAGACATATCGCACTCTGCGAATCACACCACACTTTTACTGCACCATGTTTCACACCAAAATCTTCAAGCAAACCCTTTAACCAGATTGCTTCCTTCACAGCTCCAGTCAGTGAGATATATCAGCTTCAGTGGTAGATAATGCCACAACCTGTTGCAAACTTGACCTCCATCTAACAACATTTCCTCCCACTGTGAACACATAACCAGAAATCGATCTCCTCCTATCCAAATCTGCTGCAAAATCAGAGTCACAAAATCCTTGAATCTGAAAGTCCTTCTACTTGACATACAATAAATGAGTATCAACTGATCCCTTGATGTATCTAAGCAACCACTTAACAGCTTCCCAGTGAATATGACCAGGCTTGATCATAAATCGACTCACCAGCCCAATTCCATAAGCTAAGTCAGGTCTAGGGCCTACCATAGCATACATTATGCTACCTACAGTAGAGGCGTAAGGAATTACCTAAGTGTCTATGCCTTCTTCATCGCTTTTGACTGAAGACAACTTGAAGTGCCCACCGATTGGTGTAAGAGACTTCTTAGTATCACTCATTCTGAAGTTCTCAATCACTTTCTTCAAGTATTTGGTCTGAGATAAACACAATGTTCCCTTTACTCGATCTCTGTCTATATCCATACCGAGAATTCTTCTTGCAGCTTCCAAATCCTTCATCTAAGGTTGAACTTAGCTGCTCCTTAAGCTTTCTCACGTCTGACATGTCTCTTGCCGCTAGCAACATGTCATCTACATATAGTAACAAATATATGTAGTTTCCTTCTAAAATATCTTTTGTGTAGACACACGGATCACACTCACTTCGGCTGAAACCTTGAGACTTCATAAACTGATCAAACCGCTTGTTCCATTGTCTTGGAGATTGCTTTAAACCATAAAGCGATTTCTTTAGAAAACAAACTTGATCTTTCTTAGATTTATCTTCATATCCTTCTGGCTTATACATATACAGATCTTCCTCTAAATTACCCTGCAAGAAGGTTGTCTTCACGTCCAGTTGCTCTAACTCCAATCCAAGTTAACCACAAATGACAACAGTGTTCTTAATGACACATGTTTTACTACAGGCGCAAATACCTCCTGATAGTCAATCCCTTCTCTTTGTGAGAAGCCCCTTGCGACAAGCCTTACTTTATATCTATCAGGCTCTCCAGCTATTCCTGGTTTGATCTTGAAGAGCCATCTACAGCTGATGAGTTTTCTGTTCTTTGGTTTATCCACAAAAACCCATGTTTTATTCTTTAACAAAGAATCCATTTCTTCATCAGTTGCTCCATTCCACTTATTCCAGTCTTTACTTGCTCTTGCTTCAGTAAAACTTTTTGGTTCTTTAACATTCATCATCTCAAACACTGATAACGCGAATGCAACCTCTTCATCACCCAAGACGTAATCTTTCAATCTCGCATGAAGATTTATTACTCTTCTTGGACGATCAACAACTGTCTGATAATTCCTCAGACTTGTCGTGACTGTCTACCTCTGCTCTGGTGATTGTTCATCCTCTTCACTGTCATCTGAAAATTCCTGAACATCTCCACCTTGATCAGAAAACCCTTCATCTTGCAGAGTATTCTCTACTGACTTCTCTGTATATACTCTTTTGACCACAATCGTTGACTTCTTCATATCTTCCTGCGCTGGCTCCACCTTATCAAGAACATCTTTGTAGACCTGTTATTCATGAATCTTGACGTTTCTACTTGTAGTACATTTGCTTTCTTCTAGGAGCCACACCTTATATCCATTTGTACCAGTTGGATATCCAATGAAGATTCCTTTTATAGCTCGCGGCTTGAGCTTCCCTTGGTCAACATGTACATACGCAAGAGCTCCAAACTTTCTCATATGCTTGTAACATGGTTTCTTCCCAAGCCAGACTTCTTCAGGGCACTTGAAACCAATTGTAGCAGATGGTGATCTGTTGATTACATACACCGCAGTAGCCGCTGCTTCAGCCCAAAATTTCTCTTCTAAACCTGACTCATTTAGAAGACACCGAACCTTTTCCATGATGGTTATGTTAAGCCACTCCGTTTTGCTGCGGAGTATACGTACATGTTCTATGTCTTCCAATACCATTTTTCCTGTAAAACTCATCAAACACATTGTTGCAAAACTTTAATCCATTGTCAGTTCTCAAGCACTTCACCTTCCTATCAACCTGATTCTCAACTAAATTCTTCCAATCACAGAACTTAGCAAACGTCTCATCTTTAGTCTTAAGGAACCAGATCCAAACCTTTCTAGAATGGTCATCTATGATTGATACAAAATACTGATTACCTGACACTGATAGATGCACACTTGGTGAACGCTAGAGATCAGCATGCACATAGTCAAGAACATGCTTTGTGTCATGCTTTCCTGCTTCAAAACTGACCCTCTTCAATTTTCCCATCACACAATGCTCGCAGAAGACTTCTTCACCAACGTCTTTCTTCTTTAAGATACCATCTCTCACCAAGACTTGCATATTTTTGTAGCTCATGTGGCCTAATCTACTGTGCCATAATGGAACCTGAACTTTAGCATTCTCAACTTGACAAGACTCCTCTGTTATTGTCTCTCCATCAAGAATATACAGCCCATTCTTCAGAGTTCCTTTCAATGCAAGCTTGTTGTTCTTATGGAACATGATTTTACCAGCTCCACCAGAATGTACAAAACCAAGCTTATCCAACGTTCCTGTGGATATCAGGTTTCTTCGCAGAGAAGGCACATATCTCACATTGTGAATTATCTTAATTGATCCTCCATGAGTGTTTAGCCTTATAGAACCAATCCCGAGAGTTTCAACTGTGTGAAAATCACCAAGCCATATCTTGCTTGCTTCTTTCTCATTGAAATTCTGAAGCATGCTATTTTTGTGCTGCTTTGCAATACCCAAGTATTACTATCGATTGTAGTACTTTAGGTTATCAATCCATTTCAGGTTAAAAGACAAGGAATACAAGAACTTAATAAAGCTAAGTTAAATATGAGAGTGAAGGAAAGATTTTATGATATTAAAGAAAACAAGTGATATCTAAACATTTTGAGAACATAAGTAAATGAATGATTTAAAGAACTTTTAACCACAGCAAGTTAAGTAAATGATTGAAGTGGTTTTATATAATTCAAAGCTTAAAAACAATCCAAGGTTGAAGTTCATATTTTTGGGATTAAGAGTTTGTTCTTGGTGAATAATTATACTTTTCAAATACATATATAAATGTGCTATTCTTAAGTCTAGGAAACAAAGCTAGATCAGTCCATTTTCGTGGTAGAAACTCTTTCATCAATCATCCTTTCAAAGCTAATCATCATTAGTGAAAGATTGATTGATGAACATTAAGTAAAGATCTTAATAAGACTTGATAAGTACCCTTTGCATCCACTTTCATGTGAAAGGTATACAAATCTCTTGGTTTGGGCTTAAGGGATCTCAACTCAATCCTTTTGTGACAAGGAAATCTCTATGATCATAATGCCTTCATCAAGGTCATCAAGCATTAAGACCTCCAAACCAAGAAAGAATAAGAATTAAAACTTAAAACACCAAGAACATCCCCTCAAAACCCCTTTGATCTCCTCAACATTGAACTCTAATAAATCTACTCACTAGACATGTTTAAGCTCTTACTATCCATAAGGTAGAAGATGTTAAACATGTATAACTAAGAAAATATGAAGATGGGGCGAAATTACTTAAGAAAATAATGAAGAACAAGCTTAAGAACACTAGAAAGACTTTAAAAGAGAGAATAAGAGCTTTTCTTGATTTATTTAGAATAAGAAGACTTGATTAAAAACTGAATGATTATTACAAG
>JAHZTW010000001.1:363102732-363121470 GCA_020283515.1 Alliaria petiolata
AAGACGCATGAAGACGGATCGAAGCTTGAAGACCCGTTCGATGACTCGGTTCGACGAGGCTTCGTCGAAACTTCTCTCCAGGATGAAGTTTCGACGACTTGTTTCGATGAGCTTGGTCGAAATTCTCCCAGAAAAACTCTTTTTGTCTTCTTTATGGGTCTCTCCTATAAATACTCTTTAGACCTAATTTTTTATCCCAACTTTTATTCTCTTGTTCTTAGCTTAAAAACTTTTAGCCACCTTGGGCAAATACTTTGTTTAAGCTTGAATCTTTTGAGTTTAATGCATTATCTTTCTTAGATTTCTTGTTTTATCTTTCTCTAATCATGTTTAACCTTTCTCTAATCTTTGATTTGATGGGTTTAAGTATGGTTAGTGAGTAGTTCCTTAGAAACTTGGAAATAAATTAGATTTAGGGTTTTCTAATGGATTAATCTTGCAATCTAGGATAGATTCTTTCATTCTCTTCTTATTAAGTGATTCCTAATGCCAAATAGCTAATCCTTGCTATTTTGGATCATAAGCATTTCATACACCCACCAAATGTTTGATGAAATGCTTGAACCAACTTAATAAGAGATTTACATTTCTAGCCTAAGACATTAGATGTCTAGAGTGTTTATCATACCATTTAGACTTGTTATTAATGCTTGTTGATTATCTTAATGCTAAAACATCATTAGTTCATTAGGATGATTAACAAAGGGATTTGAGCCACACATCATGGTCTAATCTAAATTAAGTGTTCTAGGTATAGAGTTAGCTTGATTAGTTGCTTAAATGATTGCAAGGTTGTCCATTTAGTTTCCCAAATCAATGATTCCATCCCTAGGTTTCGATTTAGTCAATTGATAATCTTGCTTAGTAGTAATCCTTGCTTAGTATCTTGATTAGTAGTGATTAAGGCTTTAGTTTCATAGTTTTGCTCTAGTAGTACCTCTTTTAGTTTGTGTTTAGCTTTCAATACTTGTTTGTGACTTGCTTTTATCATTTTAGCTTAGCTTAGACTTAACTTTGTATTCTTATTGCATCATCTCCCAAGATGGATTGATACCTCAATATATTACAATGATATGAGCAATTGAGGAATTGCTTGCGAGTGTAAAAACGCTTGTTTCAACAAATTAAAATGATCTAATCCCACTTTTACTAAAGCATAAACATTCTTTTGGAGCAACTTGCAAATGGTACCTTTTGGTCCGGATACATGGGTCGATTGATCGGTATCTAGATCGACTATTCTGAGTAGTTTATGTTGGGATCGATCGATCTCATAGCAGTTGGTCAATCTTGACATTGACCGTAAATTTGTTCAAGCACCGAATTGATCGTTCTGGATGTGGATCGATCGATCTATGTATCTTTTGAACTATTGTACCGTTCGACTTGAAATGACCACCAAATGAAAGCTAACACAATTTCCCAAGACTTTCATGAAGACTGTGGAGGTTAAATGCATCACACACGACGGCATATGTTTCACACACTTTAGCACCGACTTAGGGAGACTATTTCCTTTTTCTTCTATCATTGGTTTTGGGCTTTTAATTAAATTATGTCGTTTTTGCTTCTTTCCTAGGTTAGGGTTTTTGATTGTCATCTCCTGTTTAAACAAGCCGTTAGGCTCTATTATATTCAGTTTTTGAAGTTTAACAAACGTATATAGGAAACTACTTCTCCATTTTTCTATTTTTCTTTATATAAGGATCAATGATTCTATTTTTCTTGTTTATTCTTATATATTAAAAAAAAGAAAAAAAGTAGATTTTTATCTGCGAAAGAAATTTTTTGTGTTCTTACTTGCTTAAAGTTTTGGGACCTTTAACATCTTTGACTCGACACAAGTCAGCATTTCATCTCTAACATTATTAATAATCAAATAACATGTATAGCCACGGCATGACCAAAAATGTGATTTACTTGAGTGGCGGTTGAGAACACTACAAACTCAGAAGAAGGAAAAAATTATAATTGACGAATGACAGTACTTAAACAGTCTATTGCCATTGTAGCTATCGGTGATTTGTTTTCCATAAGTACATACTATATGCTTTCAATGCGTTTTGGAGTCGTTTGAAATCATCATTGTAGGAATTCTTCAGGATAAAGATTCCAATACAAATCAAACTGTTTGAATGCTTCTTTTGTTTCTTAACCATTTGAGCTATAGACTATGGCCATTGAAAAAAAATATGTATATCTTAACACAAAGATATCTTTTAATTCTAACAAGGTAACAATATGCATTGAGAAAAGATTGTTATTAAAGATGAATTACACTTGGATCCACACATGGCACTTGCTTATTGGCTTTTACAAAATGTTGAGCGTGGGTTCGTTTTACAACATGACAGCTTTAGAATAAGTAGATACCGTCAATTCTAATAAACCCATAATAATGTCCGATTCCTATGACTTCGTCTTTCTGCGGGAATTCGGCTAATTCGTATCCGAACTAATAGAAGTGTAGCGGATTAGTACCTCAACTATTTTGGTGTGCGAATTAGTATCCAAACTCGTAAATAATTGAAAATCAATACACAAACTTTACGTTGGCTAGCCAAAAACAACTCTAACCAACTTCCCGTGAGTCAACGTTCACAATCCGTTAACGGAGATGACTCGGCTGCCACGTCAGATTCCACATACGCAAAACGACGTCGTTTTGATCATCGAAAGTCGAAAAAAAAAAAACCAAAACGACGTCGTTTTGGTTGTGTTGAAAAAAAAAATACAAAACAACTAATCTTCTTCTTCCTCGATCCCGAAAGAAATCAAATTGGGGAAGTTGAAAACCCAGATCCGTTAGTTCTCGAAAGAAATCAAATTGGGGAAGTTGAAAACCCAGATCCGTTAGTTCTTCTCCTTCGTCTTCAATTTTATATGTAGCTTTTGTGAAGACCAAATTTTCAACCCCCCTTCCTCCTTTGATTAAAATCTAGGGTTACCGAGTTCGAGCCGTTGGTATTTTCATGTTCGTAGTTATCAAAAAGCGTAGAAACCGACGTAAAAGCATGAGCAGTCGACGATTGAAGACGCCATCTCTCGCCGTTTCTTAAAGGTATCATTCATCATTTCCAAATGTTCATGAAACATAAAAGTGAAAAGTTCCACTCTGTTCATCAATATTGGCTTATGCTCTGCTCAAACTAATATAATTAACTGTGCATTTGGTTCATTGATTAAATAAAGGTTCGAATATTTGTGGAGTTACACATCTTTTTCATTCATATGAGGAGCTTCAGTTTTTTAATCTAATATAATAGGAGTTGGAGAAAATGTAATCACTAATTGTAAGAGTAGTAAAGTAGTTATGAAAGAAAACAAAGAATAAGTTTCTCTTCCCAGAGACCGTACCAGTTTTCAAAATGAATTGGATAGATAGGCGGCCAAGATGAACAAACCTAAACTCCAAGAGAAGAAGAGAATAAAGAGGTATTGTAAAGTTTTCAAGGTTTTTTTCCTGGTTTTGGAATTGAATCAAGCAAGATAGTAGTGCAGAGAGTTTCACTGGTTTGACAAACATGTTTGATGTCTGTCTGGTAGGTCTACAAGAATTAACTATTCATATCGCCAAGAATTAGCTCTTCTTAGGCGTTTAATTGTTTTCTATATGCTAGAAATTAAAAACAAAACAGATGATAGTCATGTATATTCGGTATCAATTCATTTCGTTAACTTGCCTAACAATTGTTCAATTTTTCTACTTTTTATTCGATTACACTGAAGTTCCTGGATACAGGAAAAAAAAAACAGGAAAAAGACAATGTGAAAAGGACAAAGTCAGAGAAAGGTCGAGAGATAAAGAATGAAAGTGTGAGAGGAGTGGCAAGGAGCAACACAGGAACAATATGTAGTAGGAAAATGGAGACGTGGTCTATATTAACTATGCAGTGTTTCAATGGGGTTTTGCTCAGCTTTTTCATAAACCATTTTCGGTATCAGCAGTTTTAAATGATTTCACCTTTGCAGAAGTTACAAGGACAAGAATTAGAACCCAAGTCGGATCCAGAGATACCCAAGAAATTTTAGGCATACCAGAATTAAACATTGGGTTGGTAATGCGGAAGGACAATATTAAGCTGCTGAGAGGCATCGTCCTACATGAAAGGAAGTGAGAATATTGAAGATGCTTATTACGGTCTAAGAACAGAACATAGCGTCTCATAGATCAACTACAATAGTTAAATTTACAAGCATACAGATTGGTCGAAGCCTCAAGGGTTTTAAGTTTTGTCTTAAACAAGGAAGTTGCTTGGAGGACACCCAATGTCTGATATATCCTAATCTTGGCGGTCGCACGTAGTTGCTATTACAATGCCAGTCCCATACGTAAGGTAGAATTAGTTACACAACAAACTTTTTTTAATTTATTTGCATTTACAAAAATATGCACAGTCGTATTTTCCACCTTATTTGCATCAACTGAAAAAATATGGACCTCCTTATTCGCCTTACAAACTGGTGGTGGGGATATTTGATTACTTAAAGTCGAGAAAAGTTAGTTGTTCTCACAGATTAAGCATTTTTCTTTGTTTCTCTCAGATTAGTATCTCTCACTTAAGTTATGGTTATGTTGTTGGGTTAGTTGAAGAAAACATGTGCATCTTTGCAAACATGTGCGTCTAACCTCTCAAGGTCCATTAATTCCCACTTCCCAGGAATATAGTATTCATCTGCTCGGTATAGCGGGTTAAGATAGGAGAAAAAATTCCATGTTAAGTTCTTTACATTAAAATTCGCAGAGAAAATGTATGTAATATAGTCTCTAAGTGCTTCACAATTTAAAACAAACATTAAAAAGTATTATCTTTTGAATTTATAATGTTTGAAATTTAAATTTGAAATTAACATATTTATTTTAAGGTTTTCTGCAAATAAACCATTCATTGTGTTTTCGTTTGCAACTCTACCCTCTACTCTTGAAAAATACAGGTCAAGTCTATCAGCTCTTGGTCAACCCGCAATATAACCCTCAGTTTTAACAGATGTTATATTATAACGGATATTAAAATGCAGCGTTTTGAAATTAACATGTAGTTTTTTTAGCACACATGTTAATCTTGTAGTTTTTTTAGCACACATGTTATATCTTCATATCACTGAGTTTCTTTTAACCGCTAAAGTTTAATTATTCTATAATACCCATATAAAAGTAATCTCCACACAACAGTACAAGGACAGTATGGAACTCTTTTTTTTTCCGATCAACAAAAAGTAGGAAACGCTGTGAGCATTAATCACACCTCGGAAAACCCAGATTTTATCATGCACATCAATTTATAGATTCATCAGTTGAATCTCCAACTCCTAATTTACATAATCTAAAATCGAATCAACTTTATCACCTAATCTCCCAATTTTCATCTAGTCGACTCAACTTTATGCCACGTGTCAACCCTCAATTGGACCTTCCCGTGAACACAACGTTCATCTTCGTCAAGTCCTCGCGTCTCACGGCCACCACTTCCTCCGGTCTAGCACCGTCGAAGATCCAGATAAGACAAGAACATAACCCTTTCGAGATCTCTGGATCGCTATCTGCTCTAAACCTCATCCTCCCACACTAGATCTTGATCTCTAACCAAATCTGAGTCGTGCATCCCGTGACTTGGTTCGCCGGAATACGAGTCGGCTCATCGAGATCTTTGAATCGCTATCTGCTCTAAACCTCATCCTCCCAAACTCGTCATTCGATTGGTTCAGTTAAAGACAAGAACTCAAGACGAGGAAGCGGAGCTTGTCGACTGAGGTTGATGTTCCTAAGGGAGCTTCTACGGAAACGGTCATGAAAGAAACATGGAATTCGTGGCTTGAGGGATTTGGATTCGATTTCGAACCGAAATTAAGATTGATGTTGGAATCACACATGCATCTAATACTTTTAGGAGACAATCTGGAAGAAAAAGTAGGGTTAGAGAAAGATTTTCCCGTAGGTCTGAAGGTAGAAATCAATGGAGAAGAAGCAGCGGATTGCAACAGCGATGAAATTAGATTTTTGATTTTTTCCCCAAATTGATTTAGGGTTATAAAATAAAGAGCCAGCTGTTTTTTTTTTTCAAAACGACAGAAGTTATTAACTTCATGTTGTTTTTCTCTTTTTAAACGCAACGTTTTACATTCCGTTTCATTTTCAGACGACACCCATTTTTGCCACGTCATTAGCCGAGCTTTATATTGCGGATTGGCCAAGAGCTGATAGAGTTGACCTGCATTTTTCGAGAGTGCAGGGTAGAGTTGCAAACGAAAACACAATAAAGGATTTATTTGCAGAGAAAACCCTTATTTTAAATAACAACTAATTATAATTACAATCCACGCGTAACGTGCACCAAACTCTAGTTTCTTTTATATAAAATAGATAGATTTTGAGACTTCTGGAAGCCTCCATGTAGACAAAAATAGTACTCAAAATAATCAGCCAATGAGAATAGAAGAAGTTGTCACATCCTCTCCCCATGTTTCTCCTCTCCACATGTTTAATCAAACGCTTTTGCCACATCGCCACTTCTTCAAGATCCCATTCCATCTCTTTAACGGTTTCGCAGGCACTTCCAATTCTCTCCACTTCATTGTAACGATGATTCATCTTCCTCAAACTCTTCGTATAATCTATTTACCCCTCAAATCAATTCATCTTCCAAACGTCAATTTCTCTCTAATTCCTGATTACCTCTATCTTAAAAGTTCAATCGATGAACTTACGGCAGCCACGGGTTAGTCTTCACGAAACAAACCTGGTCTTGATTTACCCAGATGGAGCTCAACAAATACTTCTCAGAAATTTCTACAAAGAGAAGCGGCCGAGGGAGAAGAAGAAGTTGGTCGGGAAGGAACGCAGAAGGGAGAAGAATAAGATGGCAGAGTAGAGCACAACCATCGTCCTCACATAGAAGTAAGGTAACCCAAAAAACTTTACACCCAATCACTCGTTAACCTAGCGTATGGTTTTTTAGTAATTGTGAGGATTATAAGAGGCTATTTGGGGCATGCGAAATAGGGGTTTATAAGATCCATAAATAACTATACAATCCACACGTAGTGTGGGCAAAACATTAGTGACATATTAAAAAAAGAAAAACTTTCCTTCTTCTCATATTTTTAACTTCCATTTTATTAGTAAAATTGATTTAGTTTTGAAATTCTATTAGACAAACTATATTTGTTAATATATCATTGTTTAAATTTCTTCGGACTCCTTTTAGAATAGAAACATTTTTTTGCTAATATATTGCATGTAAAAACAAGAACACATACTATGTGAACAAGTAAAACTAGACTTACTATTTCTTTTCTAGTTTTTGTAGGACTGTACCACATTATTCATTTTTAAAAATTACCATTTTATATATTAAAATTGCTGATTACACAGTTTTAAGAAAATTAAATTATGGCATGTGTAAAAAACGTCAATATACTTTTTAAGTTAATTGCAACATTAATTCAGCATGTATGGAAATAAAATGAAACAAAGAATAATTAGATGGGATAAAAAAATTGTTGTCCACGTAAAAAAGAGGTGGAGAGGTTGAAAAAGAATGAAGGATATTTTTGTCTATTCTATATGTCAAACAGTACATGATGGTTAGTTGTTTCATTTCCAAATCACTATAGCTATATTCTTAATTGTCAGATTCAATATGGCTAGTAAACAAATTGACTCTTACAAGATTTAATGAACTAGTTAATATTTGTTTTACACAACAACAATTTCTACCTTATGACATCATCAATTTCTCTCCCATCCCAACTCTTTCGTTGAAAATTATAAAAGTTTTCTCATTTAGTTATTCACCTAAATACCACATTAGTAAAGCAAGAGCTCAAAAGCCCTTAATTGTTCCAAAAAAATCTACTATACCTTTTAATGATCTACATACCTCATATGGGTTCCATACTCTTTTAATGAATTGCACAATTCCGAAAATAGCATTCATTATTTTCTAAATTAATAAAATTTTAAAAATAAATCAATTTAAAAATTAATTAATAGAAAAAAAATCGCTGGGAAAAAAAAAATTCGCTGGACAAAAAAAAAAATTCGCTGGACATAAAAAGAAAAAACAAATCGCCGGAAAGCACTCCCACCATTGAAGCTAGAGATTTAAATCAAAGAATTTGTTTTTGCTATTTTTGGGTTTATGATTAAATTAACCATTTTGTTATTTGATTCTTGTACAAAACCAATTTCAGTTTTGTAAATGGTAATTTTTTTTTCAATTTAGATTTACAAATTTTTCTTTCTTGGAAAAATTTTAGTTGATTTTTTTAGATGTGGTTTTTGACTGTGCCGTTTTTAACACGTGTTTTCTTTTATTTTTTAATTCACTTTTTTAGATGTTGTTTTTAGTGGTGCAATTTTTTAAACACAACTGTTTTAATTTATTTTTAAAGCTTAGTCGTACCAAATAATTTTAATACCAAAATTGTCTAAGTTGTTCATAATAATACACACATTTGTACCTAATAAACACATAGTAATACATAGTGGTTGTTTTAAAATCCCCTCTTATTGAACTAATGATTTCTAAATGTCTTACCAAATCCTATGTTATTCAATCAAGAATTTATAAAAAGTAAATCAAATCCCTTGTTATTAGAAATATTTTAAGTAGTAGATTTAAAGAGATTTGTAATGATTTTATGATGTTTTGATTGAGTTTCCTAGTTAAAAATATAAAATTTCAAATCTCATGGTTTTAGGTGGGATTTGATATAACTTAAATAACAAATCATAACAACTTCCGTAATTCAACCAAATAATATAAAAACTCATTAAAACTCAAATCATTCAAAATCACTTCAAATGTTAAGTTCAATACACCATTCACTCTATCCATTACGATCATTAAGGCATAATTTAAACNCCCCCCCTCCCCCGCCCTCAAAAGAATATTTGAGGATTCAGTTGAACACGTTACAACCCCCAAAACAACCAATATACTTTGGGATGCAGCATTTTATTAACTTTTCCAGAAGCATGCAATTGGTAATTCAGCAGCGTTGATTGCCATTCATAGATATCTGCAGACACACTATCCAGTTCCCTTCTCACCAACAAGATTGTGCCAGGGTCACCTCCCCGTTCCTCAAAGACAACAAATAGATTACCACTTAGTTTGAGCCACAACATTGGCACATAGTACGTACAAATTTAATATCTAAAAACATATTAATCGTAGCTTAAGAGGGGAAAAAGATAGTGTCTTTATCATTAATCTCATAACAAAAAATCATTCAATCAGCTCAAGAGATGGAAGTCTCCTTCTAGGTTTCAGAAGGAAGGAGGCTTGCTTCAAACATATAAAGATGGAATATTTAAAAGCTTTTTTACCATCTCTCAGAAGACTCTCCACAGTTTCTTAAACACTTGTTCTCGTTAAGTGTTCTCTTATAAGAACACTCGCTGAAAGATCCAATTGCTTTATATGCAAGCCAGTGACGTCCCAAATCCATACCTGACGAGAAGTGAGTTGCCTCAATCTTTTCCTTTTGAGCAACCGAGTCTCAATCTTTGGCTGTGATACCAATCTTCCTATCAATCCCAAGGGTGAGATATGTGTAATGCATTAAAAGAAAATTAACAGCTTTATAAGAAACTTCAATTCTTATCTTCATTGAGTAAGACATTCATAAGCTTTTGCTTTTGATCAGTACCAAATCACATACATAAAATTCACAACTTGGTGATAAAAGCACGATCGAATACACATAAATTTGATTCGTCATAGCTAAACCAACAAAGACTAAAAAAGCAAAACAGGAGCACTAAAAGTGACGTGGACATCAGTACCACTCCAACCGTACCAGAGGAGAGAAGCTGCATTGGCGCTAATCCGGAGCTAAACAAGCTTGCACTCGAGGTTGAACCAGTTGCCAAGCTTGCACTACAAGAAAACAGCGAATTAGCGACTGCATGTTGCGTCTGATTATGCAGTCGCAAAATATCGCGACTTATTTGCGTCCGTTTTGCTACTTATCGTCGCTAATTGGCGACTGATATTAATAGTCGCAAAACAGTCGGAAATGTGCGATGTTTTGCGACTAATACTTAGTCGCCAATTAGCTGTCACCAAACAGTCGCAAATTTACAACGGTTTTGCGACTAAGACTTAGTCACAAATTAGCAGTCGCCAAAGAGTCGCAAATTGGCGACTATATTGCCAAATTACTTTTCTAGCTAAGACCCAAATGTTTTATGCCCAATTTCACTTAATCTGCTCCAAATCATTTCACTTAACCCGACTTCATTTCAAAAAACCCTAATCGAACAAAATCTCATTTGCTGGAAAAAATAACAAAACCTGATCATATGAATAATTTACATATATATATGCTCGATGGCAGAATATGTAACATAAATAATTTCATAATTAATTATCAATCTAAGTATATTTATGATATTCAGATTTGTAATCTTAGTGTTTATAATTTAAATCAAAATTAAATTATGATTTTATCATATAGCAATGAATATTAAGAACATAATTTATGGTTACGTGAAAATTGGATATTGGCACCAAAATTTTCATTCCTGGGTTAAATTGTGAGAACCAAAAATATTTTAGTGTTTTGGTGTGTAAAGTTTAATTCCTGGGTTACCAAATTTTAGGCAAATTGGTTTCCCGGTTAAATTATGTTAACCGGCAAATATTTAGAACATTAGACAGAAATAGCCAAAAAATTTTAGAACATTAGATTGAACTGTGGATTATGATGTGTACTTGTTAAAAGTACTTGAACTTGCTTAATTGATATGTGACATTCTACTGTGAATTATTTTTACTTGTTACGCGTTTGTATTTGCTTCGTTGATGTGTGAGATTGGATAGTATTGTGGCTCGACTATGTCATCTTAACAAATTGTTTAGTTCTCTTGACAGTTTGTTTCTTTTTTTCCTGTGTACACTTTCTGTGAGATTGGATAGGTTTGGTCGCGACAAGGGAGCACTGGTCCGGAAGATTACTAAAATTTTTACAAACAAATTTGATGGTCCCTATTATAGCTAGACAGTTGAGCCTCGGGAAAGACAACAAAGATACTTCATTGAGTTTGCGGTAAGATGTTCTCTCCTAAAACCAATATATGTTTGCTTGTAATTTTTCACTAACATGATTCTCATGTCTATGAAATGTAGAAAATGCACCTGGGATCCCATATTGTCAGGGAAAGTGCAACAACACTTCGAGATTATTTGTCAACGACGGATGAAAGACATGGTTAGCCGTGTGCGTACTTCTCGAAAATGGCCTAATTGGATTAAAGATACACTCTGGAAAGAGATGACCACCTACTGGGACACAGAAGAAGCAAAAGAAAAGAGCAGTGCCACATCTACTCCTTATGACCGTAAAGGTCTTGGTCCTCCCACTCACTTATCACGCCATCAGTCATATGGCCAAATCCAACAGGAAATGGTAAGTTAGAGTTACATATCTACATTTTATATTTTTTTAACCTCTGCAATTTTAAAGTGTGTTCATTATGTAACATTTCAGGAAGAGGAGTTGAAAAGACCGGTGAGGTTTTTATTAAGACACATACAAAACAAGATGGGACGTTTGTCGATCTTAAGGCAAAGAGCATCACTGAAGAGTATACTCAGAAATTGTCCAAGGTCATGGAAGGTGATACACCTCGAGAGCTCTCCATAGATGAGCAAAACAACCTATTTCTTCAGGAAAATAAACATTCTTCACTAACTCGTTTCTATTTTTGATTTCTTGTTAGGATGTTTGAGTCTGATTTCTTGATGTTATTTATTAAAGAGCCTACTATGTTTTCTTTTGCCACTGCACTTTCAGGGATGAAAGAGGACGTCCTTATGGATTTGGAAGCCTCCAAGACACTTTTGTCAACGGCAAGCGGAAGCACCCGAGAACATGTTCTTCATCCTTTGTGGCACTGCATCAACTACTACAAGAAGCTCAACATCAGATAGAGGAATAAGTTGCTTACAATGCACGGCGTGATGCCGAGATTGCTGCCCGTGAAGCAGAGAATTCCAGATTTGTGGCTGAGCAACAAAACAAGATAAAACACTTGTCATTGGTGGAGAAATTTCTGCGTCAAACTGATCTAGCCTTTGTGGACTTCTTAGCTTCTCAAACGGCTCCATCAGCTCCACCCTCATCATCAACACCTCCCTCTTAGGTTAATTCATAATCCATTTTCTAGTAGTTAAGAATTTAGTTGGTGTTTTTTTATAACTCCATTATTGGAGTTACAATTTTAGAGACAAAACAACTCCAATGTAATCATGTCGAATTGAATTTTCAATGTACATTAGAAGTTCCTTTATGTTTTTGGATGTCCACAGTTTAAATTGGTTTTTTCATTTTTGTCAAAATTGAGAATTTGAGAAACCAATACCATATCCTCATTTTCATGATAAAAAATGTCGGTAATCAGTCGCAATTTAGTCACAAAAAAATCGCAAAGTAGTCGCTACTTAGTCGCACAATTGTTACCATTTTACTCTCATGACACTTATATCAGTGGCTGAGTAGTCGTAAAAACAGTCACAAGCCAATCGTAAACATTAACAAACATTAGTCACAAAATTGCGACTACTGAGCGACTGCATGCCCGACTTTGTGCGACTAACATCATTTGTCGTTGATTAGTCGCAAAATTGCGACGGCTTTACGACTACCCAAATTTGCGACGAAGGATTTGCGACTACCTTATTTAGTCGCAAAGGAGTCGTAATAAGGATACTAGCGACTGATTTCCGACTGTTTTGATAGTCGTTAATTGACATATTTCTTGTAGTGTTGCATCCGAATGTGAAGCCAAGGCTTACAAATGGGCTGTGACCTTTTGTACTCTTTTTCTTATCCTTGGTTCTATCCAAATGGTTATCCAAAAAAAGATTTTAATGAGGCAAATTGGTTCACATGTTTTAACCCCATTCAGATATCCAATGGACCCGATGTAGACCTACGACCACTTAGCGAGTCATTCCGAGCAAACCAAGATGAACCAAACAACAAGTCAATTTATTACAGAAATTTGACTCATCAGAGACTCACACCGAAGTGGAATCAGCTCAAGCCAAGCTCATATGATGCCGAATTTACCCGAGTCGTATATACGTGCATTAAATGGAGGATTTCGACCGGACCAGGAGGAACTAAGCTACGAACCGGCATTTTATGATATTTTGGTTCAAAGGAGAAGCTCGTCAAATTGGATTTATGCCGAAATTCATTATGGTTTAAAAGTGATTCAACTTATAAACCAGATGCGTCTCAGCTTGCCTTATTTGCAAGCTCACAAGTTTAATGAGTTACAAACGAGACTTTGGCGACCAGGAGAGACATCTGAGCATTCAAGAGACACATCCAACCATTCAAGAGAGTCAGCTAGCAACGTTCCATACACCAGTACCCACATGATCAGGCGGATCCCATTCTTTACAAACTTTCCATATCCGGAAGCATTCACACTTGGAGTGATAAAATATCGACGACCATTTACACCAGCTAATGACCCTCCATCTCATACAGGAGATCCTAGATGTCCATGCCACCATGAAGACCTAGAGAGCGTCACTTTCTCCTCAAGTTTCACCCAAGCCGCATCACCTTTAATGCCTAACAGCTAGAAGATCGACCAAGGAGATCATATCACGATTTTCTCAATTTATTGCTTTCTCTTTTCATAGTTGTCACCTTAATCTTATGTTTATGTCGTGCACTATATAAGCTCTTCATCATTGTACTTTCAATTCACGCTTTTATCAATAGAAAAACCTTTTGTTTGCTTCAAAAGAATTTATCTTTGAATCTATCTTGTTCCTGCGAGTTTTAAGTGTTTGTGGAATCAAACTTTTGAATTTTCGTGTTGTTTCCTACTGTCCTCGCGAGGAATAATCATTGGAAGTTAGAAACATAAACCGTTGGTTGTTGATTCAATCAACAAACCGGTTACTTCATCATCTCTATCGCCCCCATCTCGCGGCTAATTCTTGAATCCGTTGTGTAAAACTGTAACAACCCCCTTTCCACCTCTCACCACCTCACTATTAACCCCACCACTAAACACCATTATTTCCTCCACTAAACTTCTTCTCTCCCCACTACTAAATCATTTTAAAATCCCACATCCCACATTTCCTTCCCTATATAAACAACCCATTACCATCATTAATCCTCACACCAAAAACTTCTCCTCCTCTTAAACACCATCATAAACATTCTTCTCCTCCTCAAGCTTTTCACGCTTCTAATTTTGCAAATCCGAGGCCACCATCAGAATCTATGAGCTTGGGATAGCAAGGCTAAACCCGTGTCAACAATGTGTTTATGTTTACGCTCAAAGATGCCATTATACACTGGAGTATGTGGAGGTGAAGTACGATGAGAGATAACATGTTTTAATAAAAACTGTGTCAAAGCTTGAAATTTACCTCTATTGTCAGAATAAAAGGTAATAATTCGAGATTGAAAGCGGTCTTCAACAAGTTCTTTGAAACATGTAAAGATTTCAAAAACCTGCGACTTGCGTTTGAGTGGATAAAACCAAGTGTACCGCGTAAAATGATCAATTAAAACCAGATAATATTTGAACCCATCGAAAGAGAAAACAGGAGACGTTTAAACATCATAATATATGATTTCGAGTGGTTTAGAGGAAGAAATTGTGTTTTTGCCAAATCTGTGTTTGTGACTTTTATTAATTGAACATGAATTGCATAACAAAGGAGCTGAAATTTTGTTTGAAAAAGGTAAAGAACTTTATGAAAGAACACGATTTAAAAGCTGAAAAGACGGATGCCGAAGACGTAAATGCCATTGAGTCATCAAAATTTTTATTGCAATAAGAACTTGAATTTTTGTTGAAGAAGGAACAAAATCCAGCCACTCATACATCCCATCCTTAGTTTGTCTTGCTTTGAGAAGCACCCTCGTGGTTAGATCCCTCACCTAATAAGACCAATGATCAAAAGTAATAGAGACACCATTATCAGCACATGTTTGTCGAACCGACATAAGATTCTTCTCAAGGAAAGCGATGTAGAACCAGTGTGTGTAATCGCATGACCCGAGCCATCACTGAGAGTGACTGTCTCATTGCCTTTGTAAGGAGAGTGAAGCGCCAAATTGCTCAAATCTGACGTGATGTGATGAGAAGCACCATTATCAAGCAGCCATGAAGGTGTGTCATGATGAGGAGACATATATGAAGCATGAGCGCGAGGCTGCCACAGCATAGGCTGTGCTTGATACGTCATAGGTGAAGATCCATCCGCAGCAACAATGTGAAATTGGGTGCATCTCTGTGCACTGTGTCCCTATACTCCACACGCTTGACACTTTCCCAGGTATGGCCGAGAGGGTCTCGGTGTGAAGGAGGAAAATTGTGGTCGCTGGCCGGAGAACTGAGGCTGCTAACGAGTGTCAAACTGTTGTGACGAGGAACAAAAGTTTGACTTTGGTTTGTGCTGAACTGCATTTGCTGTGACAGGAAACGCAGAGGCTGGTTGTAAACAGAGGAGAGCAGCTTCTCTATTCACAAGTGATGAGATATTTTTCCTTGTTCTTAAACAATTATTCAAACCCCACTCATGTCATTGTAGTGTTTGAGGATCAATCCATATGGATATAGTTTTGACAATAGGAATGCATAGAACTCCTTAATCTAAGCAAGCATAAAAGTTTTGAGGTTTAACTAACAAGCTAAGTGATTAAACAAACGAAACAAAAGTGACTAACACCTTAATTAAGCAATAAAGGCACTAATCAAGCAAATCAAGAGCTAATTAACTACTAAACGTGATTATCAAATGACTAAAACGAATTCAAGGATGGGGTTACCAATCTAAGGTGTTCCAAGAACCAATCTATGATGTCAATCAATCACAATATATGCTAATCCCTAAGCTTATAACTCAAAAACAAGACTAATCCACTTTAATGGCACCAATCCCTTCATTAATCATTCTAATCAAGAACAAACTCTCATTTGTCAAAAGGAAGCTAACAAGCATTATGAAACAGCTATAAATTGCTAATAAACACCCGAGACAAACATTTTCATGAGCTAGGAATGTAAATCCCTTGTTTAGTTGGTTAGAGAAATTCAACAAACACCTTGTGGGTGGGAAATTCCCTAAGACCTAGTTTTAGTTTGATCATGGCTAAACTAGCATTTAGAACACTAATCAACGAGGGAAATGAGAAGCTCTAACCCTAGACATCAATATCAATCCTTAAAACACCCTAAATCTAACCCATCCCTAGATCCTAATGAAACTACTCACTAATCATGATTAGACCCTCAAATCCTATGAAAAAATGAAGATAAACCTGATTAGAGAGATAGAGAATGAAAGATTAAGAAAGATAAGTACTAAATTGCATAAACTCAAATAAATGTCTTACAAAAGCACTTAGAAACCAAAGAGGAAAGTTTTCTAAGCAAGAACAAAAGATTAAAAGATACTTAGGAAAATTTGGGTCATTTAGTATTTATACTAAACAGTGGACGAACCGGGTCAACCCGGAACAAATTGGGTATTGACCCGGTTTAAGGCTGAAAAATCGCGCAGCTTATCGAGCTTGCTAGGTCGATATGCAGCTCGATACGCTGCTAAAGAAGTTGAAATGATCTTCCTAGGATGTGCCAGTCTGAAGCTAAAAGGGCTTGGATGTTGCTGTGAAAGAACTGTGAAAGAACAGAAGTAACAATGGATTGAATGGCTTTACTTAAAAGGCTGCGGATTTCTTCAAGTAAACCAGGGTGAATTCTTTGATATGACACACAAAGAATTCGAAATTTTGCTTGCTAAATATGACACATTAACAAACAGAGAGCTAAGTAAAAAGGAACTTTGATAAAAGGGAAATTGATGGATTCTACAAAGGAGGTACAAAGGCTATTTAAAGGAGAAAGGCTTAACTTGCCAAACCTGGAAAAGACAAAGGATTACATGAAACAGTTGGGGAAAGCAGTAAATAAAACAATTGGGGCGCCAGCTTCTTCTTCTCTTGTCTTTGACCAAAATTCTTCTAATGAGCTGGCTTCTGATTTAACAAATGGGCCTTTATAAAGTATTGGGAATACCTCATTAAAAACCTTGTCAAGAAAACCCATTGGGACAAAACTTGACAAGAAAAAAAGAGTATAAATCCAACACTTTTCTAATTTGTTAAAAATCATTTAGGTTGAATATATATAGCTGAATCATAAACCAGGGAGGTTTAGGTTCGTGTCTTCTCCATGTTAGCTCGAGCATAGCTCCATAATGAACTGCTTCTTCAGCCTCAAACTCCTCCTCAGCTACAAGCTCCCGTACAAGCTGCTCCTTATCTTTATATTCACAATCCAAGCTCCTAGTCTTGTCTAGGATCACATCATCCCATCCCTCTTGAAAAGGATTTGACCTCAAATCTGTTTTATCTCCATATCGGTTTTTACTTGGTTTTGGCTTGTATGCTGCATCTGGTGGCTCTTCTTTTATCAGCATGGAACAAAGGACGTATTGGGTCTTCTTTTGGTCCAGAACAGGTTGTATAATTTGTTTGTCTCTTACTCCAGTTTTAACTTTTGCAGGATGCTTGAAAGTTGCTGTAAAACCTGTTTTTGACATTTCTGACAAAGACAAATGCATAATATATGTTTGATCACGAGACAAAAGAACTTTGAGTTCAGGGATGCTTACCTTAGTGTATACAAGCTCATTGCCTCTAGCTTGTATTATGATTACTTGTTGGGGATTGTAAATTGATCTGAGCATAAGTAACGCATCTGGTGGTTTGTCTTTGAATGTTAAAAAAGCTTTAGCTACTTGTCCATGCTCCTTGTATATATATTCGAGTTGTAAGGGTTCAGACCCTCCTCTGTCTTCTTTCTGGTCAGAAACGAAGATTGTTGTTTCTCCATAAGTCCATTGCTTATTTTTAGTACCTAAACCTGTCTCAGCATAATTTGAACAAAGCAAGTGCATTATCTTTGTCATAGCAGTTTCAAAAACATAATAAACATGTTTAGAGTTTATCTGCTTTTTAACAGCTGTTTGAACAATGATGTACTCTGATTTTCGTGGGGCTTGCTTCTGATCTGAAGTGAAAATCACCATTGTTGTCTTTTCTTCTTTCTGGACAGTTTCAACTCATTTTTCAAAACGTTTTGTCCTTAAAACTCGAGTATGCTGCTTTGGAGATTGCAGATATGCATCTGGTGGTTTCTCCTTAATCCGAACAGAACATGGGAGTTCTTCTTCTAAGCTCTTACAGTTTCCATAGAATCTGCTCCTTTGTTAACACTTAAGGAAAAGAACAAGTGCATTATACTTGAAATGGAGATTTCAAAAGCATAGTTCCTGGAACACTGATTTATTATAAAGTCATCCCAATAATAATTCAAATCTTGAGCTTCACTTACTTGTGTAATTCGCAGAATGCTTAGAAATGACTCAGCTTTAAAATTTTTCTTTTTCAAAACAAAATCAGCTGCAGTAAGTGGCTCAAGGACAGATTGCTCATACTCGTTGTCTTGAAATTTTGGCAAAGTGTAAGCTCTTGGACGTCTCTCCTGCTTGTCTATACCTATCTCAACTTCTTTTAAGCAAGACAAGTGCTTTAAAACAGTTAAAAGATCAAGAGAATTATATGGAATCACGTTTGTACTTAGCTTAGCCTTAGACATTGCATGAATGAATCCTTGCTCTAGTTTCGACTTCCATTTGTTGTTTGGTTCTGGATTGAACTCATGATCTAGCTCATCATTTG
>JAHZTW010000001.1:363128853-363173870 GCA_020283515.1 Alliaria petiolata
CTTTGGACGTGTGTGCCTGGTGTGTGGCTGAACTCCTCTTTTGATTCTTCATCACATCCTTAGCTGCTTCTGTTAGGCGCCTTTTTATTTCATCATAACTCAAGTGGCTGCTCAACTTGTCCTGAAGTTGCTTAGCTTGCTTAGAACCCTTTTGCTTTTCACAGCTATACGATTCATACTCTATTTCTTCTTTTGCTGATTTGCTTCTCCAATTAGGCTTCTCTGGCAGCCTTTTGTGTGGTGTTTCTTTTGGTACGGAATCAGACTTATAAAAATCTGATTGTTGTTGTTGCAGACTTGGTTTATTTGTGGAGACCTCTCTTGATTGCCTTCGTGGCTCTCTGTTTCTTTGTGGAGATCTCTCTTGCTCCCTCCTAGGACGTCTCTATTTTTGGTTTGAGATTTGTTGAAGCTCTTTAACCTCCTGTCTAAAGGTTTCCATCTCTGTTGCCATCATTTTCTTCATTTGAACAGTAAGGGCCTCAAATAGCAGTTTGTTGTTCTTCTTGCTGCTGGGTTTTTCTTCTTCATCTCCAGGCATCTTATCTGCAAAAATAACAACAAAACACCAGTAACAAGCTCTAAAGAAACAAGTTCTTAAAAGAAAATTTCACTTGACTAAACAGATTCATTAGAAACGAATTTTCTGCAACTTAACACAGTTCTGGATTTGAAGATGAACAGTCAAATTCAAGCCCAGAAAATGCAGAATACAAATCTAGACTACTTAGGGTTCGAAATTAACAGATCTATAAGACTGGTATGTTAAAACAATCGCAGAGAGTAGATCTACAACTTCTGGGTTCAAACAGAACAGATTTGCGCATAGGAGATGAACAGAAACGAAAATTAAAGAGAGTAAACTTAACTTGCAGACTGTATAGCTCTGATACCACTTGAAATGATCTTCCTAGGATGTGCCAGTCTGAAGCTAAAAGGGCTTGGATGTTGCTGTGAAAGAACTGTGAAAGAACAGAAGTAACAATGGATTGAATGGCTTTACTTAAAAGGCTGCGGATTTCTTCAAGTAAACCAGGGTGAATTCTTTGATATGACACACAAAGAATTCGAAATTTTGCTTGCTAAATATGACACATTAACAAACAGAGAGCTAAGTAAAAAGGAACTTTGATAAAAGGGAAATTGATGGATTCTACAAAAGAGGTACAAAGGCTATTTAAAGGGGAAAGGATTAACATGCCAAACCTAGAAAAGACAAAGCATTAAATGAAACAGTTGGGGAAAGCAGTAAATAAAACGTTGGGAAAGCACTAAATAAAACAGTTGGGGCGCCAGCTTCTTCTTCTCTTGTCTTTGACCAAAATTCTTCTAATGAGCTGGCTTCTGATTTAACAAATGGGCCTTTGTAAAGTATTGTGAATACCTCATTAAAAACCTTGTCAAGAAAACCCATTGGGACAAAACTTGACAAGGGAAAAAGAGTATAAATCCAACACTCTCCCCATTTGTTAAAAATCATTTAGGTTGAATATATATAGCTGAATCATAAACTAGGGAGGTTTAGGTTCGTGTCTTCTCCATGTTAGCTCGAGCATAGCTCCATAATGAACTGCTTCTTCAGCCTCAAACTCCTCCTCAGCTACAAGCTCCCGTACAAGCTGCTCCTTATCTTTATCTTCACGATCCAAGCTCCTGCTCTTGTCTAGGATCACATCAGAAGTTCTCCAGGGGCTGTGTCGAACTTGGTAGCTCAACACAAATGCTCGATACGCCATCTTCAAATCCTCGGTTGGGTTTCGTATCGAGCTTAGCAGCTCGATACAAACGATCGATGCGCTGTCGTTTCTCCGGGTGGACTTTGTAACGAGTTTGCCAGCTCGATACAAACGGTCGATATGCACCCTCCATTTTCTCTGCCATGCCATATCGAGCTTAGTAGCTGGTACTAACCTCGATACACTTCTAAAAGATCTCCTCTCCATTTGGCCACTTCGCTTGCTCCTCTTGTTCATCCATAGTCTCCATTTGGCTCTCCATGCCTCCAAAACACCTAATAAGGACTCAATATGCACAATATGCAACAACCTAAGCTAAAACTCACTAAACTTTTTTATGAATGCAAATGGAACTAAAAGTGACTAAATGGATGCACAAGAAGATATAAAACTTTCCTAAATGAGTACTAAAATATGCTAAATTATGAGTATATCAACTCCCCCAAACTTGCATTTTGCTTGCCCTCAAGCAAACAAACACGACAAATCTAAGAGAGAGGTGTGAAGGTGGGAGCTCAATATCCAAGAATACCAACAAAAATAATCAACTCAATGTCCTAGTTCTTAATTCTAAGATGCATTTGAATTCATCGTACTCCAAAAGAGTTAGCCATGCCCATCTCAACAATCAAATGTACAAAGATCTCAATCTAAATAAGTCTCCCTATCAAACCAACTGTTTAACATTTATTAATTTGCAAACCGTGGATCACGACAATGCAATGCAAGTGAATTCATTTGGCTAAGGGACTAGGCTTTGAGATAAAAATGATCCTTATTCATGTGGCTTCCATTTCAAATGCGGGTTTCACTCAAAGTGGATTGAACTTCATGCATAATGCTAAAGGTAAAAGACAAGTGATGCATACAAGACTAGACTCTCATCTACCTGAAATGCTATCAATGGCCCTAAATACCTCTCATTCATTCTTTTAAAATCTCACTCAACCCTCTTAAAGCTACCCTTTTTCTCCCAAGGCTCTCTATGCCTGGCCAAACCCATGAATTGCATAAACCACTTCTTCCTTTTCATAGCACTAAGGGGAAACTTCTTCAACCTTTAACTCATAGCGAATGGTGTGATCTCTTAACAACTTAGCTCTTCTTTTTATTTCTAGGTAGCTTTTTCTTTTCTTTGGCCTTTTTGGCTCTTTTGATTTTTTTTTTTTTTCTTTTCTTAAGACTACCCAACACTTTCTAAACTTAGAGCTATACTTTTCTTTTAAACACAAGATCCACCATTTCAAACTATGCTTCCCTTACTTTCTATCAAGCCTTTTTTCATTCCCTTCTTTCTACTGCCTTTCCACAACTCATCATGCTAAAATGCAAGCATAAAATTTCAATTCCACAGCACCAAACAATACCACGACCCATACCCCAAATCTTAAGCCTATAGCTAGCCCCAAAATGTGAGAGCTAGAATCTATGAAAACCTAAACTTGTCGTCTCAAACCTAACACTTTATGCTAAGTCCAATCAAAATAAGGCCTCACAAGCAATATCACTAGAACATTTGGCTTCAAAGGAGGTAAGGTATGGTGGGAGTGCTACTTAAGCTAGCAAGAGGGTGGCAAAGTGAGCAAGAAAGCTCAAATATGTATGATCCATGAATTCACTTTCAATGCAAGGCATGATAATTAGATATCAAAATTCGGTTCAAGTGAGTAGAGTTGGCTATCAATTTCAAGACCCTATTTTGACCAAAATCTAAGTGACAACTGAAGCGGTCCAAGCATGGTTCTTCCTTACTTTCAAGACTTATTCAAATGCATCAAAGAACTATTAACTAGGGCATTGAATTGAATACATGAGTTGGCATTCTACAAGGATAAGCTCATCATTCCTCTCAATGCATATGAATGCAATTCCTACATGAAATGCAACTAGACTCAATCCTAAAATGAACCATCTAAATGACTTTCTTTTTGGAAAATTTTCAAAATTTTCAATTTTTTTTTTGTTTTTCTATACCTTAAATGAATGCATGAGACTCAAATATGCAAAAACGAAAATAAGACTCACAAACCACAATGTCAAATCTCTCAACCTCTCCCCCAAACTTAAATTACACAGTCCCTTGGTAATAAAAGTCTAGAGGAGACCTCAATCAACATGACAAAATAACAAAATGAAAAAGCTAAAAGACATATGTACAAAGGAGGTGGAGATACCACAAAATTGTGCGGATGAGGAGGTGGAGGAGTTAGAGGACAGTGACTGGTTGCTTGAGGATGGGGAACGGCTAGGCTTCCTTTTCCTTGGGTGAGCTTCGTGGGAGGAGGAGCGAGGTGGATCCTCATGGACAGTCTTCCTTTGCTGCACATGGAAGGAGTGCCTCCTATCAAGCTCCATTTTGTCCTCTTCTTCACCCTCTTTCTTATTTAGAGATTCAACTCCAGCTCTTGTGGACGATGAGCCCTTGAACCTAGACATGAGCCCCTTAACCGTTTTCTTCAAGCTCTTCACAGTGCCGGCCAGCTTCTTGATGGCTCGGTCTTGGTGCTTGTTCCACCTCTTGAGGAGGCTAATGTGGAGGTGAGCTTCCCTCAAGGCCATGCTAGGCATAGGGTCAATGAATGAGCTGAAGTAGTATCTCTCACTACCATAAATCGGGCTCGCAACTCCTTGCTCTTCTTCCTCCACTTCATCTTCTTCGGGAATTTGGTTAGGGTCAAATTCGAATGTCCCTCTCTTTGCAATGGAGTCAAGAAGAGGGTTAGCCCCGGGATTATAGAGAAGCTCATAGGCTGGCACAAAGTCGATGTTGGAGAGATCTTGGAATGAAGTTGCTTGTGGGCAAGGGAGGCAAATCTTGGCCTCGGTCTTCAAGTCAACAACAAACTTGTATGCATATCTGCGACTTAGCCTTCCCGAGAGGAATACAGTCCTTCCAAGATAGAATATATCCATCCACTCTGGGTCAAGGCCATCCGTCCCTAGCCGATGTCCATAGGCCTTGAGAATCGGGGTTATGATCCGGCCAATGCTAAGCTCGGGATCCTTGTCCTTCATCAATGCTACCCAATCTTGGTAAGAGATAAGTTGCCTAACGAACAAGCTAACCATTCTCGTTCCCGTCCTATCTCCGCGAATTCTCGTGCCTCCTCTTGTGTGAAGACCGATGATCTTGGAAAGACCCACATCCAACAACTCAAGCTCCTCTTGACTCACTTTCCCGGTTTCTTTTCTTGCGTAGAAAGTGTGAACAAGAGTCTTGTGAGCATACCTCAATGTCGGGTACCTCAATGACCAAGCCTTATTTGACTTCCTGTGCTTCCTCCCGGCTTGAAATTCCCAACCGCAATCGCTTCCCACAAGCCTTTCAACTCACATTCATCAACGGTGAGCATCTTTGTTCTGCTCTCACCCTCCTTGAAGCCAAATATCTCATTCAAGTTGCGGAAGGACATTGTGTAGATGGTCCTATGGATCTTGAACTTGATGTATCCATGACCATCTTGCGGTGGTGAATCCTCTCCCTCGTAGTAGAAGTGAGCGGTGAGGGAAGAGAGGAACTCACACGTCGCTAGCTTGTAAGCGGGATAGGCCATGGTTATAAACTTTGCCAAACTCATATTGGAGAATAGGGTTTGGAAATCTTCAAAGATCTCCAAAGCTCTTAGCGTTTGCTCATGCGGGTACTTCGTGCTTTTGAATCGCATTGCCATGAAGGCCTTGAGGAGTTCCGCGGGTGTGAGCTTCTTCTTAGGCACTTTTTGTGTGCCCTTTGATTTCCCTTTTGAAGCTCTCGTGGTGGCCTTCTTCTTTGACCCAAGTACCAACTGTTCCTCTTCACTTTCAACCCCTTGATCCTCAACAACTTTCTTCTTCCCTTGGCTTTTTGAAGATCTTGCTTGAGAGCTTGCTCCTTGGGTGATTTAATCTCCTCTAGTTCTTCCCATTGTACCTATAAGACAAGCAAAGATTGGATACGGCATTAGCAACTCATTTTGGTCAAGCAAACAATGCACCAAGCAGGCCAAAAGCAAGAGACAATGCCACATTTTCGAAACTCACTTCAATTCCATACTTGGCAAAATTTTGGCAAACACAAAATTCTTGCAAAACTTCAATTTGTCTAATTTCGAGTGCTATTAATTGGCAATCCATAAGCAAGGTTAATGCAAGTTAATGCAAGTGAAAGCCCCAAAATCTAACAAGGTTCTAGAGAGTAATTTGAATTTTCGCACTATCAACCCTAAGTGTCAAATTTTCAAAAATTAACCATGGAAATCATAAGATAGCACTCGAAATATACTCTCTAGCCATTATCAAACAATGCCCAATCCACAAACAACCAATTCGAACACCCTATACTATCAAACCCCAAATTTTCCACCATTAGAGGAAAAGAGAGAAAACTTGGTATTTGGATTGTTTACCTTGAAGATGAGTGCAAGGATGAACGAAAATGGCCTAAGTATTAAAACTAGCACAAAAATTCGAGCTAGTGACACTTGAATTCATGAAATTTGCTTGTGAATTGAGAGAGAGAGGTAAAAATCGTGAAAGCATGAGAGAGCTTTCAAATTTTCATGTTTTGGGGAAGAAGAAGGGGAAACCCGGTTTAATTCACTTGAATTAAACCGGTCAAACTCCGTTGACTTACCTGAAAAAGGAGTGTATCGAACTTAGCAGGTCAATACATAGCTCGATACACTTGCAGACGCGAGTTTTTAAAACTGTATCGAGCTAGGTAGATCGATACAATTGCCTGATACGCCTCGAACACTTTCCCTGGCCGAACTGTATCGAGCTTAGTAGCTCGATACAAATGCCTGATACGGAGGTTGAGATATCCCTGTGAGAGCTGCATCGAGCTTGGTAGCTCGATAAGAAGCTCAATACAACTCCAAAAATCCTTTGCAAGCTTTTTGCTCTTGGCTTACCCTCCTTGATCCAAACCTATCATCCACAAACACTAGAAAACACATTATTCAATTAAAAAGTGCAAATATATACAAAGATAAACATGGGAATGCCTCCTAAGTGCGCTTGTTTTAAGTCACTAAGCTTGACTTTTCTAACCCTTAGGCATGGGGGTGAAAAACGAGTGGAATTGGCGTTCCTCCTCCTTTCTTGATGAACATGGTGCTTGCTCCAGCTTGTAGCACCTTCTTCTTCTTCTTAGACTTCTTTGGTGGCTCAGCTATAAGCTCCACAACCTTAAGTCCTTCAAACATTGCTAGAAGACTCTCACCATCAAAGCTTGGTCCATCATACTCATTGTGATCAAGGGCTTCATTCTCACTCATCACCACACAAGTGAGACCCATCAGCTGCTCCCTAGGTGGTCCCTCTTCAGCCTCGTTAGTGTCACATGTGATTGTTCCACAAAGGCTCAAAGCAGAAAGTTTCATAGGATAGAAAACCTTAGCATCCACATTCTTGAGAATCACCCTCTTGTTGATGAAGTCTAGGCTCGCACCAGCTGTGTTGAGGAAGGGTGTTCCTAGAAGAAGAGGTAGCCTTGCTGCTTGAACCATGTGCATGACAATGAAGTCAGTTGAGACTAGACATTCACCAACTCCCAATGGATCCTCTACAAGGCCTAGTGTTTGCCTTGAGGAAGCATCAACAAAAGTGATGTGTGATGAATACTTCTTCATAGTAGTAATCCCAAGGTTTTTGAACATTTCAAGGGACATCACATTGACACTTAAGCCAGAATCACAAAGGGCTTCATCAATCTTCAAGTCCCCAAGAGAACAAGAAATCAAAAAATTTCCGGGATTACCAATATTTGGGATAACCTTGGATTCATTCCTTGTTGTCTTTGGTGACACTAGACCCTCTATTAGATCTTCAACCTTCTCTATCTTGGCAAGCAAATCCTTGATGAATCTTATTTAACCCTTGACTTGGGACAAATTCTCCACTTTGCGCAAATGTGCCAACTTTCTCCATACTCTCTCTAAAGCTTGAGAGTACCTTCTTTTGTGCCTTAGTCAAAACCAGATCGGGAAAAGGGAGTGGTGGCTTGTAGACAAGGAGATCATAAGCCTCAACTTCAGTCTTCTTAGCTACTTCTCTTTCCTTCTCAACAACACTTGCTTGTGTAGAGATCACATCCTCATCAAGCTCCTTTTTGCCCATTGGTTTAGCAACAACCAAATGGTCATTTTCAATGACCGCCTCCCCAACTTGAACTTCAATGTCCTCATTGATTATTGCTTCATCATTGGGACACTCAAATAGTTGCTCAAATTCAGCCACCACACGCTCATACTCATCCTCATCAATAGAGTAGATAGCATTGCAATACTCCTTGAGGTTTGGCTCGGTTTTACCAGGCAAAGAAGCTTGAGCTCGTGTGGAAGAAGAAGCAATATTGTAGCATCCGTATCCGAGTAAATATGAAATGTTCGAGGTGGACATGGCATTGTCTGAGGAACTAGTGAGTTCAGTCGAGTAAATATCTGGATGGATGGGAGGTTAAGGACGTAGTCAATAGACGACTAAACGTAGTCGGGTGATGACTGGACATAGTTGGGTGATGACTGGACGTAGTCAAGTGATGACTGGACATAGCCGGGAGATGACTGGACATAGACGAGTGAGGACACGAACATAGTCGAGAAAAACGACTAAGGGTCAAAGGAAAGGGGCTAGGTGAAACGTCCTGACCCTATTTTTCTTTACCGTGGTAAAGTCTGGCTCGACCACTTCCTGCCGGCCTTGGCCATTTTCGAATTTGTCCATACTTTGTCATTTTTCAGCGTTTTTGTTCGGATTAGACAAGCCAACATTCATCAAGTAAACATAAATGCATCTTATATTAAAACCGAGGTTCAAGCATACAATGAAGGTTCGCTAATAAGCTATTACATTGAAAATACTTGACCTAAGTCTACCCAAATCCACCATCCTTCCTTTCCATGCCTTAGTCCCGTGGCTCCAGATTAGTTCCCTTCACGACTAGACTCAATACCTGCATCCACAAAGGAGGCGTAAGCAAACGAATTACTTAGTGAGAGCGGTCATCCCGTCCCACTTATCCATAGCCTATAAATCACAATCACAGTTCATTCATTCAATCAATATTTGCTTATCAATCCACTCTCGGCTTAACCTGCCTTTATCTCTTATCGGTCTAACCAACCTTATCAATTCGGATTACCCATCATTTATCTCATTCGGCTTACCCAGCCTTATCAAGTCGGATTAACCATCATTTATCTCTTTCGGCTCAACCAGCCTTATCTGTTATACTTATCCAGCAGATCAATGTAAGATAAGCAATCAATCATAGAAACAATCAAGCCAACAAAGCCTAAGTGAATCTATGCGGAAACGACTATAAACGTATGACTATAGTCACGCACTCACCTTAGACAGTCAAAGATCCATTAACGATCTCCCGAATGCACTCACGAACTCTCTCGGCGAAAGTCGAAATCACTCGGCTGTCTCTCGATCGGATTCGGGAACTCTCGATAAATTCACGGATAAATCATTTTCTCTCGGACGAAATCTCTCTAAGTCTTTCTCTTTGCTTTCTCTCTCGATAATATGTTTTCCCTCGGTGAAAGTCGCGCAGAAAAAGAAGTTATGCGATCTTTCCCACGTTAAAACACGTTTCTCGGCAATAACCGTCCCTTTAGTCGATCCGCAGCGTTTTGCTCAAGCGAACCAAAATTAAACTGTTCCCGCGTCTAATTTACTCGGCCAATCTTCGCTTCCCAATCGAATAACCATTCCCGCCAAACGTAGCTGATCGCTTAATAATTTTCCCTCGGCTATAACCACTCCCGCTCGATTATTTTCTAGACTTAGGCGATTATTTCTGTTTCCATCCAAATAACCCACAAAGGCTCCCAGACATTGCCAGCTCAGCTCGGACCATCCAAGTAACCGTCCAAGTAACCGTCCTGTTTCCATCCAAGTAACCGTCCTGTCCGAGTTCCGACCAAACTCCCAAAAAATCAGGACTGTGTGAAATCCACTTGTCTGAGCCACTCTAGCGCAGCTCAAGTTCAGCTCACATCCGACCATGTTCCAATTTTCACGGCCAGCTCTTATTTTCACGGACAGCTTCATTTTCTTTCGGTTGTTCTGATTTTAGCTCGACAAACTTGCCCAAACTCTTGGCTAATCTTCTAGCCAGCACAGACACTCGAATATTCAGCTAACCCCCTGATTTTCTTAAATCCAGCTTTAACATTCTGATTTCACGATCGAACCGCGCGCCCGTACCGCGATCGTATCACGCTCGTACCGCGCACTCGAACCGCGATCGTACCGTTCGATCTGAAGATCACGGGTGTTACAACTCTCTCCCACTCTGCTTAGACTCTTCCTCGAGTCTTCTTGGGACCACTTAACTCCGGATTTTCCTTAAGTTTATCGAACCACTTAGGAAATTCGGCATTCATCCTTGCTTCTGGTTCCCGAGTCACTTCTTCTTCACCATCACAATCCCAAATGACCTGANCTTGATCATGGCTAAACTAACATTTAGAAAACTAAACAAGGAGGACAATGAGAAGATCTAAACCTAGACATAAAGATCAATCCTTAAAACACCCTAAATCTAACACATCCCTAGATCCTAATGAAACTACTCACTAATCATGATTAGAATCTCAAATCCTATGAAAGAGATGAAGATAAACATGATTAGAGAGATAGAGAATGAAAATTAAGAAAGATAAGTAATAAATTGCATAAACTCAAATAAATGTCTTACAAAATAACTTAGAAACCAAAGAGGAAGGTTTCTAAGCAAGAACAAACAATTAAAAGATACTTAGAAAAATTTAGGTCATTTAGTATTTATAATGAGCAGTGGACGAACCGAGTCAACCCGGAACAAACCGGATATTGACCCGGCGTATCGAGCTTGCTAGGTCGATATGCAGCTCGATACGCTGTTAAAGAAGCTCTCCAAAGGTTGTGTCGAGCTTGGTAGCTCTCCAAAGATATTTGGCTTCAAGGAGGGTGCCTTATTTGACTTCCTGTGCTTCCTCCCGGCTCTTTGGTTTCTAACCAAGAACAAACGATTAAAAGATACTTAGGAAAATTTAGGTCAGTTAGTATTTATAATGAACAGTGGACGAACCGTGTCAACCCGGAACAAACCGGGTATTGACCCGGTTTAAGGCTGAAAAATTGTGCAGCGTATCGAGCTTGCTAGGTCGATATGCAGCTCGATACGCTGTTAAAGAAGCTCTCCAAAGGTTATGTTGAGCTTGGTAGCTCGACACAAATGCTCGATACGCCGTCTTCAAATCTTCGGTTGGGTTTCGTATCGAGCGTTATCGTTTCTCCGGGTGGACTTTGTATCGAGCTTGCTAGCTCGATACAAACGGTTGATATGCACCCTCCGTCTTCTCTGCCAGGCCATATCGAGCTTAGTAGTTCAATACACTTCTAAACGAATTCTTCTCTCCATTTGGCCACTTCTCTTGCTCCTCATCTTGATCATCCATAATCTCCATTTGGCTCTCCATGCTTGCAAAACACTTAATAAGGACTCAATATGCACAATATGCAACAACCTAAGTTAAAACTCACTAAACTCTATTATGAATGCAAATGGAACTCAAAGTGACTAAATGGATGCACAAAAAGATATAAAACTATCCTAAATGAGTACTAAAATATCCTAAATTATGAGTATATTAACAAGCTTTTCACGTAATTCTTCGAAGGATGGTGGAGTGTCACGGCCATTGATCTGCTCTACCACACCATGGTATTCATCATCCAAACCATCCAGAATGTTATCAATAACGTCTTCGTGATCAAGTGGTTTGCCCAGCAAAGCCAATTGATCTGCTTTTATCTTCACTGATTGCATATACTCATCAATTGAGCACTGACCTTTGCTGCTTTTCTTTAATTATTCTCGGATCTGCTTCATATGGCCACGAGAGGGCCGGCCAAAGGTAGATCGCATAATGTTCCAAGCCTCCAACGTTGTTGTAGCCATGGAGACAAGCGGTTGGAGAGGCGTGGAGATAGATCTCAGAAGTGCTGCAAAGATCAACTTGTCTTGTTTCTGCCACGCTGTGAATGATGGATTTGGCATGGTCAGGTTATTGTGTTGCACAGTGGGGATCAGAATCTCATCGTCGTCAGTGATGTGTTGTTTCATACTGTGTCCGTCAAGAAAAAATTGACTTGGAGATTCCAGGTGATGTAGTTCGAGGCTGTAAGGCGTGTCACAGTACTCATATTCACCAAGAGAATAGAGTGTTGTGGATCGTTTGGATTAACGATCACTGCAGAGGAGCAAGAAGTGGCTGAGGAGAATGATGGTAATTGGGACGCCATGTGTAGTTTGAAAAGAGAGGAGGAAAAGAAAAGAAATTTAGGTTTTTAGATCGAGGATCTTTGATACCATATGAATATGATGCGTGAGCAAACGTGCTAAACAAGGAGGATGCGCAAGGAGTTGAGAAGTAGAATGGGCTGACTTACACTATGGTGTTTTTGGACCAGGCAAGTGACTAAAATGTGGTGGGCTCTATGCTGGGCTTGTTTTTTAAAGTGAGAAGGTTAATGAAGTTAATTAAAGCCCAAAAGGAGTAGTAGAAGAGTCATTTTCGTTTTTAGACAAGTATACATTTAATCTAGTATTAATTTCTGTTTTCTATGCTTAATTAAGTAGTATTTTGATTTCTGGTCTTGACTACATTTATTGTAAGTCCAATGGAAGAAAATGCTTGTATTACCTCTATATATTGAGGCTCTTATGCATGAATAAAGAGGCAGATAATTGTTAAAGAATTTGGAGAGTCTTTGTGACCCCCTTGGATTTGTTTAGATCTTTACCTTTATCTTTTGATTTTGGGAGAGTCATTGGTGGTGCTTTCGAGCGTCTTTATCATCTGGTGGTGGCGACTTTATCCAGGTGTGGTGTTAGCTTAACGGGTTTCTAGGTCAACTCCGGTGCTTCGGCTTTACGATTTATGGTGCTCCCGATCTTCCTATCTATCCGGTTATGTTTCGTGTTGATTACTCCAAATCGGTTTCAGGAACCTTCGCAGCCCAAAACGTTTATTTACTTGACGTCAAAGTTGTCATGTTTTTGATCTATCTTGTTCACTCCAAATCGCTTCCTGCATAACGCCTCAAAGTGTATCAAAGCAAATCAAGGTTGCTGGAGTGAAGTATTTCGATTATCCTCCTGTTTAAATCATTTGCGATTGATCTATCCAGATGATTGACTCTTGATCAAGCCTATGATGAACGTATTTGCAGAGAGATGACAGAGCTACGATAACAGATGCATGAGATGGTTCTGGCTGTTAATCGAAGAGATGCATAAGAACAACCTTGAAGACGAAGGGTTGAGGCAGATGAGGCATCTAGTGACGGCAGCAGAGGTTCTTCTCATGGTTCTGATTCTGATCGTGAAGAACGTGGTGGGAGGAGAAGAGACAACCGTCCACAGCAGCATCAGCATCGTCGAGAAAGAATTCAGAGTGGAGTTTCCTAATTTCCAAGGTAATTTGAATCTAGATGACTTTCTAGATTGGTTAAGATCCATGGAGAGGGCGTTTGAATATAATACATATAACGATGAGAAGAAGTTTAAGGTAGCTACTTTGAGGCTGAAAGGTTATGCTAGTCTTTGGTGGGATACTATTAAGTCTAGGCGTATTAGAGAAGGCAAGACTCGTGTCAGGTCTTGAGAGAAGCTAAAGAGACTTATGAAGCAGAGATTTTTGCCAGATGACTACAAACAAGATTTGTACCTAAAGCTTACACACTTGCAGCAAGAGAAACGCACTGTTGAGGAGTATACAAGGGAGTCTGATCTATTACAGTTGCATTGTGATGTTCAGGAGCCTGAAGAGAGAACTATTGTGCGTTTTGTACATGGTCTGTGTGAAGAGATTGTATGTAAGGTGGAGTTGCAAACATAGTTGACTCTTGATGACGTGAAGAAGCTTGATATCAAGGTGGGGAAGCAGGTTAAGATGGGAAAGAAGCCTTACACCCGAACTTACACTTCTGGTTCTTCATTAAATCCAAGAGTGATTTTTAAAGGTGATGCTAGCAGCAGTAGTAAGAAGGTTGAAGTAAAGACTACAAAAGCACTTGCAGAAGTTAATGTGAAGAAGAAGTGCTTTAAGTGTCAAGGATTTGGGCATTTCCAAGCTGAATGTCCTAATCGCAGAGTTATGACAATTCAAGCGATTTAAGATATAGAAGAAGAGATGAAGCAGGATTCTCTTGATTTGGCTGCAGTAGATCAGAAGGTTCAAGATGAAGAGAAAGGGATCGTTGAACAACCTGATGATGGAGAATTGTTGGTAATTCAGAGGATTTTGCATTAAGTTCCTATTGTAGAAGAAGCACAGCGAGAGGACTTCTTTCAAACTCGTTGCACTATTCAAGGGAAAGTTTGCAATCTGATTATTGACAGTGGAAGTTGCGCTATGTAGCATCTAGTACACTTGTGGAGAAGCTGAGTTTGCCTACTGTGAAGCATAAGCAACCATACAAGCTGAAGTGGTTGAATGATGGCAGCAAGCTGCAGGTATCTAAACAAGTTCTAATTTCGTTTTCTGTTGGGAATAACTATCAAGATGAGGTTCTCTGTGATGTTATTCCAATGGATGCGTGTCACCTATTGCTTGGGAGGCCTTGAGAGTTTGATAGGAGAGCTATGCATGATGGGTACAAGAACACTTATTTTTTTCATAAGGATAAGAAGCATATCACGCTGGCACCATTAGTTCCTACTCTGTTACACAAAACAGAGCAATTGAAAGAAAAGAGCTGCAGAGAAAGTCTTTTCTTGGGAGAATCACGTGTTATGAGAAAAGTTGATGAGGGAAAGGAGATCTTTGCACTACTGGTGGTCGAGAAGAGTGATGGAGCAGGGAAGATGAGTACACATCCATTGTTGCAAGAGTTGCTAAGAAATTACAGTGATGTGTTTCCTGATGATTTACCACCTGGATTGCCTCTTATTAGAGGTATTGAGCATCAAATCGATTTGTTACTTGGTGCACCTCTACCAAATCGTCCAGCTTATAGATGTAATCCAGAAGAAGCTAAGGAGTTGCAGAGACAAGTAGAAGAGCTTATTGCAAGGGGTTATGTGAGAGAGAGCATGAGTCCTTGTTTTATTCCAGCTCTACTTGTTCAAAAGAAAGATGGCTCGATGAGGATGTGTGTGGATAGCCGAGATATAAACAAGATTACTATCAAGTATCGTTATCCTATACCACGATTGGATGACTTGCTGGATGAGCTGAATGGATCAAAGGTGTTTTCAAAGATTGATCTGAGAAGTGGATATCATCAAATCAGAATGAAAGAAGAGGATGAATGGAAAACAGCATTCAAGACAAAGGGTAGTTTGTTTGAGTGGATGATCATGCCATTTGGCTTATCTAATGCTCCAAGTACTTTCATGAGGCTGATGAATCACGTACTACGAAGCTTTATTGGAAAGTTTGTGGTAGTTTACTTTGATGATATTCTGGGGTATAACAAGAACGAAACAGATCATTCACAGCACCTACAAGAAGTCTTAGAGATATTACGCAGAAACCAACTCTATGCTAAGCCTGAGAAGTGTTCATTCTTTACTTCTACCACAAACTTTATTGGAAAGTTTGTGGTAGTTTACTTTGATGATATTATGGGGTATAGCAAGAACGAAGCATATAATTCACAGCACCTACAAGAAGTCTTTTAGGTATTATGCAGAAACCAACTCTATGATAAGCCCGAGAAGTGTTCATTCTTTACTTCTAGTGTTGTGTATCTTGGATATGTCATTTCTGGAGATGGAATTTCAGTGGATGAGAGTAAAGTGGAAGCTATGAGAAGTTGGCCAGTCCCAACTACACAATATGATGTGAGAAGCTTTCATGGTCTTGCTTCTTTCTATAGACAATTTATGCATAATTTCAGTACTATTTGTGCTCCAATAACTGAGTGCTTGAAGAAGGATAAGTTTGATTGGAGTATGGCTGCACAAAAGGCGTTTGAAGTAGTGAAGCAGAAACTGTGTGAAGCACCTGTTTTGGCGCTTCCATATTTACATCAAATGTTTGAAGTTGAGTGTGATACAAGTGGCGTGGAAATAGGAGATGTTCTTGTTCAGGGGCAACATACTATTGCTTATTTCAGTGAGAAGCTCACAGGAGCTTGAAAGAACTACTCAACTTATAATAAGGAGTTTTATGCGATTGTGATATAAGACTCGGTGGTGAATCTTATGGCAGGCGGAAGATGGGATCTAGAGGCTGGCTTTCACGCTCTCTCTTCTAGACCAGTGGATGAGGATGGTAGAACAAAGGCTTGAATCCACAAGTCATTGAGCCGAGATGGTGTCAAACAAGCTGGCTTTCACGCTCTCTCTTGTTGGATGCTTAAGGGGATGGTGAAGGTGGATCGAATGGCACCACAGAGAGATGGATGATATCTGATACTGCACAAGCACTTGGCCTTGGTAAATCACTCACGCAAGAACACAAACAAGTAAGAACAAGCGGCGGCTGCGGCTAGGTCTTAGAAGAAAGTTCGTCGTTTTTATTGATATTCAAAAGGTAACCAAAAATACAATGCTGCAGGGGAGCTTTATAAACAGCTCGTCAGCTAGCCCTAAGGCCGAAATCATAAAGCAAAACGACAACAAAGAAAAGGCAAAAAGAAACAAAACGCAAAAGGCAAAATTACATGAAAATGGAAAGTTCACTTAAACTAAAAGAAAATAAACACTAAGCCTATTCTGCGTGGCCTTATTCTGGGGCTCGAACCCTGGTCTCTTGGACGTGCTAAGAACCGCTGGGACAAGTCAGATTAGTTGCACAAATTGTATAAACTGAGTATACCTGGTTTTGGCGCGCAATGACCGGAAATGCTTTCTTGGCGGTTGTGTCTGGTCCTGGTCTATTCCATGCCGACTTCTTGATGATTCCATCTTCTTGATGTCCAGTGAAGTCGAGATGATAGCAATCTTCAAGTGTCTTCCCGTGGTTAGCTTCCAGAACGGCTTCTTGCTCCATTTGTCCTCTCTCAGCTTCAAGTCTTATTTCCGCGGTACCTTGAGGCTCAGACGTGTTTTCCATGTGATTCTTGTTGTTTTGGGCTCCATTTCCTGCCAAGTAAACAGACTTACCTTGGGCTGTGCGAGGCTGGTCGTCTTTGAGGCTCAACCTTGCAAAATCTGCGAATATGTCTATATCGGGTGCTTTGGAGTTCTCATTGAAGTTGGCTGATGGTGGCAGGGTTGTGAACGCGGCTCCGAATTCCATGGTGTTCAGGAGGGTATCCACAGCTGCATTGAACCATTCTCTAAGCCTCCTGGTCTTGAATCGTGTCATTGGTGTAGACTTGACCACCGGTACGCGTTCGGTATCCTCGGCTGGGCCGATGTCCTCATCAGATTGTGAGAGCTCTTGATCATTGAGAACATTATTTGCAGCCAGGGCAGTTTGTTCTTCATTCTGATCATGAGGCGTTGAAATACATAAACAATCAGCACAAGCTCAATAGTAGACATGCTAAATGGGTGGAGTTTCTACAATCTTTCTCATTTGTGTAAAAATACAAAGCTGTAAAAAACAATGTGGTGGCTGATGCTCTCTCAAGGAGGTATGCTTTAATCTATATTCTTGATTCACGAATTATGGGATTCGAGATGATGAAAGAACTGTATGATGGAGATCTAGACTTCACGCAAGTCTACAATGAGTGCAAGAAAGGCGTTGTAAATCAGTACTATTGAGCTGCAGGATGGGTTTCTTTTCAAAGGAAACAAATTGTGTGTTCCTAAGAGTTCTATAAGGGAGTTATTGATTCGTGAGGCTCATGGTGGAGGTCTTTATGGATATTTTGGAATCAATAAGACATTGGATATGCTGCAGGAGCATTTCTTTTGTCCTAAGATGAGCAGAGACGTTCATACTATAATATAGAGGTGTGCAACTTGTCAAAAGATGAAAAGTCATTTCCAACTTGGACTTTACACTCCTTGGCATGTTCATACGCAGTCTTGGAATGATGTGAGAATGGATTTCATTGTGGGATTGCCAAGAACTCAGAGAGGGAAGGATTCTATCATGGTTGTGGTCGATCGGTTCAGTAAGATGGCACATTTTATTCCTTGCCACAAGACGGATGATACAAGTCAAATTGATGATTTGTATTTTAAGGAGGTTGTGCGTCTTTATGGAGTGCCAAAGACCATTGTTTCTGATCGTGACTCAAAGTTTCTAAGCTACTTCTGGAAGACTTTGTGGAGATTACTTGGTACTAAGCTGCTTTTTAGTACTTCTTGTCATCCACAACCAGATGGTCAAACTGAGGTAACAAACAGAACTTTGACTATACTTTTGAGGGGATTGATAAAGAAGAACTTGAAGCAATGGGATTAGAAGTTAGCTCAGGCGGAGTTTGCTTACAACATATCAATGAGTTACACTACAAAACGATCACCTTTCGAGGTAGTGTTGGTCTGAACCCTCTTACTCCTATTGATCTGATTCCATTGCCTTGTGAGTTCAAAGCAAGCTATGAAGCAACAAAACGTGTTAAGACAATGAAGAAGTTACATGAGAGTGTTCGTGCTGAGATTGAAAGGGCGAATGAAAAGTACAAAAAGAAGGCTAACAAGAATCGCCGAGCTAAGTCATTTGAACCAGGAGATATGGTCTGGTTGCATCTGAGGAAAGAGAGGTTTCCAAGCAGGTGCAAGTGTAAGCTCATGTCAAGATAGGATGGTCCATTTAAGGTACTTGAGAAGTTTGGTGAAAATGCTTATAAACTTGAACTTCCATGTGACTATGGAGTTTCAGCTACTTTCAACGTGGGAGATCTTTCTCCATACTTTGAGGATGATGAGTTGCTGGATTTGAGGACAAATCCTTTCGAACCCGGAGAGACTGATGCAGGAGCAAACGTGCTAAACAAGGAGGATGCGCAAGGAGTTGAGAAGCAAAATGGGCTGACTTAACTAGGGTGTTATATGGACCAGCCGAGTGACTTAAATGTGGTGGGCTCTATGCTGGGCTTGGTTTTTGAAGTGAGAAGGTTAATGAAGTTAATTAAAGCCCTAAAGAAGTAGTAGAAGAGTCATTTTCGTTCTTAGACAAGTATACATTTAATTTGGTCTTATTTTCTGATTTCTAGGCTTAATTAAGTAATATTTTGATTTCTAGTCTTGACTACATTTATTGTAAGTCCAATGGACGAAAATGCTTGTATTTCCTCTATATATTGAGGCTCTTATGCATGAATAAAGAGGCAGAAAATTGTTAAAGAATTTGAAGAGTCTTTGTGACCCCCTTGGATCTGTTTAGATCTTTATCTTTATCCTTCGATTTTGGGAGAGTTATTGGTGGTAACGGTTTTTTTTATCAACTCCGGTGCTTCGGCTTTACGAGTTGTGGTGATCCCGATCTTCCTATCTATCCTGTTACGTTTCGTGTTAATTACTCCAGATCGGTTTCAGGAACCTTCGCAGCCCAAAACGTTCATTTACTTGACGTCAAAGCTGTCATGTTTTCAATCTATCTTATTCACTCCAAATCGCTTCCTGCATAACGCATCAGAATAATATTGATTGTATGTTTATTGATACGGAAACGTGATAAATTTATACAACAGGTAGTTCCTATGATTAAGGGATTTACAAAAGTATTTGGGAAGTATATATCTTCATATATACTGAAAATATTCTAACTGCCTTATAATTTAGTTGGTAATTTTTGGCGATTGTTGGTTTCCAAGTATATATATTTTTTAAAAGACATTAAGCTCTTTTACAATTCTTTGTAATTGTAGATTATGAAACGTTGTAAGATCGAACGGCTCAAACTGTACTGAAGATGTAACCGAGAGAAAGTAAAGTACACAAGTCGTTTTTACGAGTTCCCCACTAGGTCGGTACATAATCTTGAAGAAACAGGCAGCTAGAAGTAACAAGAAGAAAAAGACAACTTGAACTTGAAGAATGACAGCTTTCAAGGCTCTGTTTTCGCGTGGGAGATTTTTAAACAAATTAACAACCTGATCGACAATGGGCCTGGTGGGCTCAACAAAATATTCGACGCCCACACTGAAGACAATCAGCTTCCACAAACGCACAGCATAAAATCACTCTTGTACCAGCTCCAAGCCATAAACCGAAGGCTAAATCAAGGATAAGATTAAACCGAAACACATGCGGTTGTAACTAAGTTTGTAACTGTAACAATATATTTAATTCGATTGGCTATCAATTTTAAGATTTTAAAATTTACCAGTGAGAGATTGGAGAGTTCATTATGAAAGGAAATTTGTTCATCTTTATGCATTCTGTTAAGAAAACTTGTTCTGCGACGATTTCAAAAAATTAATACAAAAATGATTAATAGTGGATATAAATTTTTGTATACAATAAATAAAGAAAACATGTTCTTTCACTATGTTATAATTAATCAAGTAGTTTTGTATGTTACCAGTTTAGCACTATGTTTTTATCCGGATTTATAATTAATAATGGGCATATAAACTGTATACAGTAAAACCCAATTGTTGAAATGAATTAGCTAGAAAAAATAAAACTTAAATTTATTCTAAATTTTTCGTTTAAATACCATATGCCATATATTTAAAGTAGATTTATATACCAAACATTTCTTACAACATTCATCAAATAAATCAATGTCAAATCAAACATTTTCTACAAATGTATACAATTAACTCGGTTTGATATGCTGTCAAAAAAAAAAAAAAACTAGGTTTGATTTATTTTTATTTTTATTTTGTGTGCGTCTGAACCTATTGTTTCTTGCTGGACTCATGATGCACTCCTGATTTAATTGTTTTCTATTCCCATACATGAAATTTACGATTATTATATAAGCAGCCGTGTTGACAAATGAATTAAAGTAAAACATGAGAACAACTACAAACATCCGGGTCAATTTGTAGTAGTTGTTCTCATCTCGTTATTGATAACTGGACACGTCATAAAATTTGTTAAATACTATTTTGTTTTTTCCTTTGATATGATGAGTTATCTTCTTTCTTTTTTTTTTTTTTTTTTGCTAAAAGGTTCATAGAAAAATTACCTTAACGTTTCGTGAAAAAACGAAATTCCATCCAATTTTACTAATAATATTTTTCCTACACCTGTCACTTTTTATTTTGTTTTTGATAAAGACATTTCTTGCATTCATGAGGAAGGATGTTTTTCCTAAGTTTTAATTAGTTTTTTTTTTTAAGTGCCTTGTTTTAATTAGTTGTTTCCTTCAATATTTCTTGCGCTTTTCTTGTTCGATTTTGGTTTGATCGTTTGATGCACCTGTTTGGCTGTTTTCGGGTGTTTCATGCTTGATAAATTCATCAGATGCCAAAAAGAAGAAAAAAAATCATTATGTGAAAAATGGTCCTACCGAAGTTCAATAAGAGATATATATAGATATATAAAATATATAAATCTGAAAAATGACTAAAGATATGAACATTTTAATTTTAACCTTACTTAATATTTTTTTAATAAATTTTTACTATTAATATATAAAATGATAATATTTGAAAAAATCTTATCTACTATTTCAATTTGTTAAAAATGAAAGTTTTAAAATATAATAGTAATTTTGAAAAGACATCTATTCAAAAATGAATAAGAAAAAAAAAAATTCTCCTTATGTTGGAAATTTAGTTGCTCCTATATAAATATATAATTTCTTAAAAAGCAAAACAGGTCACAGCCAATTAACTGTTCTCATCTCTTTTCTATTGGAATGTGATAAGGACCACTGCTCAAGCGAGAACTAAAATCCGATCTAAAAAAAAAAAAGAGTTTGTGGGAGAAAATAGTAAGTCTTTATTGATTTAAGCCGGAGCTCGGAGATAGTACAGCGGTGGTTAGGTCGTCGGAATAAGAATGCCGACCTAAACCTTTTAGACGGTGAATCGAGATCTAAAGCTTATGTCGTGGCAGAGTTTGCCCTAGGTCTCGAGAGATGAATTGCCGATCCCGTGAATGGACCGATCCTCCTCTATTTATTGTGGATCTAAGTCGGCCATCCTCACTCCTTCCTTTTCGGGGAAAAGAAAGATTTTCTTTATCTTCAGACGAACTCCCTTCCTTTTCGGAAGGTTTCTTTTTTCTTCGGAGGGCGGCGCCGACCTCAACGTTACGACGAGTTGAGTGGACCTGAAACCCTAACTATAGTGGGTCGAGCTGGATTGAAGAAGGGCTTTTAAGAGGGGTGCTAAACCCATCTCTAACAATTAGTCCCCCCTCAGTTCGGCGAGCTTCGAGTAAGAAGCTCGGGGAACTCTGAAAAGAGAGATCTGTTCGGCTTGAATCCAGGTCGGGATATTCACAACCCCGTATAATTATTTTAAGGCGAGGTCTTTATCTGGGAAAGATCGCTAAAAACCGGGCTAAGTAATAATATTGCCGCCAATATGTGGGTCCCGAAATCATTAGGGTTTTCCAATGCGAAAGGCGGGATATTTTCCGAATAGATTTAATTCGGGAAATACGAAGAGTCTCCAAAGTAATGATGTCCCTAGATAACCGTACTCGTTTCTCTATAAATTGAGGGAGCTCTCCTTATTTCTTCACTTCTCCAACTCGCGAAAAAAAGCAAAGGTTCGCTCTCTCTCCCTTTCTTAATTTATTTCTCCGCTCTAGATAACCAAAACGCTGTAGTTTTAGGTTTCTCGGCGTGATTTTGCCGATCTGCTTCAGATCCGCCGCCCGTGTTCTTCGTGTTCTTCCATTTCCCTTCGTGTCTTCCATTTTCTTCAAGAGAATCCATCAAACAAAATGGGTTTGATCCGAAAAAATTCCAAAGTGAAGGCACTTCTGGTTTCTCCGAGCTCAGAAGAAGACACGACTCCGAAGGTATCAGGTCGGATCTCATCTGATAGCTCAGAGGAATTCGACCGGGAGTTTGCAGATGAAACGGGGTACTCCCGTGCCGAGTTAAGGCTTCTAAATCAGCAGGCTGCTGTCGAGCAGTTTGAAGCGACGCAGCTCGGGATGACCCGTCCTGGTGATGTCGAAGCGTCCTCAGCTCAGCAAACCTTTAGCGTTCCTCAATTAAGGGACGAGCCTGATGAGGCCGGTGGTGGCAACGAATTATGCCCGGAGGAAGAAGCTGTCGTCACGGAGACAGAAGCCCGAGCTGCTGTCGGCTCTGGTCTCGACATGGAGTTTGGCGACTATGGGATCGTTGACCTCTTGACTAAGCCAAAGGCCGAAACAAAAAAAAAAGGTGGGGCCAAGAAGAAGAAGAAGAAAATCCTCCCCGTTTCAGATAATCGTTGGGGCGTGATTCCGACCCGGTCGACGGGAGAGTCTTTGCTTGCGCTAAAGAGATAGCGCGGGATCGGTCCTGAAGTGAAATTCATAGTTCCAACTCCCTTTGAGCATCCTTGGGGCGTTCCTTCGGGCTGGATCTGCCTTTACAAGTGCTTTTTCACGCACTGTCACCTTTGGTTTCCGCTTCCACGACTTTTGTTCGAGTTCTGCAACGCAAGGGGAATGTCGGTTTCACAGATGGTCCATGGTGGCATCAAAAATTTGGTTGCAATTTCAGTCATGGCCTTTGAGAACGGGGTTCCATTCAATTGTCATGTATTTGAGGAGCTGACCACCCTCAAGCGGATGCCCGGGAAGAAGTCGTACGGATCATTCTATGCGAGTATGAGACCGAAATATAATATCTTGTCCCGGGGGTTTATTAGTAAAATCGACGACTGGAGGGACTACTACTTCTTTGTTCACATCGACGAGTTCTCAATGGCCGATGTTAATATTTCAGTCGAATCTCGTTGGAAAAGAGAGCTCGGTAGAATTTTAGTCCGCATGTGTTGTATATTTGTTCATTGTAATTTATAATCGAGCAAATCTTTGTTTTGCAGGTCAATTCGCCCAAATCGGTCCGCTTCCCAACAATTTCGAAGAGAGCAGAGACGCGTTTCTGAAACTCAGTCCTCTGTATTGACCGGAACTCACCATTCGCAGAATAGACCGAGCTGCCAATTCCCTCACAAGATAATCTCGCAAGAAGAAAATGCCGCTCGCTCCTAGAGAGATCGAAGATTACTCTACGGATTTGGAGGAGGTTATAAAGAAGTCTGGCGCGAAGTCGCCAACGACGGGGCCAGGTTCCAGCGTCGATAAGGGAAAGGGTCCCGAGGAATCCGAGCCGAAACAGACGAGCGATGCTAAGAAGGCCTCGCGGGGATCTAAGAAAAAAGATCCTAAACGAGACGACGCCGAAGCGTACGTTCCGAGCTTGAACTCGGATGATGTTACTCTTGCAGAGCGCCAGGCTGCCGGAGGTACCAAGGTTGCTGCTGAGATGCAGGGGACTGCCGAAAAGGCAGTGAAAATGAAAGCCAAGTCGGCTGGCAAACGGAAGTCTTCGGAGGTAGAGAAGTCGAAGGATACTCCTGACCAAGCTTCCAAGCGAGCTAGATCGGATTCTGTTTCGAATCCTAGCGCCTTCCAGTTCGAGTATCACGGGAAGGAACCGCTGTCGACTGATCGCTGCGCGTGTTCTCAGCTGGTTTGGAAACTCAAGGCTAGACCGATGGCTGGTCCTCCGGTGGAGGAGTTTCTTTATCAGGACGAGTACGAGCAGTGGGCCGCGGACGAAGTCCGGGTAAGACTCCTTAAGTCAAATTTTCTTCCATGCCCTAGAATAAGCTCTTATACCTACTTTTACAGGCGAAAAGCAGCGCGAATCATTTGCTCGGCCATCTCGATCGTGATGCGAAGAAGGCGAAAGAGGCCGAGAAGGAGAGGGCAGCGGCGGAGAAGAAGTTCCACGAAGCCAGCCTTGGCCTCGAAGTCGAGAAATTAAAAACTGCACAGCTCGAAGAGCGAATTATCGAGCTTCAATCCCAAGTTGGAGGCTAATAATTCCGAGATCTCCTCGGCTCTCATCAGGTCGACGAAGCAGGTTGAACACTTCAGGGCGGAGACCACCCGGTTGAGGAAGTCTCGTGACGAGATAGCCGTCTTTTCCCAGTGTCAGGTCGTCAACTTCTACACCGGCTTGACAGAGAAAATGAAGAGAAGTCTCGAGCAATGAAAGGAGGTCGAATAGATTGTTTCGTCATTGGCTCAAGCCCGTGGAGCTCGCTCTATTGCGGAGATCGCCAAGAAGTTGGGGTTGGACCTTCCCAAGGCGGCCACTGATAAGATTGAAGATGACGTCGCCAAGTGGGAGGCCAAGGCAAATGCTTTTGACGAAATCTTCTTCGCAGAGGGTGAGTTCGATGCCCATATGCTGGCATTGCGCTATCCTCGTGATAACCCGTCCGCTCGCCCTGCAGGAATCAACGAATTTGGGTCAAACGCGCCTATAGTGACCCCCGAGGTAGATTCACAGCTTAAGTCTCCTGAGCCGCAGGTCGAAAGCACGGCCATTGCAACAGCGACAGTCACTGCTTCAACTGACGCGCCGCTGCTTCTCCATTCGACCGCCCCGGTTGAAAACGTAGCTGCAGGGACTGGTGACGAGCAGCTCGAAACTCAAGCAGCGGTCGGTCCCACTATGGTCGATCCCGCTATAGTTAACCCTACTGACTCGTCCGTGAGACTTGAGCCAGAGGAAGAACTTCCAGAGGGAGAAAATTCTGGCCACGAGCATGTTCGAACTGAGCAAAGCAAGGAGGGGACCGAGCTGGAAGACGACGAGCAGCTGATCGATGTTCTCGGGGATTGATCACCCCTAGTTAAAATCTTATTATTATTATATATTTTTTTATGTAAACTTTGATAACCCGAAATGGGTATGTATGTTTCCTTTGGTTTGCCCGAGGGGGCTTTTGAACAAGTTTGCCTGGTTTCGGCTTTTATGGAGTGCTTTGAATTCTCTGGCATTTCCGATCTGGAACTGTTTTAGTAGATACATGAGTAGCTGGAGTTCGAATACAAACGTGCGATGCGATGTCGGCTTTAAGTTGTTTGTATGGCTCAGATTTTCCTAAGTGCTGATGTAAACTTGCAAGAGATTAACTCAACTCGACTTATTTAATGTTTACATGACTTAGGAATGTGCGAGACGGATCTCGGCTTTAAAAGGTAAGTACTTATACGATCGTGCGAGAGATTTATTCAGCTCGGCTAATGTGGATCGTACGACTTATTCCTAAGTACAAATATCGATATGCGATCAGGTCAGCGTTTATTATAGATATGACTTAGGAAATTCTAAGTTCGAATGCAAAGGTGTGAGCAGGGCCCGGCTTATGTGCTTTGCATGACTTAGAAGGGTGCGAGAACAGGCTCGGCTTATATTTGTGGATTATTTCACCACGACATCCATGAGGAACGCATGCAAGACGGATCTTAGCTTTTTGTGGTGCCGAACTAACTTGATCAGACTTAGTTATAGGCATATCTAACGACTAGCCAGGAAGTTGATGTGTGAATAACTCGGGAGCGTAAAAGATGGTAAAATTTAAAAAATTTATTAAGTTATAGTTGGACTCAAATAGGGCTGCCTACGTACCCAAACGGGATCAAACCATTCGTAGTTCAAATGTTTTTTTTTTTTTTTTTTTTTTTTTGGCCGGTCTGAAGATTGCCGAGCTGGTAAGTCGGGCTTAAGAGTAGAAGCGCTTAAGGCTCATTGAATTCCATGCCCGTGGGACTTTGTCGCCCCTGGTTGTTTCGAGGCGGTAGACGCCGGGCTTCACGACCTTGGTGATGATGTAGGGGCCTTCCCAGTTAGCTCCGAGCTTGCCTGCTCCCCACTCTTTCGTGTTTTCGTACACCTTTCGAAAGACGAGGTCTCCTTTGTCGAAGTGTCTATTGCGGACCTTCTTGTTGTAATACTGCGAAGCTTGGTTTTCGTATACCTGCATTCGAAGGAGTGCCAAGTCGCGCAGCTCCTCGACGATGTCGAGGTTTTCGGTGAGTACGGCGTCGTTCACCTCGGGGTTCTCGAGCATCAGAGTTCGGCGAATGCTGGAAACGTTGACTTCGGCGGGAACCATTCCTTCGCAGTCGTGAGACAAGGAGAATGGGGTTTGACCGGTAGCAGTGCGAGGTGTTGTGCGATGAGAGCAGAGGACGCCGTCTAGCTCGTCGGCCCAAAGGCCCTTCTTCTTTTCGAGGCGTTTTTTAAGGCCGTCAATGATAGTTTTGTTTGTGGCTTCGGCTTGACCGTTGCCTTGAGGGTAGCGCAGGGTTGATTTACTTAGACGGATGTTCTAACGTTCACAGAAACCTTCGAAGAGCTTGGATATAAATTGGGATCCGTTATCAGTGACGATTTCGTAAGGAAGCCCGTGTCGGCAAATGATGTATTTCCAGACGAAGTTTTGTACTTNGGGCTTCACGACCTTGGTGATGATGTAGGGGCCTTCCCAGTTAGCTCCGAGCTTGCCTGCTCCCCACTCTTTCGTGTTTTCGTACACCTTTCGAAAGACGAGGTCTCCTTTGTCGAAGTGTCTATTGCGGACCTTCTTGTTGTAATACTGCGAAGCTTGGTTTTCGTATACCTGCATTCGAAGGAGTGCCAAGTCGCGCAGCTCCTCGACGATGTCGAGGTTTTCGGTGAGTACGGCGTCGTTCACCTCGGGGTTCTCGAGCATCAGAGTTCGGCGAATGCTGGAAACGTTGACTTCGGCGGGAACCATTCCTTCGCAGTCGTGAGACAAGGAGAATGGGGTTTGACCGGTAGCAGTGCGAGGTGTTGTGCGATGAGAGCAGAGGACGCCGTCTAGCTCGTCGGCCCAAAGGCCCTTCTTCTTTTCGAGGCGTTTTTTAAGGCCGTCAATGATAGTTTTGTTTGTGGCTTCGGCTTGACCGTTGCCTTGAGGGTAGCGCAGGGTTGATTTACTTAGACGGATGTTCTAACGTTCACAGAAACCTTCGAAGAGCTTGGATATAAATTGGGATCCGTTATCAGTGACGATTTCGTAAGGAAGCCCGTGTCGGCAAATGATGTATTTCCAGACGAAGTTTTGTACTTCCTTGTCACGAATCCGAACGTATGCATTTGCTTCCACCCACTTAGTGAAATAGTCGGTCATGACGAGCAAGTATTTGTGTTGTCTTGAGGACGGGAGAGGGCCAACGATATCCATTGCCCAGCGCATGAAGGGGTAGGGCGGGACTGTCGAGGTAAGCAGCTCGGTGGGTTGATTGATCATTGGAGCATGCCTTTGGCAGAATTCGCACTTCTTGGCATATTTCTCGTAGTCTGTCATCATAGAAGGCCAGTAAAAACCAGCCTTCTTCACCTTCAGGGCGAGAGCCCGGCCACCAGAATGATTGCCTCCGGCTCCGTCATGCATTTCCTTGATAACGCGAGAGATTTTGTCGCCATTGATGCATTTGAGGAGGACGCGTGTTGAAGTCCAGCGGCAAAGTTGGTCGCGTACCAACGAGTATTTTGCACCACGGGTTCGGAGGCGCCGTGCTGTCCATCTGTCCTTTGGCAACTCCCCGTCTGCTAGGTATAACATAAGCTCGGCACTCCAATCTTCGCCGTCGGTTCTTGGTTCGTTGAGCAGCTCCATTGGGTCGTCGTATTCATCCTCTTGATAGATCAGAGTGCAGAACTCCCCGGACTGCATGATGCTGGAGTGGGGTATTATCGCTACAGGGATAGTACGTCGCAGGTTGGGATCGATACTGGTAGCCAAGGCTGCTAGAGCGTCTGCGGCCATGTTCTCCTTCCGAGGTATCTTAAGGAGCTCGAAGGTCGTAAATTCCTTTGCCATCAGTTGAACAAGCTTGAGGTAGGCATCCATTCGGTCGTCTTTGGCATCGTACTCGCCATTAAACTGATTTGCGACAAGCTAGGAATCGCAGAAGGCATAGATGTGGTCAATCTGCATTCCTCGAGCTAGACGGAGGCCGACCAAGAGTGCTTCATACTCGGCTTCGTTGTTGGAAGCCGGAAATTTCAGACGAAATGACTGCTCCAGAATCTCTCCAGTAAGGGATTCAAGTTGTATGCCGATCCCCGACCCGAGGAGTGAAGAGGCGCCGTCGACGTGCAAAGTCCAGCGTTCTATTGGCGCTTCATCGTGAATGAGCTCGGGGGGTAATTCAATGAGGAAGTCAGCGAGGACTTGTGCCTTTGCGCAAGTCCGAGTTCGGTACTCAATGTCATACTTAGACAGCTCGATTGTCCATTTGGCCATTCTGCCGGATTGGGTGGGACTATGAAGTATGGTTCGAAGCTGATGGCTCGTGAGGACGGCTATCGTGTGCGATTGGAAGTAAGGTCGGAGTTTTCGTGAGGCGACGACTAGAGCCAGAGCCAATTTTTCCAAGGTCGGGTACCTAGTTTCGGCCCCGTCCAGAGACTTGCTGATGTAGATAATTGGTTTTTTTCTCCTTGATCTTCTCGAACTAGGACCCCACTGATCGCCGAGCTGGAAATGGCTACGTAAAGGTACAGAGTTTCGCCGTCTTCCGGTTTTGCTAAGATCGAGGGTGTTGACAGGTAGGCCTTGAGCTGTTGGAAAGCGTCTTCGCACTTCTTGTCCCATTCAAAACGCTTGTTTCCCCGAAGCAGCTGATAGAACGGGAGACATTTATCCGTCGACCGGGAAATAAAGCGGTTTAGAGCGGCGATCCGTCCGGTGAGTGTCTGGACTTCTCTTGTATTCGTCGGGGATGGAAGGTCTTGAATCGCCGAGATCTGTTTTGGATTGGCTTCAATTACGCGCTGTGTAACGAGGTAACCGAGGAATTATCCCGACGTGACTGCGAACGTGCATTTGGTCGGGTTGAGCTTCATGTCGTATTCGTTAAGGATGACGAAACACTCTTTTAAGTGTCTGATGTGATCTTCGGCCCTTGCTGACTTGACCAGCATATCATCAATGTATACTTCCATGGTACTTCTGAGCTGGTTAGCAAACATTTTGTTGACGAGGCGTTGGTAAGTCGCGCCCGCGTTCTTCAGGCCGAAAGACATTATCTTGTAGCAGTATGTTCTGCGGTCCATGATAAAGGTCGTCTTCTCTCGGGTCGTCGGGATGCATGACGATCTGGTTGTATCCCGAGAACGCATCCATGAAGGAAAGGAGCTGGTTGCCGGCGGTGGCTTCAACGAGTTGGTCGATTCGAGGGAGTGGAAAACTATCCTTCGGGCATGCCTTATTGAGGTCGGTGAAATCTACACACACTCTCCATTTCCCGTTCTTCTATTTGACCACCACGGGGTTAGCCAGCCAGTCCGGGTATTGCACCTCGGCTATAGATCCTGCCTTCAGTAATTTGTCCACTTCGTCATGAACCGCCTGAGCTCGTTCTGGTCCGAGCTTTCGTCTCTTTTGCTTGATCGGTTTGAAGGTGACGTCGACGTTGAGTTCGTGGCTAGTTATGCTCGAGCTGATTCCTTTCATGTCTTCCATAGACCAGGCGAAGGTTGCCACGTTTTGACACAAGAAAGCGATGAGCTCGTCCTTCATGCTTCGGAGTAGCTCGGTACCAATCCCAACGCATCGGTCCGAATTGGTCTCGTCTATGTTGACTTGCACTACCAACTCGCTCTTCGGCTTCTCGTGATGGACGACGCGGGGGTCGAAATCATTAAGGCTGCCGATAGTGAAAGCGTTGCGAACACGTTGCTTATCTATGTAGCAATGGCGGGAATCGCGTTGGTCACCTCAGAGTGTGTAAATTCCTCTTTTGGCCTGGAACTTATGGCACTGATGATACGAGGATGGTATGGCTCGCATCAAATTTATCCACGGGGTGCCAAGTATGGCATTGTAGATAGCCGGCCTGTCGATAACATCGAAGTCAACGATTTTCATGACACCTCCGACCAAGGTGGGTAGCTGGATGGTTCCGATCGTAGAGATCGAATCCCCCGTGAATCCTATGAGTGGCCTAGGTTCGACCTTGATCTCACTATCTTTTATACCCATCTTCTGGAGTGTTGTTTTGAAGATTACATCGACCGAGCTGCATGTATCGATGAGGATCTTGGAGACCTCGTCCTGACCCATTCTCAGTGAGATAACGAGAGGATCGTTATGAGGACGGTCTATTTCTTTGGCGTCATCTTTAGTGAACGTGATGAGTATATCATCATCGTAGAGCGGGGTTTCATTCTTGACGTTCACAGCTCGGCGTTCATGCTTTTTAATCGAATTTATCGATTCAGTGCAAGTGAGGAGTCCGCCCATGATCATGTTGATTATTCGTCGGGGCGAGCCTGGTGGGGCCGGTGCAGTATCGTCGCGCGCTCTTCTCGGAGCGTCCGCCTTCTGCCTGGCATCTCCGCCCAGATGCGGTTCGGGCCTATAAGCCCTTTCGGTGATCTGTTTGTTACCGTTCTCAGGTTGGTTTTGATTTCTTCCAGGATTCGGTGGACGATCATCGAGGTTGATTTCGCCTTTCTTCCATTTTCGTATTAATCTTCATGTTAAGGTTCTGCATTCTTCCTTGGTATGGCCCGATCTGCCATGCCATCTGGAGAAAGAATCTGGGTTCGAAGGAGTTTCGTCAGGCCGGTCAGCTCTCCGATCCCATGTGTTCCAGCGAGACGATCGGGTTACTGCGGATACGTTTGATTTCCGACACTTGTCTTCCCGATCGTAGTGCTGTCTCGGCTCCTGGTAGTCCTCAGATTTATCCCGAGCTGCCTTCCGTTTGTCCTTGGCGGCTTCTTCGCGTTGTTCTGCGAGAGTTTCGTCCTCCAGACTCATGAACCCTGTAACTTTATGCAGCGCGTCCTCCAGTGTTCTCGGTCTCCCGGTCTTCAACCTTTTGCGAAACAGCTGATTTTTTTCGTAGGTTTTGTAGCAGTGCAGAGATCGCGCTATCGTCGGATGCGTTTGTACGAGATACGATGTCTCGGAAGCGAGTTATGAAATCCCGGAGGGATTCGTTTTTGCCTTGGACACAGGCCCAAAGGTCCAGCGTGGAGGTCGCCTTCTCGATGTAGATGGAATAATATTTGAGAAACGCCTTCGACAACTGTTCGTATGTCTCGATGGAGTGCGGCTTGAGTCGGCAGAACCAGGTGAGGGCGCTGCCACTCAGACTTTCGACGAAATACTGGCAACAACTCGCGTCGCGTTCCTCGTTTGTGAAACCTGCTCGCGCCATGGCTATGTTGAACTCCGTGAGGTGCTTATTGGGATCACTCCCGTCGTAGGAAGTCAGATTCTTGAGTTTCCCGTGGTCTGTAAGCGGGATGCTCGTGATGTTGGGAGCGAAGGGTGTCTGTTGCGTAAGTTGCAACATCTTTTGGAGCTCGGGTGCTGACGATATGGCTCGGTGAACTTGAGATCCTATCGCGCTGATCTACTCTTGCATGAGTTCCATGGCCCTAGCATCCGCACTAGGTGCTAAGGGGTTCGGTGCTGAAACCGGAGTTGTGATAACTGGGGGATGGATCGGCCTGATCCCGGCATTCGACGCTGCTATGTCTTTTTGCTGTCCCGGAAGTTGATCAGTCGGGGTATCTCCGAACAACGCTCTATTGATTCCCAATCTAGTTTGAAAGGCGGGTTGTTGTTGTTCCGGGGTGCTGGTGGTGTTATGGGCTCCTGATTGCCTAAGACTGTCCAACTCGTCACGGTAAGCGATCTGTTGAGCCTGCATCTCGTTCAGGCGCGCCATGACAGTCTGCATGAAGGTCATCACGTCGGGAGGTGGTGGCGGTGTGTTGTTGACACCCGCTGTATTCCGTGGGAGGTTCTGGCCTCCAGTTCCGGTGGTGGTATCCTCTGGCGGTGGTGTCCCAATCATCTTCGAGCTTTTAGGTATTTCAAACACTTGTCTCTCGTTTCCCCACAGTCGGCGCCAATTGTGAGAACTAAAATCCGATCTAAAGAAAGAATAAGAGTTTGTGGGGGAAAAGAGTAAGTCTTTATTGATTTAAGCCGGAGCTCGGAGATAGTACAGCGGTGGTTAGGTCGTCGGAATAAGAACGCCGACCTAAACCTTTTAGACGGTGAATCGAGATCTAAAGCTTATGCCGTGGCAGAGTTTGCCCTAAGATCCCGAGAGATGAATTGTCGATCCCGTGAATGGACCGATCCTCCTCTATTTATAATGGATCTAAGTCGGCCATCCTCACTCCTTTCTTTTCGGGAAAAAGAGAGATTTTCTTTATCTTCAGCCGAACTCCCTTCCTTTTCGGAAGGTTTCATTTTTCTTCGGAGGACGGCGCCAATCTCAACGTTACGACGAGATGAGTGGGCTTAAAACTCTAACTCTAGTGGGCCGAGCTGGATTGAAGAATAGCTTTTTAGAGGGGTGCTAAACCCATCTCTAACAGCTCATATCTGTGTGTGTTTTTTTTGTGGAATATTATAATTTCTCTGTCTTATAATTTTCGAAGACAACTATTTTTCATATAACATATTAACTCAGTAAAAAATATAAAAAAGCAATTCACTTCATTGATGTTTTGTTTTTATTATTACCAACTAAATAAGTACCGAGCGATGCGCGGGTTAAACATATAAAATTTCATTTTCTAATTAAAATGTTTCGAGGCTATTTGAGCTTATATTTAGCTAATTTCCGAATTTCATTGTTTCTTGACTATTCTTTTAACCAATTTCATATTGTCTTGTTAATTATTTTTAGTGTAATAAGTGTAAACCATAAATTTGGAGAAAGAAAATCAGATTCATCCAAAATCTCTATCTTCATTTGTGTGATAATTTGATAACATCTGTAATCTAATCCATTTATTACACTCTCTTCCTATTATCTACTACTATTTTGCATATTTTTCTCATCCTGTTATTGTCATATTCCCATTTCTCGGTTGAACATCTAGTTTATTGTTTCTTTTTTCAAAATACATCCATTAAAATTGGAAAAATTAATTCCAAGATAAGCTTTAATACAAAACATAAAAAGATATGATTAACACGACTTAGCACAAAAGGAAAGTTTTAAAATTCCAAAATGGCAACGTTTAAAGCCAAACTCGAACCTGTAAAAAAAAAATCCAAAATGGTCAAAATCTATCATCAAAAAAGAAAACAATTGGTCAAAATCTTTACCTTTTTTTGAAAAGTGCAAAAGGAAAAATCTTGCAAGCGCATGCAGTCTTCGCAGGATATGTTAACAGTGAACGAAACCACGATTTTGACCACGTTCAACACTAACATTAGTTTACACACATATATAGGCATATATATAAGTGAATTATGAGCAGTAATCATGGAAAAGTTCAGAGAAGACAATGTTGAATGTGAGCAGTGATCACTGGCACATTCAGTCTCAGATATGACTATGGACAAAAAAAAAAGCTCCTGGGGTTAAGTTGGTACGTACTACCTAAAATTGTCAAAACTAAGAACCCAATATGGAATATCGTGACGCCTATTATGCATAATAGTTTTAAATTGGAAAGAAATATTGAGGTATCAAAAATATATACTTTTAGTTCTTTCTCTATCTAGATATGATATATATATGTCCAAACATTTCCACGTAGATGACGTCTAATTACCGGATGAGGAAAAAACCTCTATATAAGAAAGAGAAGCTTAGAGTAAATCACTCTTCAATATATCACTTTGAAATCTCAAAAGACCGAAACAAAAAAAGAAATTGAGAGAGAGAGAGAGAGAAAAAAAATGGCTAGAGGATCTCGTTTCTTCATCATTCTTTTGATAATCTCATTGTTTGCAAAGACAATTAATTCTCGAGTTTTAGATCGACAAAGTTTTCCTGATGGTTTCATTTTTGGAACGGCTGCTTCAGCATTTCAGGTAATTTAAAATGAGGAAATCATTGTGATTCTACCAATCATATATTTATACAGAATCACATTTCAAAAAAAAATGTTTAAAAATATATATATATACTATACAGAATCACATTTTAAAAAAATGTTTAATATATATACAGAATCACATTTCAAATCTAATCGTTCTAATTCAATCATTTTAATCAATGATTAAAAATTATGTACTTTCGCCATCAATGTTTTCTCGCTTAATGATTTCATCGTTCATTCTACTTTAATTTTTTATTTTTACAATTTTGTTGTATAATCGATCATAAAACAAATAGTTTAAACGTTATTTAATTCGTTGTTATATATTAATAAAATGATGTAAAAGGTTTTCGACTTTTGTGCGATCCCCTAGTCATTTTTTTTTGTTAAGAGGTTTTCTATTAATCTGCTTGAAACTAGTTACAAAACATGCCCGCCTTTTTCTGGTTTAAAAAAAAAACAAGGCGAACCGTAAACTTAATCGTAAGTTCATAACACCTTTGCCCAAATGAATTTAAAAGAGAAAAAGGATGTTCGAGATTTATTTTTAACTAGGAGGAAATCAACTATTTTTAACAGATTCTAACTTTATAATGTTCTGTTTTTGTCCTTTTTTCCTCAAATGTTATTTTTTTGTCTGTCACAAAACCGAATAACATATAAAGTAGATCGCAGCATACTTGTAAAGTAAAAATGTTTGATTAGGGGACAAAAGAAACTTTGCTTTACAAATTACATAACTACGAAACTCGTAATTTATTTTCGATCATTCTATCATTTTAATATAAAAAGGGAAAGAAAATTGTTACGAGTTATCTAGTTAAGTTTCTTTCTTTCCAAATTACATTAGTTTTCTTACAAATTACAGACTTTGGTTTGAAAAAAATTTATGTTGTCATTCAAAATAGCATTTTGATGACAATAATGTTTTGTTTTAAATATATGCAGTACGAAGGAGCAACAGACGAAGGGGGGAAGTCTCCAGCTATATGGGACCACTTCAGCCGCACTTACCCAGGTTTGTCCAAAAACTATCATTTGTGGAGCGAATTTGATTAACAAACAAGTCCATATTTCTATTGAATTATTTGTGTGTTTGTGACTAAGAGGTAAAAACTAATGATAAATTTAAAAAATCTTTGACTGCAGAAAGAACCAAAATGCATAATGCAGATGTAGCAATTGATTTTTATCACCGTTACAAGGTACTATCTATAACCAGACTCTCCTTTTTCAAAACATGTATAATCAATCCTGCTATTTAGAAACTAAAACCAAATCAAACGATCATATATCATTATAAATTATGTAAAAAAAAAAAAATGTTATTTTAATTTTTTTTTGCAATAATCAGTCAAAATAAGATTACTTTCCATATAATTCAATATATTTTCTTAAAAGTTGGTACGTTGTACTTGGACTCATATATAGTTATCGTTTTTGTTTTGGTTGGTTAATATTGTTTTTTTATATGATAAACAAACAAACAAAACAAATCAGGATGACATTAAGTTGATGAAGGAGCTACACATGGACGCTTTCAGATTCTCAATCTCGTGGGCCAGATTAATTCCCAGTAAGTTTTGTTTGCTTGATGATACTACCCTTCTATTTTTTCCTTACTAACAATTAAATAATTTTTTTTGTCAATTATACGAGTTATTTATGTACAATTATCTACAGGTGGAAAACTAAAGGATGGAGTAAACAAAGAAGGTGTGCAATTCTACAAGGATCTCATCGAGGAACTTCTTGCTAATGGTAATATCATTAGTCTACTAGTTAAGTTAAAATTCTCTAGGTAAATTAAACTTAAAATAATAAAAATAAATCGAATGGTCTAATATACATGCAGACATACAACCTTCAATGACACTCTATCATTGGGACCACCCACAATCGTTGGAGGACGAATATGGTGGCTTTTTAAGCCTTAAAATTGTGTAAGCCTAGTTAAAAATATATCTAATATTACAAAACACATATTTTGTTTTATTTTTTCTTGTATTGTAGATACGATTGATTTTGTTATTTTTTATGACTTCTATCAAAACAGGGAAGATTTTCGAGATTTTGCAAAAGTTTGTTTCGAAGAGTTTGGAGATAAAGTTAAGATGTGGACAACGATCAACGAACCGTACATTATGACTATTGCGGGTTACGATCAAGGCAATAAGGCGGCTGGACGATGTTCGAAATGGGTAAACGAAAAGTGTCAAGCCGGCGATTCGAGTACTGAGCCTTACATTGTTTCACATCACGTTCTTCTTGCTCATGCCGCTGCAGTAGATGAATTCCGAAAATGTCATAAAACTTCGCATGATGGTCAAATTGGGATAGTTTTGTCACCAAGATGGTTCGAGCCTCATCATTCCGACTCTATTGATGATAAAGGAGCAGCTGAAAGAGCTCTTGCTTTTGAAATTGGATGGTAAGTTATCTAAGCAAAACATTTTTCATAATTTTGCTTATATTTTTAATTGATATCTATTTATCTTAATATATATTATATATGTATATAGGCATCTTGATCCAGTGGTTCATGGAGATTATCCAGAAATAGTGAAAAAATATGCGGGAAATAAGTTACCTTCGTTTACCGCGGAACAATCAAACATGTTAAAAAATTCATCAGATTTTGTCGGAGTAAATTACTATACAGCGCGCTTCGCTACTCATATTCCTTACATCGACCCAGCAAAGCCTCGGTTCAAGACTGATCATCACGTCGAATGGAAACGTACGTAATAAAATTATGCTAATTGCTTAGAAATATTGATTTATACCAATTCCAGTATCGTGTAGATGATAAACTAAACAACGTTTATAAATTTCTTTGAAACAGTGACTAATCACAGTGGCCACATTATCGGACCTGGGGTACGTGCTTACTTCTTCATTATAACAATTAATTTCTAAATGCAACATAAAATATCATATTATACTAAGATTTTTAAATTTTGTTTTATTTTCTTCAGGATGAAAGGGGCTTAATATTGTCATACCCGGAAGGCTTGCGAAAAGTTCTAAACTATATCAAAGATAGATACAATAACATGCCGGTCTACATTAAAGAAAATGGTTAGAAAACTTTTTTTTTGTTTTTTCCAATTTTTAGACGTAACTACATATAACTTATATTGATTATGAACTGCAGGAATCAACGATAACGACGATGGTACAAAACCAAGAGAAGAGATTCTTAAGGACACATTTAGGATTGAATACCATGACACACATTTCCAACAACTTCACAAAGCTATAGTGTTAGTTCTTGATCTTTCTCACAATTATATACTACGATTTCTTTTAAATCGATTTAATTTTCTAATTGATAAAAGTTATAATATGGTTATAGAGAAGATGGGTGTGACGTAAGAGGATATTATGCATGGTCTTTGATGGATAACTTTGAATGGGAGCATGGATACACTGCTAGATTTGGTCTTTACTATGTTGACTTTGTCAACGGTCTCAAACGTTATCCAAAAGACTCGGTCAAATGGTTTAAGCGGTTCCTTAAGAGATCGATTGGAGAGAGTAGAGAAGACGATGTCAAGGAGATGTCACGTGCGGAGGGGAATAAGACTCTGCATGAGCAAATGCGTTTTGAAGAATCGGCTGTTTTTTTTGTTTCTTTCATGACGGCGAATCAATCGAGGAGAGAAGAGGAGAAAAATCGATGTTCGTTTGATTTTCCTTTTAGTCGTTCCGGTGTTTTGCAGGGTATTTCATCATCATTTTATTGATTTTAAAACCCTTATGGTTAACTATGTAATTTACTTTAGAATTTAATTCATGTTATGTATGGTTATTTTCTGAAGGAAATAAACGAATACAAATATTTGTATACATCTAATCGAACAAATCACTTCTGAAATAGTTAAGGCACATTCTTATTGACTTTTGTGTTTTTTAAGTTACTAGACCTAAATTGTCAACCATTTCATTTATATTATTATTAACCAGAAATAACCATTTCATGATGGATCCTTCGTTTAGTGAACCATTATAATATATCATCGTCTTTTGTTGTTATTCTAATTGCTGACAAGATGTTTATCATCGGACCACATTTTTTTTTTTAATCACAACTTGATCCTATATATCCAGGTAAAACGCTGGATCCCTATCTGACAAGTGTCTAGTTGTGTCTTTCTTAAACATTAGATCAAGTCACAAAAAAAAGATCAAAGTCAAAGACGACACGAGCAGTCAGAGATAAAACTTGTAGCTTTCTTCTTTTATTGTTTTGTCAACAAAACTTATCGCTTGCTCAAACAGTAGATCAATGTCAAAAACGACAACAAGCAATCGGAGGTAAAACTACTATGATTACACCAGAAACCCCACATTATATACAGTATTCTAGGCCTGCGAGTTCGATTTTTTTGTGTAATTCGATTCAAGTAGTTTGGTTTTTCGGATAATTCAGGTTTAAGAAATTCAACCGAAAATAACCAAAGTATAATTCGGTTCGGTTAGTTTAGTTTTCGGGTAATTCGGTTTTTAAATTTTGAAACCGAAACTAACCAAACTTTTTAAATTTTTATTTAAATTTTGGTAAATTCTGGTAAATTCGGATATTCTGAATAGTTCGGTTCGATTCGGTTAAATTTCCCAGGGTTATTGTATTCCAGTAAACACCACATTTTGCAATGTAGACATTAATAGAAACAAAAAACTTCAATCTACGTTTTTTATGTTGAAATTGATTGATGTGGTCTAATAGCTAAATAGAAAACCATAGGATAAAGTATGTTTAAGCCATATTGTTGATGTTTAAACCATATTGTTGGTTACACAAAACCTTTTTGCACATATTAAAGTGTATCAATAGTGAGTGGTTTCTGATTCTGTCCCTTTTCTGTGTGTTTTTTTTTTCTTTCTCAGTGCTTTCTAGAGCTATTGATTATCGGGTGTGGAAGATACAACAACCCACTGAATCCCCAAGTTCTTCAATTCGTAAAGTCAATTGGCATGAAGCTAGAAACAATTGATTCTGTATGTCTTATCGATTCCAGCTTCTCTTATCCTCTTACAAGTCCTTCTGTTGGTTTTGAATATATGTATTTGTATGTGCTCTATTGATTAAATTATTTGTTCTAAAAAAAAAAAAGCACTATGTGTTCTGTCCAGAGAAATGATGTATCGACTTAGAATATACTGAACGATGTTGAATCACAATATCACCTAGGCAAACTAAGTAATATAAGGTTATGAGTTTAAGAGAACAAGTCTTTATTGATCGCTCAAAGGCTCGAAAGTTACAAGGATTGCTTGGCAAAAGAGTTTTGCCGAACTAAATCAAAGTACGAAAGTATGAATTAGGTCTAAAAAACTCACGGAGGTTAAGTCTTGCTCTTGAGTTCTCTAAAGAATTGAGGATGGTCTTCAAGCTATGTGGATCCTCTTTATTTATACTGTTCTGGAGTGGGCTCTTTCTTCTTCCCTTTTCCTTTTTTCTTTTAGATATTTTCCTTCTCGTGTTCATCTTTCCTTCTTTCTCGGAGATTCATTCCTATCTTCAATATTTCCTTTTTCCTTGGTCGGCTTAATCTCGGTGGGCTTGATCTCATGGGCTATTATTAATAAGGAGAGGGTCTTTTGTGGAATGTGCTCATTCTCTCTCTAACAATAATTCCCCCCTAGTTTTTAAGTTGTCTTTAGTAAGCTCGGCAAACTTCATGTAAATAAATTAGTTAGCCGCTCATTAAGAATAACGCTTTTAAGAATATCTTCTTCTGACTTCGGCATATTTACCTTTAATTCATGTCATGAGAACTTATGAGCTCGTCATCATTAGGAGTTCCTTGGAGGGCTTCGAGTTGGGCCCAAATTCAATTAGGGTTTTATTAAGCGGGAAAGTTGAGAGTCCTTCCACACGCGAATCTAGAGATTTTCCACGTGCCTTTATGGAAACCGTTCAGGTTTCCCGAATATTCATTTTCGACCTTTCGTATTCTATTTCTTCATTTGAGCAAAGGTATTTCTATCGCACTTTCTCCTTTTCTTCTTAATCTTATGTTTTGTGTTTTTGCATAATTCATTATTTCAATCATCGAATTTCTCTTCTCCTTTTGAACGCTCCATTCAAATTGTAATTTTCCTTCCTTTAGACACGAATCCAATTTTCAATCCTTTGGATCAATCTTTTGTCCGACGCTAGTTCGAATTTTCGGGTTTTTCCTCTACTCATCTTCTCGATTCAGGGTTTGCTCTCTGTTTTCTCGGGATGTCTGCTAAAAATTCATCGGTTCAAAAAGATGTGGATGTCGTTGCCAGTGATGATGATGCTCCCATCATTGAATTGATCCGAGACTTGAAGCCGCCTAAGGCTTCTTTCTGGATCGCAGAAAGAAAAAGAAAGGCTGCAACTTTCGACAATGATTTGCCGAAAGAAGATTCGGCCAAAATTGATTCAAACTGCCCTGTTGAGGTGGCCTCCCCTACGAAAAAGGGGATCTCGAGGATCATCTGGGCGCTATAGAGTTGAAGGGTTTTCCTGTCAAAATCGATGTGCCGACGCGTTCTTCCGGAACAAAGGACAAGTCATCATGGATGACCACCGGGATGATTGAAGATCTCAGAAAGTCGTGCAATTTGCATGTTGACATAGATTAGGGCTCCCTTGCCGTCTAAGAGACCTCAAACTCCTTCGACTGGGTATTTTTGCATCTACGAGTGCTTCTTCACCGAATTCGGACTTCGGTTTCCAATCCCTCAGCTTCTCCTTCGCTACTGCGAGCGGCGGGGAATTCCCATGTCTCAACTTTCTCACGCCGTGATTCGTCACATGGCGTATGCTTCGCCCTTGCCACTCTCAGCCAATATCCCTTTTGACCTTGATTTCTTTGAGAGGGTTTCTATGCTCAAGAACGGAGGGGTAAACAAAAATGGTAATCCCATGCATTTCTACTCTACAATGAAATTCAGGATCGTCGCCGGTGATTCTGTGACCAAGATTCACCATTGGGACAACTATTACTTTTTTATCAAAATAAGTAACGCTTCAATTCGAAACTCCGAATTAAAGTTGTTTCATGACTGGAAACTCAAAACTGGTAGACTGAGATTAGTCGTTTTAATGCTCCTTTTGTTTGCTTTCTGAAGCGTAATTGTTTGTTTTATGCTTTTTTTGCAGAGAAATTTACTATCGGTCCTGACCCCCCTGGGTTTGCAGACATTGCCAAATGGCTTGCGAGGTTGAGTCGCCGCTTCTGGCCCGAGAAGGAGAAAAAAGCTCTTTGGAAAAAGTGTCGGGCTCTAAACCCAAGAGTTGCCCTGGGCATATAACCCGGAACCGGGGAACCGAACCCGGACCGAACCGAAAATCAATGTTCGGTTTGAACCGAATAATTGTGTAAAACCCGATTGATTCTCACACAAAATTGAAATGGTTCTTGGTTCGGTTCGCGTTAAACCCAAAAACCAAACGGTTACTCGAAAACCCGAATTTAATTATCAAATTTTTACTAATTATAATTATATTACATATACTACATATAATCATATATCATAATCATATAATTTTCTTAATAAACCGAATGATCAGAAATTATATCAAACCTTATAACCATTTTTATTTTATTTCACTCACAAATAAAATTCTTTTTGTAAATAATCCCCAATTTTGAAACCTGGATAACCTAAATCAATCACGATGGCTCTCTCGTCGTCACTCATCTTCGCCTGAATCGGCTCCATCTTGTGCATCGGCGTCGAGAACTCACTCTTAGGTAATCTCCTTTCCTTCTCCTTTCCTTTACAGCTTCTTCTTTCCTTCTCCTTTATCGCCAATTTCATGATTCTGACCGATTAGGGATTTGATTTTTGGTAATTAGGGATTTTATGGTTTTGATTCTGATTAGGGATTTCTCCTGCTCTCTTTCTCCCTTCCTTCTCCTTTCCAACTCGGCTTCTCCTTTCATTCCCCTTTCTCGACAATCTCTTGATAATCCATCACGATTAGGGATTCGATTATGGGTGATAGGGCTCAGGTTTTACTCAAATAAAACTACTGCAAGTGCACAGCAAATGCAATTGAAGTATAAGGGGTATCGAATCTCAAGGGAAGTAGATGCTACACTAAGGTTTCTAAGTTCGAATTATGCTAGGTCAAATAAAGTAAATTTAAATTAAGCAACTAAACGATCAGTAAACGAGATTAAAAAGTGGATTTAAATTCAGGAGACTAAAGCTCTAGGCAAGGATGATTATTAGGATGAATAAGAGAATGCATATATTATATTATCGGGAAATTATGAAGATCCGTCTAGAACTCGAAACACTAGTTTAAAACTAATCAACTCTCGTTGCAGAAGTTATCTATGCCTAAATTCATGAAAACCAAATCTCTTTGCGAATTCAAACAATTAAGCAAAGCATTAAAAACAGGTTCGATTGTTCACAAAATACCTAAACCAAATCTCTTTGCGAATATATATTTTGCTCATCTATGATTAAGTCAAGTTATCAATAATGCTCTCGCATCTATTAAACAACCTAGGGTTTGATTTCTAAGTGATCAAGTAAGAAATCAATATAAGCACAAATCAAGATGAAGATCCAATTGATTTTCCCTAACAGTTCTAATGATTCTACAAACTCATCATCAACCCTAAATCACCCTAACCTAACTAGCAAACTACTCAGACATGGAGATGAAAGCACAAATCATGACTGAAATAATTGCATAAAAGAATAGAGAATGATACAGGGGTTTGAAATCTGGCTCAGATGAGTTAAAATTGTCTCCCCAAAAGCTCAGGATCAATCTCTCTCTAAGTCTTAAAAACAGAAAATAATGATAAGGTCTATGGCTAAACAATGTCTGAAAATTATTTATAGAGGAAGATTTTCGTTAGGGACAGTCTTGTAATTTCTTCAAACTTGGGACAATTTCCTTTTTCTGATGGAAGTCCGTGAAACTTGGCGGTCTTCATTGGTGTCGATCGACACAAGGTGAAGGTGTCTATCGACACCTTGCGTGTAATTCGGCTCCGACTTCATCAATTCGGCTGCTTCTCCAAAACGCTCCAAAAAGCTTCAGAATCTTCTTTTAAGCTCCATTTGCACTCTATCCTGTAAAGACTCTAATAGGACTCTAAAAGTACCAAAAGACTCTATAAAAGCACTTATATGATGGTCCAAAAACGGGTAAAAACCATGATATATCAACTCCCCAAGACTTAGCTTTTGCTTGCCCTCAAACAAAACAGAAACTTAGAATGAAGTAGAAGTTTGAAAACAGAAACTTCCAGCTATCCTTTAGACGCCTCAACCGTTAACACTCTTGAATCCACATGCAATAGAGCCAACCTTAGGTAATGTTCAGTGTATTTACCACAAGCTTAGCAATCTCCCAGTTTGAATCCAAATCCTTTCCTTAGTGAAATTTCGAACTCTAACAATGGTATGATCAAAGGACTTTCCAGATTCTTTCCCTTCCTTAGTGCTTTGAACAACACATTCTTTGTACAGCTCTCCTATTTTCTCTTCCCTTAGTCAACTGCTACCCATTTTCAGGGTGTTCTAAGATCTTTTCATTGACTCATTCTTATTCTTTTGAAGCCTTGGAATAGTGCTGCTCTTTACTTGTGTTCCTTGTGAGGAGACAGGTTCATGAGCTCTCACTAATATTGTTCCTTGTGAGGAGACAGGCTCATGAGGATCTTTGCACTATTCCTTGGTCAGACTTCTTATTTCTTTTCTTTTCTTTTCTCAAGGGAAGATCAAGGAGAGACTGCAACTTGCTTATCTTGTTCAGGGCTGAAAGAGGAATCAAGTTCAGTGCATACCTAGCTCTTTTAAGGGGATCTGAACTCTCTATGTTAGATTGATCCACTCACAGCTTTCTACTTAGTAAGACCTGTAATCAACTACTAAAGCAATGGTCCTTCAAGTGTCAACATTCTGCGGTTAGTTCCAAGAAAAATCGAAAGTTTCAACTGATTTTGACTCAATAAAAAAAACGACTGACTCTCAAAACAGAACACAAAGTCAGTAATCACCTCCCCCAGACTTAAACAACACTGTCCCCAGTGTTATCATGCCCGAAGTTGGCTAAAAGAAAGATTAGAAACAACATAAAAGACCAGATAGAAGACTTACCTTCGTCTGCGCGTGGTGTCGATCGACACCCACGAATGGTGTCAATCGACACTGGTCTATGTCAAGCCCAATGTCTCTTATTTTCAACTGACTAAAACTAGGACTTAGTAAAACCAAAACGAAATGTAAAGAAAAATCGTACCTAACAGTGGGTTGCCTCACACTCAGCGCTTGTTTTTAGTATTTAGCTTGACTGTGTCGGGGTTCAGACATCTGGTGGATCCGAGGGTGGCATCGAATGCTTCCCAGGAGAATGTCTCCTCATCCATGGTGGTGTATTGATAGGGCTCAGGTTTTACCCTAATAAAACTACTGCAAGTGCACAGCAAAAGCAATCGTAGTATAAGGGGTATCGAAATCCCAAGAGAAGTAGATGCTACGCTAAGGTTTCTAAGTTTGGATTATGCTAGGTCAAATAGGTTAAAAGTAAATAAAGCAACTAAATAAATCAAGAACAGAATTGAATGCGGTGTAAGTTCAGGAGACGAAACGCTAAGTTCAGGGAAATTCT
>JAHZTW010000001.1:363176526-363217106 GCA_020283515.1 Alliaria petiolata
GAATAGGTATTTTGCTCATCTAACATTAGTTCAGGCAATTAATAATACTCTCGCATCTATTAATCAACCTAAGATCAGATTCTAGGTCGGGAAGCTAAAATAAGCATTAAACACAAATCCAGATGAAGAACTCTAATGATTTTATCCTAACAATTTAATTCGACCTAACAATTCATTAATCACCCTTGAAAAACCCTAAACCTAACTAGCAAACTACTCAGACATGGTGAATGAAGAAAACATCATGAATAAAGAAGATTGCATAAAAGAAATCAATAGAAACAAAGGAGTTCCGAATTTGCTCTGAAGGAGACAAATTCTTCTCTCTAAAATCTCTCTCTAAGTTTCAAAAACAATAAATTATGAAAAGGTATTCAAAAGGTAATGAGGCTAAACAATGCCTGAAATCTATTTATAAAAGAGGATTTTCGTCCAGGGGCAATCTTGTAATTCTTCAAAACTTGGGCAATTTCCTTTTTCCAATGGAAGTTCGAACAATGCGTCGGTCTCGTCTGGTGTCGATCGACACAGATGGTGTCGATCGAGACAGATGGTGTCGATCGACACCGTGCGTGTAAATCCACTCTCTCGACTTCATCACTTCGGCTGCTTCTTCAAAATGCTCCAAAAAGCTTCAGAATCTCCTTTTAAGCTCTAGACGTAGTACAACCTATAAAGACTCTACTAGAACTCTAAAACTAACAAAATACTCTATAAAAACACTTATATCATGGTCTAAAACGGGTAAAAACCATGATATATCATGTATAGCGTTAGGTGCATGATAGCGACCAAGGAATTGAGCAAAAACAGCAGGGTGGGACTTGAGTTCGGGTGGGACACTTCTTTTTCCTGCAGAATCATCAAAAGAAACACCAAGCCTTCTACGAAAATCTCGTTGCTTGCATAAGTGTGAAGATGGTGCATAAATTCTGCAGGTGGGCGTGAGTTCGGAGGCATGTAGGGGTTGTTCCTCGTATGTTCCATGATATGGTAGTCTCTGAAACTCATAGAAAGAAATCTAGAAGTTAGAGAAAAGAATGTCTTTGAGTTGTGATCCTGACCTTTTGTCTTGGACAGCGAAACGCAGCCTCCCCGGCAACGGCGCCAAAAGCTTGATGGGGTCTAAATAGTCGTCCGAGTTTGGAGGATTTCTTTGGGGACTCGTCAGGCTTTGAATTTGTAGGACCCTAAGCTGCAAGTGCACAGCGTGCGTTGTAGTACTTAGGGTATCGATCCACAGGGAGGAGGTCAACTGCAAAACAGAAGAATCAGGGCAACCAAAGACGCAGAGAATTGGGGTTTGGGGGTAAGTGTCACGGTTTTTGCAGAAAATAAAGAAAGCAGTATCACGTCTTATATAGAGGAGGTTGTCAATCTCTTCTATGACCAACGGGAAAAGGAAATCAAACTTAAGAACTTGTAAAAAGGAAATCAAGCAAGCAGTGCAGGAAAAGTAAATATTGAAGTGCGTAAATCTCGATGTAAAAGCAGATGGGGCGAACACGTTGGGAATCTTCTCGGGAAATCTATGGGGTTCTAACTAGAAATCAAACACACAAAAGTTAAGCAAGCGAGACTAGGCGATTTTCCCCAAACTGATTCACTGGTTTTAACAACCTAACTTTATCAAACTAGGTCGATCTGCGAACTTCCATTCCACAGGTATACTTTCATATCCTGCGTCCTAGACGAACACGCAATAGGATCGGGACAATAAACATTCAGACATCTTTTAAAGGATGCTCTCTACCCTATTTTGGTCTAGATCTGAGATTCAGGACATTCGTCGTTCTCAAGACCCTGCGATCAGAATATAGTTCATGACGCCAGACTCATGCAATAAGAACGAATAAGGTGAGACAGAAAATCCTAATCTTCGGCCTAAACAATCGGTTCAACAACAGTTAATGAAATTCCCCATAGATCCCCTTAAAGAACACCCAACGAAAGTAAACTACTCAGACATAAAAGAAGAAGTAGAAAACGTGATTGATGAATGCATAACTTGTATAAATCGATTAAAATAAAAGAGGGTTCAAGAACAAATCAATCTCCCTCAAAGAACAAAGTGGAAACCACGAATCAAAGATTCGCGGCCGCCAAGAGAAGTTTGTAACAAGAGAATTTCGTGATGCTAAGTGGTGATGCCCTAAAAAACCCTAAAGGTCGAGTATATATAGGTCTTCAAGTGCCCTAGGTCGTGGATTAGGTCTTGGCTTGCATAAGACGGCTGCGGGTTTAAGTTGGGCTTCAAATGGGCTCGGGAATCCGTGAGTGGCCTGGCCGCGCGAGCGACTGGCCGTGGCGCGGCCACTGGTCGTCTGGTTCGGCCGTGGCGCGGCCAGCTCGTCCTTCCGGGTGCTTGACGGACCTTCTTGCTTCCTTCATAACTTGAGATCCAACCGTGGGATTGCTCTCAAACCACTTCGAGGTGAAAGACAGCTGATAAGGCTACCTTGTCTCCAAATATGAGCTTGATCTCGTGGTGGGAAGGCCTTCATTTGGTGTTGAACTTCTGTCCTCGGGCACTGTTTCCGGAATTGTCCATTTTGCTCCAAAATATGCGTCTTTTGCTAAGATTACCTGAAAAGAGTCTTGAACAACCAAATACTCGAAATCTAGTGTTTATGCATCAAAACCTTAGTGAAATGCTTATTAAAGCACTCACTTATGATAGTAAAAATGGGTAAAATATGCATGTTATCAACTCCCCCAGACTTAAACCTTTGTTTGTCCTCAAACAAAACAGAAATCTAAGTAAGGAAAAGAGGTTTGAAAACGTGGAAACTCACCAATACTTGGGAACTCATCAAGTCTAGCAATCGACCTGTTGAGCCACATAACTCGGAATTCAGCTTCAAGGCGTTTGGGTCTAGTTACCTTGAGCTTTTCACCCTTCCCGGATACGCTTCATGGTCCCTTTGAGTATTTCGAGCTCCCTCTTGTTGACTCCTTTATTCATTTAGGCGTGCGGTCTCTATCGAGGGAGTATTGGTCGACGAGACATTATACTTTCTCTTCCAAACATCTAGACATAGACATTTCAGACACAACTCTCCTATTTTCTCTTCCCTTAGTCGATTTCTCCCTACTTTTCTAGGGTATCATTTTATTTTTTCTATCGACTTTCTTATTCCATTTTTTTTTCTTTCTTCTTAGCTTGAGAATGATCACTTCTTTGAAGTTTACATGATTGCTGCGAACCGTCATTGTCCTTTAAGGAACTCTGGTTGCCATTCCCAAACTAAAACCTTTTTTTTTTTTTTTTTCTTTTCTATAACAAGGGAAGATCAAGGAGAGGTTGCATTGCATCTACTTAGTCATGCTAGAGTCTAAAAGAGGAGCAAAGTTCGAAGTACCTCAAGCCCCTTGACGAGAAGATTTGATTCATTAGGTGCGGAGTCAACGCAAGATCCTTCGAGTACTCTAGAGATTAGAACTTTCTCCGCTGGAATGATCCACTCGCCGTGTTCAACTTAGTAAACCTTGCTTCTAAATCCGTGAGAATGGTCATTAAGGTTCCTTGTTCAAAGTGACTTGTACCTAGCAAAGTTCATAGTTTCCGACTAAAAGAAAAAAAAGTTTTGACTCTATAAAACGACTCGATAAATGATGTAAGTATGCATAAGACTCATCAAATAAAAGCATAATTAGTAATATAAGAAACCCCCCCAGACTTAAATCAAACTGTCCCCAGTTTGTTTAAATCGAGTTGAGGTGAAAAAGATAGGTAAATTCAAGTACAAGCTTGTGAAGACTTACTTGAAAGTGGCGTTGGGTTTGGTATGGGTGGATGGGCGTGTGGTATGATTGAGCTAAGGACTTGATCATTATCCTTATGTCCCTGCTTAGAATCGATTTGATTGAACAAAAGAAATCGAAAACTTAGCTCGAAAGGAAATGTGTTGCGCGGTTGAGCTTCCTTGCTTCGGATGGTGGTGGTGGGCGTGTGTGGGTGATGGATGAGGATGGTGATAGGCGTTTGGTGGTGATGATTGGCTCGCCTTTGTTGAGAAGAACAGGTACTCCGGTTGTTGAGTACTCGTCTTGGTTCCTTGACCTTTGATAACACCGTGAATGAGAGATGGAAAATCTTCCGTCCTTGCGTCTTGAAGATTGCGTCACCTCAGAAACTTGACTTGAAGTTTGGGTCTATGCTGGCCTATCCAGTGATCTGTTCGGGATCCCGGAAGACAGGTGTTGCTAGTATGAACTTCAATGCCATATGAAATCCTTACTTGGCTTCGGTAAAGGTCTTGGTCGCGGAAGAGAGAAGCTAGTCTTCGGGAACTTTCCTCTTCGCGGTTTGGTGAAGGAAGTTGCATCTTCTTCCTTCTGGAGCTTGCACTACGGTTTTCATCCTCTGGAACCGTGGTGTTCTTCTTCGTTTTCGTGGATACAGGTCCGTTGAACGTGCTGGACGAAGTAAGTAGAGAGATGGATCATTAACTTGACTTGACTTGGATGGAGTCTTGTCTTGTCTCGCCATCTTTGATGCAACAGCAATGTGCCGCGGTTGTGGAAGTGATCTTTGCGGTCTTTAGGTCGTGTTCAGGCCATTGAATCAAGGAGGATACTTGAAAGGCTTGAAACAGGTTGAAGGAGGTCCGGTTTGGTGAGGTCGGGACGGAAACGTCTTCAGACGAAGGCCGGCCGCGCGACGGGTTGTCGCGGCCGCGGCCAAGCGTCTCGCCTCCGCGCCATCGTGGCTCGTGGCGCGGCCAGGCTCCTTCTGGCCGGCCCACGGGCGGTTCGTCGCCCGGTGAGTGTTCTTCGAAACTCCTTCTTCATATTTTTGGTCTTTTTGGGTTTTTCTGATTTTTTTGTGCTTTTGGGGTTTATGAAAATGCTGTAAACTAAGAAGAAACCAAAACTAAAAATTAGTATGGTTAAAGAGATGAGAAAGAGAATACCTAAAATGGGTTGCCTCCCATTGAGCCGCTCTTGTTTAAAGTCTTTTAGCTAGACTTTGGTAGTTTGAGAGCTTAGTTGGAGGTGGAGTTCGACCTTAGGCAAGGTCTTTTTGCCTTTTGTACACCCTCTTCAGCTAAAGGCTCCTCAAGTCTCTCCATAATGGCGTCTTCATCATTCTCAAGAAGGTGTTTCTCCATGGTGTAAGGTACCGCGGGATAAAACTTTTTCACGTCGATATTGGCGAATGAGACTCGCCTGTTTGGCCAGTCCATGATGGCTCCTGCAGTGGCTAAGAACGGCCATCCCAAGATGAGAGGTGCAACTTCTTCTTGGCGTGTCTTGACTATGTAGAAGTCTACCGGGATTCTACAATCGCCAATGATGACCGGGAGGTCATAAATGACTCCCTTCGGGGCAGCGAAGGATTGATCCGCCAGACCAATCACTACTTCCGTTGCGTGGGCGTGCTTGATCTCGAGTTCTCGCACCGCGTAGGTAGGCAGAACGCTGATAGTCGAGCCGGGGTCGCATAGTGCCTCGACCTTGACTCCTTTGATTTCGCATGAGACGAGAAATCGACCGAGGCTTCTTGACTTGTGCAGGGTGCGAAATGCCCTTCCTGACCTTGCTCGCGCGTAAAGGTCTTGTATCTCCAGCATGGTCTCATTGCTTTCACAGAAACAGTGCCCAATGAGGTGTTTCGTCCATGATTCAGTGAACGTGATACCTGGCGGAAGGCTTCAGACTACCTCATTGAACTCGTCGAGGTTCTCTCGGGAGATCCTATTGGTGTAGCTTTCGTATTTCTCAGCGCGGGAGAAGTAGGCGGCTCTGGCAGAGGGGATCGAGCGTCTTGCTTGACCAAAGTGAACCTTGATCTCGCTCAAGCTCTCCAAACTGTCTTCAAAGTATTCTTTTAAGCCATAGCCTTCCCATGCTTCACCGAATCCTATGATCTCCGGGATTCCCTCCACTTTCTTGTGGAATTCTATCAATCTTTCCCTCTTGATATGCAGCGTAGGAGGTCTCTCTGTGTGGATGGTGATGCCTGCGGCAGGTCCGTCCTCAGTCAGTTCGGGTGACTCTTCCTGAAGGGTCGGTTCGTGTATCAGATGGGTTTGGGCGAAAAACAGGGTGCTTTCTCGGCTCCAGAGGCTAGGGCTTCATGTCCTCCTATAAGCTTATTGATTATCCCGTCGAGCCTCCTCTGTTCCTTGGATAGTCTAGCCAAGATGGCTTCGTTCATCTTTTGACCCTTTCCCATGTTCTCGACTTTGTCTCTCAAGTCTTCGACTTGTGACTCAATCTTACGCTGGGCGCGCTCCCTTTCCTGGATGTCCTTCTCCATCTGGCCCATGATGCTGTAGGTGGTCCCACGAGTTTCCTCGAACTCGTATTTCAGGGCGCGGACATCGCCTAGTCCGCGGTTCAGGACCCTTCTATGATCTGCCAAGTCCTCGGAAGTCCTGGATAGTTTGTTGATGCTGCCAAAAGTGCGGTTCTCCAATACTTTTACGTTGTTGGCGACTTCCTGGAGCTTGTGGAAGACTTCACCTTGGATAGAGTCCATCCGAGCGTGCAAAGATCTTTCAGATTTTGCTTGATAATCAGTCATTACCGTTATTGCCTCGCTAAGGTTCTCCACTCGCTGGTACAAGGGAGCAGGTGTGGCTTTCTGATTGTTCTGAGCATGGGGCGGCGTCTGGAGGTGGAGACTCTCGCTTCCATGAATAATAGGAGGTGGGAATCCTCCTTGAGGCGTGAAGCGTTCGTGTGGTTGGGGCGCCGGCAACGGTCTCCGAAGATGGTGCAAAAATTCTGCAGGTGGGCGTGAGTTCGGAGGCATGTAGGGGTTGTTCCTCGTATGTTCCATGATATGGTAGTCTCTGAAACTCATAGAAAGAAATCTAGAAGTTAGAGAAAAGAATGTCTTTGAGTTGTGATCCTGACCTTTTGTGTTGGACAGCGAAACGCAGCCTCCCCGGCAACGGCGCCAAAAAGCTTGATGGGGTCTAAATAGTCGTCCGAGTTTGGAGGATTTCTTTGGGGACTCGTCGAGCTTTTGAATTTGTAGGACCCTAAACTGCAAGTGCACAGCGTGCGTTGTAGTACTTAGGGTGTCGAACCACAGGGAGGAGGTCAACTGCAAAACAGAAAATCAGGGCAACCAAAGACGCAGAAATTGGGGGTTTAGGAATGAGTGTCACGAATCTTGCAGAAAATAAATAAAGCAGTACCACACCTTATATAGAGAAGGTTGTCAGCCTTTTCTATAACCAACGGGAAAAGGAAAATAAACTAAAGGATTTGTAAAAAGGAAATCAGGCAAGCAGTGCAGGAAAAGTAAAGTATGAAAGTGCGTAAATCTCGATTTAAAAGCAAGTGGGCGAACACGTTGGGAATCTTCTCGGGAAATCTATGGGGTTCTAACTAGAAATCAAAGCACACAAAAGTTAAGCAAGCGAGACTAGGCGATTTTCCCCAAACTGATTCACTGGTTTTAACAACCTATTTTATCAAACTAGGTCGATCTGTGAACATCTATTCCATAGGTATACTTTCGTATCCTACGTACTAGACGAACACGCAATAAGATCAGGATGATAAGCATTCAGACATCTTTTAAAGGATGCTCTCTACCCTATTTTGGTCTGGATCTGAGATTCAGGACGTTAGCCGTTCTCAAGACCCTGCGATCAGAATATAGTTCATGACGCTAGACTCATGCAATAAGAACGAATAAGGTGAGGCAGAAAATCCTAATCTTCGGCCTAAACAATCGGTTCAACAACAGTTAATGAAATTCCTCATAGATCCCCTTAAAGAACACCCAACGAAAGTAAACTACTCAGACATAATAGAAGAAGTAGAAAATGTGATTGATGAATGCATAAATTGTATTAATCGATTGCAATAAAAGAGGGTTCAAGAACAAATCAATCTCCCTCAAAGAACAAAGGCAAACCGCGAACCAGAGACTCGCGGCCACCGAAAGAAATCTATCACTTTGTGTTTTTCGTCTCTCTTCTAAAAAACCCTAAACAACCAGTATATATAGGTCTTCAAGTGCTCTAGGTCGTGGATTAGGTCTTGGCTTGCATAAGACGGCTTCGGGTGTGAGTTGGGCTTCAAATGGGCTCAGGAAACGCAAATGGTCTGGCCGCACGAGCGACCGGCCGTGGCGCGGCCACTGGTCGTCTGGGTCGGCCGTGGTGCGGCCACTGGTCGTCTGGGTCGGCCGTGGCGCGGCCACTGGTCGTCTGGGTCGGCCGTGGCGCGGCCAGCCTGTCCTTCCGGATGCCTGACGGACCTTCTTGCTTCCTTCATAACTTGAGATCCAACCGTGGGATTGCTCTCAAATCACTTCGTGGTGAAAGACAGCTGATAAGGCTTCCCTGTCTCCAAATATGAGCTTGATCTCGTGGTGGGAAGGCCTTCGTTTAGTGTTGAACTTCTGTCCTCGGGCACTGTTTCCGGAATTATCCATTTTGCTCCAAAATATGCGTATTTTGCTAAGATTTCCTGAAAAGAGTCTTGAACAACCAAATACTCGAAATCTAGTGTTTATGCATCAAAACCTTAGTGAAATGCTTATTAAAGCACTCACTTATGATAGTAAAAATGGGTAAAATATGAGTGTTATCATCTTTCCAGGAAGGAATCCCTCTTGTCTCTTCGAAGCTTCAACAGTTTGAGAAACTAGGGTGTTCAATTTCTTCATATGAGAGTTCAAGCAATCGATCTTCCCATTCAAGTCTTGGTACAGTGAATCTATCTTTTCATTGAAATCCACTGTCATCTTCTGTTGTCCTTCTAGAAGTTGCTCTAGCATAGACTCCATCTTATTGTCTTGTGCAGGAGGCTTTTGGTAAGAAGAAGAACCATAAGTTCTATTGAAGGTGTTGCTCTGAAAAGGCTTCTGGTAAAAAGAACCATATCCTTGTTGATTGCCAAATCTTTGACCTTGAAAACCTGCTCCTTTGATGTAGCTAACCTCTTCTTCCTCAGGCTCGAATGTCTCTACCTCATTGGCAAAGTGAACTTGCTTCTTCCCCACCAAGATGTCCAACTTCCTGTTAACCTGAGCTATTTGGCTTCCTCCATTTGTACCAGCATGTTGTTTCCTTTCAAAGTCTGCATTCTTGGTGCTGTTGCAAGATGCCAAATTCTCTATAAGCATTATCGGGTCATCGGGATATCTGGTGTTGAAGTTGCCATTGCTCGCAGCGTCTAAAGCCATCTGGTACCTCCAATCGATCCCTCGGTAAAAGATTCAGAGAAGTTGCGGCTCGCTGAAACCGTGATGTGGGCAGTCCCTTTGGTAAGCTTTGAATCTTACCCAAGAAGCCTTGAATGCTTCAGTAGGTCCTTGGGAGAATGCAGTGATCTTTGTCCTCAGCTCTTCGGATCTTGCATCATCAAAGAAGTTGCATAAGAATGCATTCTTTGTTTCTTCCCAAGTGGTCAAGGATCCTGGATCCAACTGTTTCAGCCAATATGATGCATCTCCAGCAAGCCAGTAAGGGAAAAGCTTGCAAAAAAGATAATCATAGGACACTCCATTAGCCTTTATGTTTGATGCCAAGTCTTCCAACCTCTCAATGTGGTCCATGGGATGTTCATTGGGAAGACCATGGAAAGGATACTGAGCTACAAGTGTGTAGTAAGCAGGCTTCAGCTCGAAATCATTCCTCTGAAATGCAGGAGGACGGATCGCAGCTCTATTAGCATAGAACTGGTCTGGTCTGTTGTATTCACCAAGTGTTCTTTCGCGTCCAACGTCTACATGTGCGGCTTGTATCGGTTGCTCGATGATAACTGCTCCATTATCGTCAAGTCTCTGGCCTTGAGCATTCCTCTGATGCCCTTCTCCATCCACCAAATTACCAGTTTCGTCGCGTATCAAAACGATCGATGCTAGATGTGGTGTCGATCGACACTCGTGCAGATTTACGGTTTGTACGTTCCAGACGACCGAGCTCCTGGTTTAGTTCAATTAGCTCCTTTTCTTTGTTGCTTCTGGTACTGCGATTAAGCATGCACCTGAAAGCAAAAATAAGAAACTAAATTAGTACCCAAACGAAAACAAAACCTAGTCAAAATTCTAATACTAGATTCCGTAGGCAGCTATTACTTCCCTCGCAACGGCGCCAAAAACTTGATAGGGCTCAGGTTTACCCAAATAAAACTACTGCAAGTGCACAGCAAATGCAATTGAAGTATAAGGGGTATCGAATCCCAAGGGAAGTAGATGCTACACTAAGGTTTCAAAGTTCGAATTATGCTAGGTCAAATAAAGTAAATTTAAATTAAGAAACTAAACGATCAGTAAACGAGATTAAAAAGTAGATTTAAATTCAACAGAATAAGGCGCTAGGCAAGGATGATTATCAGGATGAATCAGAGAATGCAGATATTATATTGTCGGGAAGATCCGTCTAGAACTCGAAACACTAGTTTAAAACTAATCAACTCTCGTTGCAGAAGTTATCTATACCTAAATTCATGAAAATCAAATCTCTTTGCGAATTCAAACAATTAAGACAAGCATTAAAAACATGTTCGATTGTTCACAAAATACCTAAAGCAAATCTCTTTGGGAATATATATTTTGCTCACCTATGATTAGTTCAAGTTATTAATAATGCTCTCGCATCTATTAAACAACCTAGGGTTTGATTTCTAAGTGATCAAGTAAGAAATCAATATAAGCACAAATCAAGATCAAGATCCTATTGATTTTCTTTAACAGTTCTAATGATTCTACAAACTCATCATCAACTCTAAATCACCCTAACCTAACTAGAAAACTACTCAGACATGGAGATGAAAGCACAAATCATGACTGAATTAAATTGCATAAAAGAATAGAGAATGATACAAGGGTTCGAAATCTGGTTCAAATGAGTTAGAATTATCTCCCCAAAAGCTTAGGATCAGTCTCTCTCTAAGTCTCAAAAATAGAAAATAATGATAAGGTCTATGGCTAAACAATGCCTGAAAACTATTTATAGAGGAAGATTTTTGTCAGGGACAGTCTTGTAATTTCTTCAAACTTGGGACAATTTCCTTTTTCTGATGGAAGTCCGTGAAACTTGGCGGTCTTCATTGGTGTCGATCGACAGAAGGTGAAGGTGTCGATCGACACCTTGCGTGTAATTCGGCTCTGACTTCATCACTTCGGCTGCTTCTCCAAAACGCTCCAAAAAGCTTCAGAATCTCTTTTTAACCTCCATTTGCACTCTATCCTGTAAAGACTCTAATAGGACTCTAAAAGTACCAAAAGACTCTATAAAAACACTTATATCATGGTCCAAAAACGGGTAAAAACCATGATATATCAATGGGTAATTAAGGATTTCATGGTATTTCTCATAAGTTGTTTTGTTTGGTTAGTTTTCTTGTCTTAGAATAGATTATCGATTGCGTGTCTTACATTTTCATTTCATCACAGATGGATTCTTCCTCAACACACGCAAATGAGTTTCAGAGAGAAACCGAATATGAGATTATGACTTTTGGTCCTGCAACCAAAAGGAAAGAAAATCTGACAAGTGCTGGTAGTTCGCTTCCATCTAAGCCGAAGAAGAAACATACTTCAACAAGGTCGATGGTGTGGGATCACTTTACAAAATCCGGGAATGATGAGAATAAATGCGCATGTAAATATTGTGGCAAGGTTATGTGTTGTGCAGTCTCCTCTGGAACTTCAAGTTTGATTAAGCACAATGGTTTGTGCAAATCTTTCTCTGCTTGGAAGGATACTAAAGCTCAAGCTCAAGCCGTTCTAAATCCTGAAGGTGAAGAAGGTAACTTGGATTTGTCTAGAGAGTATCATTTGAGGTTTTTAAGGATGCAACAAATGAGATACATGTTTTGGGTGAATTGCCGTTAGCATTCACAGAGAGTTTGCCTTGGAGATATTTTTGCAATAGGGTTCATCTGTATAAGCCACAATCTAGGAGAACATCCACTAGAGAGTTTGTGGAAATGTTTGTGATGAGGAAAGCTGCTATGAAAAAGGTGTTTGCTAAGAGTAAGCAAAGGGTCTCTCTTACAATAGATATTTGGGTTGCTCCTCCTACAGGAGCTAGCTACATGGTTATCACGTCACACTTCATTGATGCAAGTTGGAAGTTGAGGAAGCTGATAATAGGTTTTAAGAACATCACAGATCATAAGGGAGCAACTAAAGCTTCGGTTTTGGTTGAGTGTCTCGGTGAATGGGGAATTGAGAAGATCTTCACCACCACGATTGACAATGCAACTGCAAACACATCTGCTCTGACGAGTTTTAGGGATACATTTGGTGAAACACTTCCTGATGCATTGGTCTTAGAAGGTGAGTTTATGCATGTACGGTGTGCGGCTCACATTATTAACTTAGAGGTGAAAGATGGTTTGCAAGATGTGGATAAGAGTGTCTCTGCTCTGCGTAGTGGTGTGAGATACGTGAGATCTTCTACTAACAGAATCAAGGCCTTCGACCTTAGAATTGAATCAGCAAAGGTAACAAGGGGAAGTTTGCCTTTGGATTGCAAAACCAGATGAAATTATATATATCTTATGCTAATAAGAGCAATTAAGTTTAAGGTAGGTTTTGAGAGAATGGCAGCAGAAGACAAGTTATATATTGATTATTTTCAAGAAAAGGTTGATGGAAAGAAACGAATTTGGCCTCCAACAACAGATGATTGGGAAGCAGTGAACAGGTTAGTAAGGTTTCTCATCATCTTTTACAACGCTACTTTAGTGGTTTCAACTACCAATTCAGTAGGCTCTTACTAGTGTTACAATGAGATTGTGACAATTGAAAGAAATTTGAATTCCTTGAGCAAGAATGCTGACTTAATACTGAGGATCAAGGCGATGGCTATGAGAGATAAATTTGATAAGTATTGGGAAGGGTTGCAGGAAATCAATAGGCTTCTGATCTTAGCTAGTGTCTTTGACCCGAGAAACAAGATGAAGTTAGCAACGTTTTGTTTTGAAAGTCTTTATGGGAAAGATACTGCTGACATGAAACAAGTTAGGGATTCAGTCCTTTCTGTTATGAAGAAGTTGTTTGATTTGTATAATAGCAATGCTACCAGAGATCCCACATCTTCTCAGTCCGCAGCGACATCATATAGTGCACAAGAGTCTTAAGATCCCGTTGAAGGTGAATTGTATTTAGATTTAGATAAGGAGCTTGGATATGAAAGAATGGATTACGTTTACAAGGAGCTAGCAAAAGAAAAAGGATTTCAAGATGCAACTACTGAGCTCGAGTTATATTTGAAGGAGGAAGTGGAGAATCCAAGGACGATTCTGCTTGGTTCAGAGTATGATGTATTGGGATGGTGGAAGCTCAACAGCACAAAGTTCCCTATGCTGTCCGAAGTAGCAAAGGATGTACTTGCAATGCAAGTGACTTCTGTTGCATCCGAGTCTGCATTTAGCACTAGTGGTCGAGTCCTAGATCCATCTAAGAGTTGTTTGTCTCATTACATGTTGAAGGTGTTAATGTGCACCGAACAGTGGCTGAAATGTGAAGTTCACTTGAATGAAAAAGGGTTGGTTACGAAAGAACAACTGCTTGCTGACATTGAATTGCTAGATAAACTTCAGAGAGGTAATCTCTATTCTTTAAACTTTAAAGTCTCTTATAAATTGTGCTTTCGAATTTTTGTTTTTAACAGATTCGTTTGTTTCAATTTTGTTTAGAATTGAAGGAGTTTAAAGTCTCTCTCGGATTCTCATAAGTCATAAGTCATAAGGTATTACTTTTCCACTCATTGATTTTGGTTATTTGGAAATTAGTGTACTCGATCACTTTGTATTAGTGTGAAGTGTGACTTTGTTTGATTAAAATTGAACCATAGAAGTATAGAACAAGAATTGTAACTAGTACTTCATTTTGTATTAGTGTGAAGGCTCTGTATTAGCCTATTAGGGAGAGAACCGTAACTAGAAACTCGATTGTTTGATTGATACTTGGTTTTGTTTATATTTTCCGAAGGGAGACAAAGACGTTTTGAGAGTAAGAGTGAAGAATAAGAAGACATTAAGAGAAGATGGCTATTGTTTGGAACTTATTTTGTTGTTCATTTTGTTTTAATGTCTTCTTAATTTTGTGTTTACTACTCTTTTAATTGTTTAAAGGTTTGAGCTCTCTGTATTTTGCAAACTTTCAGTTTCAATTTCAGGATTTTGGTGAGTTTTGGTGTATAGTTTTTACAGGTTTTTCCGGTTTTGTCGAGTTTTTTGGGTTTTTTTAGAACCGAATTTGTTTACGGTTCTATCCCGGTTTTGATTTCAAATGCAAGAACCGACCCGGATCCGGGAAGACCCGAACCTACCCGATCCGAAAAAATTTCAGTTCCTAAATGGGTCCAAACCAAGCGGAACAAAAAAACCCGGAACCACTGAGAACCGCCCCGAACCGACCCGCAGACCCGAATGCCCAGGGCGACCCAAGAGCAAGAAGACGGAGTCTGGTTAGTTTATATTGTACGTAATGATTTCTTTCGAATTCGACGATTGCTAGCTTCTCTCATTGTTGTTCCTTCTGCATCATTCTCGGCTCCCGCCGAAGTGAAAGCTAAAGAGTCAGCGCCCAAGCAGATGGGTCTGAAGAAAAGGGCCAGACCTCCGGTGATCGACGTTCGATTCCAGCAAAGCCTTCTGTCAAGAAATCCAAGGCCAATCTACCGGAGGATCTGCCAAAGACTTCGGGCGATGCTGCGAGAAATTCAGGGGCTGAAGACGTCCGTGCTCCTGATGCGAAGTAAGCTTAAATATGATTTTTGTGTTTTGGCATTGTTGGTGATTCATACGATTCATTCTTAATTTTTGCTCATAATTTCTTGGTAGGACTGTCGGTTTAGAGATGGTGAGGCAGGCTGCTAAAAGGCGGACTACGAAAAAGTCCGAAGAGGTTAAGAAGTAAGGCGTCCGGGGGATGCTGAGGCTGAAAAAGATGCTGCTTTGGACACATCTCCTTAATTCGTAGCCCCCACTGCTGGACCGAGCTATGAACGAGTTGAGCTACCCTTTCCTTCTTCTACTCCCGTTCCTGCAGTGGAGACGGAGAACACAGATCCTGCCACCGTCAGTAGCTGTCTTGATGATCTGGATGCAAGGGAATCTTCGAGGGTCATTGATTCTCAAGTTGAACCAGGTCAAACTAGCGTGCCGCTCGAAGCTGATATTGCCTATGTGCCGAGGATGCAGGAGGGCGACAATAGAAATCGTGGGAGCGGTCGTAATCCTCACGAATTCATGATGAAGTGGGGTAAGCACTTCCCAGCTATGTTCGATCCATATTTTTGCACTAGCCTGGCATGGATGTTCAGACCTCGGCAGTTAGGTGGTCCTCCTGTCAATGAGCTAAGACATTTTGATAAGTTTTCTAGTGCTGCTAATCACCTCGTTCAAGTTTGGAATTGCTCCTAATTTGTATTTATGAATGCAATGGTCCTTATTGTTTTCTTTGAACTTTTCTTCTTGTATATCTGTTTCAGGATATGGGTCTTCTTTCTATGCTTTTCGGGTCATACGAACGTGATTTCCTGAATGAGCATAAGCGCCTTGAGGATGCCAATGACCAGATATTCTGACTCCATGATGCGAATAAGAAGGCTAACGAGCTTGAAATCGAGAAGTCCAATCTTGAAAGCGCAAATAAAGAGCTCCAACGTAAAGTTTTGGAGACAGAAAAACTCCAAGCCGAGGTGGATGGCTTGAAAGTCAAAGCTAAAGCCATTTAGGAGAAACTTGCCGAAGATGGTGACAAACGGCTTGCCGAAGAAGAGAGGCTTTGTCAATCTCGGCGAGAGGTGGTTTACTTCGTGGCTGAACTGGTTTTCCAAGACGATGTGGACTGGTTTGTCCTAAAGATGGAATTTATGAAAACAGCCTTTGCTCAAAAAGATGAGATTGATAATATCGTGGTCGGTCAAACCTATGATGGAGCAATGTTGGAGTTTCTTCGTCAGATGCTGGAGAATGGTTGGGACATTCCACCGGACTCGATTTCTAACCTTGAAGAAAAGTTGGCGGCTTGGAAAAAGAAAGAAGATGCCATATAAGAGATCACAGTTGAGGACTCGGATTTCACCATGCCGGAGATATTTGATCTTTTATTTCGTCTTGATGCCTTTTCTCTTGATGATTCCTGGATTATTCCTGAATAATTTGATCAATTTGGTTTAATGCGTCGGCGATCACTCAGGCCTGCTCTTGCCAAGATGCTTAAGGAAGCTCTTGATGCGGTTGCGACAAGGTCTCGGACCGACCATGACTAAGACGGGGGAGATTCTGATTTTTTGGCTGAGATGGGGAGGTTACAAGGCGTGTGTACTATGAAGGAGTAGCCCACTGTTTGTTTTTACTTATATATTTGTTGTAATGACATTGCCTGGGAGGGTTTTCATCCATTAACTTTATTGTCAAACTGTTTTCATGTTTCATTCAACGAAGTTCTTTCTTGTTTTTCATTCTCTTGCGATGCGTTCATGGTTAATTTGGTCAAAGTGGTTTGTTTAATTAATTTCTGTGTTCACGTCGTTCTGATGAATCGCTTCGGGGTTGGAGTAATTCTCTATTTATGTTGTCTTGTGAAAAATTGATGTATATTTGATCAAAAAATTGGAGACCATAATTTTGGGCTTTAATGAGGCTACCTGCTCGTTTTTTTCGCGAGATCTTTGTGCTCGATTCTTTTTGCCGAAGCGGGCGCGAGATCTTTTAATCGATTTATTTCTTTTTGCCGAAGTGAGCGCGAGATTTTTCTGCTCGATTTATTTCTTTTTGCCGAAGTGAGCGAGAGATCTTTCTGTTCGTTACTTACGAGTTTAAACCTCGTGAAATATACGGAGTTGAACTTCAGCCCGGATAATTTCGCGTAGTTTCAAGTCGTGCGAGGTTCCATTTCGGCTTTTCCTTCTGTTTCTTTTTATCAAAGCGAATTGGTGCTCTGTTTTTGTAAGGCCATGTTTTGTGGTTGGACGGATGCGAGGACTATTTGCTCGACTTATACCTCTAACGACTTCCAGATCACACAAGATATCCAGAGTTGGACTTCGGCCCGAATGGCTCCATGTGATTTGGAATCGTGCGAGGTTTTGCCTCAACTTTTAGTGTCAAATAAATTTTCGGAGTGATGATCAGTCACATTAGGGTCGAACGTTTGGCCAGAACGTCGATGTTATTCCGAAGAATAAAAAAAATTTGGATGGCGTGGTTGTGTTTGGAGATTTCTTTCGTTGAGGTCGTTCTTGATGTCCAGCTAAGCATTAATTAAAAAATCATAAATTTAATTAAGTTATAGATGCACCTAATGAAAGGTTGCCTACGTACCTAAAGAGGGATCAAGTCATTCGTAGTTCATAATACAAAGTAAATAGATCCTACGTATTTTTTTGTGTGGCTTCATGCTGTTCTTGGACGAATTGCTCCCTTAGTTCTTTGTTGGCTCCTTCAGGCCGAGGTGCTGGTCTGGTATTGGATTATTGACGCTTGATTCACAGTTTTCTCTTGCTGATGAAGCATGCTCGGGCCATCTGCTGATCACCTCGCATAGTGAATATTCCTGTTGAAATTTGGAATTTCATACATTGATGATAAGTGCAGACGATTGCTTTCCTCTCATGGATCGATGGCGTGTCTAAGATGGCATTGTAGATAGCTGATTTATCCATTACGGTGAACTTCACCATTTTGGTTGAGCCGCCGAGGTGGATAGGAAGGCGGGTTGTGCCGAGGATGAAGACGGATTCGCTTGGGAAGCCAGTGAGAGGTTGTGGGGCTGTTTTAATCGCCTCATGATAACATGCATATATTATCCGTTTTTGCTATCATAAGTGAGTGCTTTAATAAGCATTTCACTAAAGTTTTAATGCATAAACACTAGATTTCGAGTATTTGGTTGTTCAAGGCTCTTTTCAGATAAACTTAGCAAAAGATGCATATTTTGGAGCAAAATGGACATTTCCGGAAACAGTGCTCGAGGACAAAAGTTCAACACAAAACGAAGGCCTTCTCACTACAAGATCAAACTCATATTTGTAGACAAGGTAGCCTTATCCAATCAAGCTCATAAGGGGATCTATGGGGAATTTCATTAACTGTTTTTATACTAATCGTTTAGGCCGTAGACTAGGGTTTTCTTTCTTACCACACTTGTTCTTATTTCATGAATGTATCATCATGAACTATAGTCTGATCACAGGGTTTTGAGAACCGCTGACGTGCTGAATCTCATATCCGGACCTAGTGGGGTGGAGCGCATCATTCTTGGAATGCTTGTGCGTAGTCAGGAAGGTGTCGTGAATGTTTATTGTCCCGATCTTATTGCGTGATTGTTTAGGTCGCATGATACGGTAATATACCTACAAAATTTGCATTCATAGATCGATCTAGCTTTGTTAGAGTTAGGTCGTTAAAACCAGTGAAGCAGTTTAGAGAAAATCGCCTAGTCTCGTTTCCTTAACTTTTGTGAGTTTGATTTCTAGTTAGAACCCAATAGATTTCCCAAGAAGATCCCCAACGTTTTTCACCCATCTGCTTTTCAATCGAGATTTACGCACTTCAATATTTACTTTTTCTGCACTGCTCACCTGATTTCCTTTTTACAAGCTTTTAAGTTGATTTTCATTTTTTCGTTGGCTATAGAAGAGATTGACAACTTCTTTTATATAAGGCGTGATTACTGCTTTCTTTCTTTCTGCAAAAACCGTGAAACAATCCTACAAACCCCAAACCCTTTGCGTCTTTGCTTGCCCTGATTCTTCTGTTTTGCAGTTGACCTCCTCCCTGTGGATCGATATCCTAAGTACTACAACGCACGCTGTGCACTTGCAGCTTAGGGTTCTACAAATTCAAAGCTCGACGAGTCCCCAAAGAAATCCTCCAATCTCAGACGACTATTTAGACCCCATCAAGCTTTTGGCGCCGTTGCGGGGGAGTTTGCGTTTCGCTGTCCAAAGCAAAGGTTCGGATCACAACTCAAAGACATTCTTTTCTCTAACTTCTAGATTTCCTTCTATGAGTTACAGGAACCACCACACCATGGAGAGTGCAAGGATAGATCCTAACATCCCTCCAAGCACGCGCCCACCTGCAGAATCCCTGCACACTTCTCGGAGACCACCTCCGACGCCACCACCCCAAGAGCACTTCACGTTTGAGGTAGAACCTGCACTCCTAGCGCAAGATGAGGACGAGAGTTCTCATCGCCAACCCTCCGTTTTCCTCACCACAACCAGAAGGTCCCACCTTTCTTTCTGCATCAACGATTGAACCAGCTCACGGAACTGATGAAAATCATCATGGATCGCGGAGTTGAATCCGAGAAGTCTTCCCATTCCCGGATCGATTCGATGCAAACCGAGATATCTCGCTAGGTGCAAGACGTCGCAGATCAGGTCAAGAGACTTGAAACTCAAGCTTCAAGGGACCGAAACAAACTGCTGAAGATGGAAGAAGGGCTAGGATGCCATGACTACAACCTGGCCCAGATCAAACGGAGAGTCCGAGGGTACGGCTGCGAGCTCGAAGAAACTAAGGAAGCCGTTGATGAAGTCAAAGATCATCTCAGAAGGTACATTGAGGAGGCAAGAGAAGGCCATCTAGCAATCAAGAGCCAAGCCAGCAGCAACAACAGAGCAATCGAGGGTATCGCCTTGGAGCTAGAAAGAAGCGGTGACAAGTTCGAAAAACTCTCCAGAGACCAACAGGAGATCATTGACATGCTATCCTCCTTCAAGAGAGTTGTGAGTTTCCCCACGAAAGAGCGCGAATAAACCTTTGATTCTTCAAGCGAGGAAGACGTGACACCAGGCCGCCGGTCACGCGTGAAGCTTAAGCAAATCATCATTGCACCTTGTAACGCGATCACCCGTTCCTTAGCAAAGCGTGAAGATGCCATTCTCAAGGCAAAGCGTGCCCGTAGCGAGATCACCTTCTCGAACCATCCTCATAGCCAAGCTATGAAGAAGCGCCTCTGAAGCTATCACGATGTGTAGCCCTGACCTGCCGATCAAATGACAAGAGGGTCCAGGAAGAATCGCGATTCAAAGACCACATCAAAAGAGAAAAACTCATCGAGTTCCATGAGAAGGCAAGAAAGATCCCGATAAATGTTAGCTTCGAGGAGGCATGGAAAAGGGAAGATTTGAAGGAGTACTTCAAGGATAACGGTGAAGACGTGGGCACCATCAAGTGCCACTTCATGCAGGAGAGATTCAATGCCACCTTGACTAGGGTCATGGACGATCACAAATACAAGAAGGTCGGGAGGATTCGCGACCTGATCAGCAGAGAAGACCTTGCAGAATTTGACAAGATAGTGGAAAACCTCCCTCTGGGAACTACTTTCACTGCAGCCTGGAAAGAACATTTGATCGGGTATTACTTCCATGAAAGCGATGAGACTAAGCAAGATATATTTCATCTCTACGAATTTGCAAGAGCTGGGAAAGAATCTCAAAATTAGGAGAAGAACCGAAGCCAGAAACATCTTCTTGAAAGGGATGAAGATGCTATCATGGAGAGACTCGAGGAGCCTTTAATAGAAGAGGCCACACAGAAGGCAAAAAGACCTTGTCTAAGGTCGAGCCCAACCTCCAACTAAGCTCCCAAACTACCAAAGTCTAGCTAAAAGACTCTAAACAAGAGCGGCTCAATGGGAGACAACCCATTATAGGTATTCTCTTTCTCATCTCTTCAACCATACTAATCTTTAGTTTTGGTTTCTTCTTAGTTTACAGCATTTTCATAAACCCCCAAAAGGCAGAAAAAAAATCAGAAAACCAAGAAAAGCACAAAAAGATCAGAAAAACAGAAAAAGACCAAAAATATGAAGAAGGAGTTTTGAAGAACACTCACCGTGAAACAAACCGTCCGTGGGCCGGCCAAAAGGAGCCTGGCCGCCCCATGAACCATGATGGCGCGGAGTCGAGAGGCTAGGCCGCGGCCGCGACTACCAGTCACGCGACCGGCCGTCCTCGGCAGATTTTTCCATCCCGAACCTTACCAAACCGGATCTCCTTCAACCTGTGTCAAGCCTTTCAAGCTTCCTCCTTGATTCAAGGGCCTGGACACGTCCTAAAGACCGCAAGGATCACTTCCACAACCGCGGCACCTCCAGACGGTGAGACGAGACAAGCCTCCATCCAAGTCAAGTTAAGTCAATGATCCATCTCTCTCATTCTACTTCATCATGCACGATCAACAGACGTGTATCCACGAAGACGAAGAAGAATACAACGGTTCTGGAGGAAGAAAACCGTTGTGCAAGCTCCAGAAGGAAGAAGATGCAACTTCCTTCACCATACCGCGAAGAGAAAAGTTCCCGAAGACTAACTTCTCTCTTCCGCGACCGAGACCTTTACCAAAGCCAAGTAAGGATTTCATATGGCACTGAAGTTCGAACTAGCAACACCTGTATTCTGGGATCCCGAACACATCACCGGATAGGCCAGCATCGACCCAAACTTCAAGTTTCTGAGGTGATGCAATCTTCAAGACCCAAGGACGGAAGATTTTCCATCTCTCATTCGCGGTGTTTTACAAAGGTCAAGGAATCAAGACGAGTACTCAATAACCGGAGTACCTGTTCTTCTCAACAAAAGCGTGCCCTAATCATCATCATCATCAGGCACCAACATCACCACCACACGCCCACCACCATCCGAAGCAAGGAAGCTCAACCGCGCATCACATTTCCTTTCGAGCTAAGTTTTCGATTTCTTTTGTTTAATTAAATCGATTCTAAAGCAAGGACAAAAGGAGAATGATTAAGTCCTTAGCTCAATCATACCACACGCCCATCCACCCACACCAAACCCAACGTCACTTTCAAGTAAGTCTTCACAAGCTTGTACTTGAATTTACTTATCTTTTTCACCTCAACTCGATTTAAACAAACTAGGGACAATTTGATTTAAGTCTTGGGTGGGGGGTTTCTTATATTACTAACTTTACTTTTATTTGATGAGTCTTATGCATACTTGGATTCATTTATCGAGTCGTTTTATAGAGTCAAAACTTTTTTTTTTCTTTTAGTCAGAAACTATGAACTTTGCTAGGTACAAGTTGCTTTGAACAAGGAACCTTAATGACCATTCTCACGGGTTTAGAAGCAAGGTTTACTAAGTTGAACACTGCAAGTGGATCATTCCAACGGAGAAAGTTCTAATCTCTAGAGTACTCGAAGGATCTTGCGTTGACTCCGCACCTAATGAATCAAAACTTCTCGTCAAGGGGCTTGAGGTACTTCGAACTTTGCTCCTCTTTTAGACTCTAGCATGACTAAGTAGATGCAATGCAACCTCTCCTTGATCTTCCCTTGTTATAGAAAAGAAAAAATATATATATAGAAAGAAAAGCTTTAGTTTGAGAATGACAACCCGAGTTCCTTAAAAGACAATGACGGTTCGCAGACATCGTGAAAGATTCGAAGAAGTGATAATTCTCAAGCTAAGAAGAAAAGAAAAAACTATATAGAAAAGGTAAGTCGATAGAAAAAATAAAACGATACCCTAGAAAAGTAGGGAGAAATCGACTAAGAGAAGAGAAAATAGGAGAGTTGTGTCTGAAATGTCTTTGTCTAGATGTTTGGAAGAGAAGAGTATAATGTCTCGTCGACCAATAGTCCCTCGATAGAGACCGTACGCCTAAATGACTAAAGGAGTCAACAAGAGAGAGCTCAAAATACTCAAAGAGACCATGAAGTGTATCCGGGAAGGGTGAAAAGCTCAAGGTAACTAGACCCAAACGCCTTGAAGCTAGATTCCGAGTTACATGGCTCAAACAGATCGATTGCTAGACTTGATGAGTTCCCAAGTATTGGTGAGTTTTCACGTTTTCAAACCTCTTTTCCTTACTTAGATTTCTATTTTGTTTGAGGACAAACAAAGGTTTAAGTCTGGGAGAGTTGATAACATGCATATTTTACCCGTTTTTGCTATCATAAGTGAGTGCTTTAATAAGCATTTCACTAAGGTTTTAATGCATAAACACTAGATTTCGAGTATTTGGTCGTTCAAGACTCTATTTAGGTAAACTTAGCAAAAGACGCATATTTTGGAGCAAAATGGACATTTCCGGAAACAGTGCTCGAGGACAAAAGTTCAACACCAAACGAAGGCCTTCCCACCACAAGATCAAGCTCATATTTGGAGACAAAGTAGCCTTATCAGCCATCTTTCACCTCGAAGTGGTTTAAAGAATAATCCCACGGTTGGATCTCAAGTTATGGAAGAAGCAAGAAGGTCCGTCAAGCACCCGAAAGACCTAGCTGGCCGCGCCATGGCCTATCCGGAAGACGAGTGGCCGCGCCACGGCCGGTCACTCACACAGCTTGGTCACTTGACGATTCCCGAGCCCATTTGAAGCCCAACTTAATCCTGCAGCCGTCTTATGCAAGCCAAGACCTAATCCACTACCAAGGGGACTTGAAAACCTATATATACTCGTTGTTTAGGGTTTTTTTTAGGAGAATCAAGATATCACGAAATACTCTAAGTTACAGAAGTCTTTTGGTGGCCGCGAATCTCGTATTCGCGGTTTCCACTTTGTTCTTTGAGGGAGATTGATTTCTTCTTGAACCCTTTTTGTTTCTTATCTATTTATACAAGTTATGCATTCATCAATCACGATTTTTACTTCCTCTTTCATGTCTGACTAGTTTACTTTCGTTGGGTGTTCTTTAAGGGGATCTATGGGGAATTTCATTAACTGTTTTTAAACCAATCGTTTAGGCCGTAGACTAGAGTTTTCTTTCTTACCACACTTGTTCTTATTGCATGAATATAGCGTCATGAACTAGAGTATGATCATAGGGTTTTGAGAACCGCTAACGTGCTGAATCTCATATCCAGACCTAGTGGGGTGGAGCGCATCATTCTTGGAACGCTTGTGCGTGGTCAGGAAGGTGTCGTGAATGTTTATTGTCCCGATCTTATTGCGTGATTGTTTAGGTCACAGGATACGATAGCATACCTACGAAATTTGCATTCATAGATTGATCTAGCTTTGTCAGAGTTAGGTCATTAAAACCAGTGAAGCAGTTTAAGGAAAATCGCCTAGTCTTGTTTGCTTAACTTTTGTGAGTTTGATTTCTAATTAGAACGCCATAGATTTCCCAAGAAGATCCCCAACGTGTTTCACCCATCTACTTTTCAATCAAGATTTACGCACTTCAATATTTACTTATCTGCACTGCTCACCTGATTTCCTTTTTACAAGCTTTTAAGTTAATTTTCCTTTTTCCGTTGGCTATAGAAGAGATTGACAACATCTTCTATATAAGGCGTGATTACTGCTTTCTTTCTTTCTGCAAAAACCGTGACACAATCCTACAAACCCCAAACCCTTTGCGTCTTTGCTTGCCCTGATTCTTCTGTTTTACAGTTGACCTCCTCCCTGTGGATCGATACCCTAAGTACTACAACGCACGCTGTGCACTTGCAGCTTAGGGTCCTACAAATTTCAAAGCTTGACGAGTCCCCAAAGAAATCCTCCAATCTCGGACGACTGTTTAGACCCCATCATCTCGTCGCTGACGCCCATTTATTGGAACGTTTCTTTGTATATGAGGATGACCGTGGCGCCGGTGTCGATGAAGATTTTTTCCACTTTGCAGTCGTTGATGTCCAGGTCGACCACAAGCGGGTCGTTGTGTGGCGTGTGCACTCCCTATGCGTCATATGCAGTGAAAGAGATCGTGGCGTCGTTCCTGAAGCTATGCGGGTACTTTTGAGATGCAACCGCCTTCCTCTCGTATTTTCTTACGGCTCTTACCAAGTCATCGCAATCGGGCAGACCTGCCATGGTCATATGAATCATTTGCTTCGGCGGCGGTCGAGGGTTATCCAAGTTGCGATCACGATCGTCCCTTCCACGAGGTTGCTCTCTGACCTGTTCGCGCTCTTGGTCGTCTCTTTCTTTGGGGATTCCTCTTTTGTTTCTGTTCGGTTCGTGGTCTCATTCCTCCCTATCGCGGGTGGCCCACAGTTTTCCCTGTATCGATCATGGTCTTCGTCGTCTCTGTCTCATCTATCATTGTTCGGCAAGCTTAGGCGTCTCTCATCCGCCGAAGTGCGTCGTTGATAGTGGTCGTGTCCTCGACGACTTTCATTACCAGAGGGTCGGCGGTTATTGTAGTTTCGACCTTGACTTCCGTGCTGTGATCGATCTTCTTCTACATCGATATCGCCATCGTAGTACTTTCTCACCAGGGTATCCAATAGATGTCGGCAAGTCGATATCGCATGCCCAGATCGACCGTGGAAACGACACCATAGGTCGTGGTTGTCATCGGAATCCGACGGTGGGGGTCGGCTAGGTTGAACGTCACTCCTGTTCAACGTGTTCCGTTGCTTTTCAGGGATGCGCCGTGAACTTTCGATGCTGGTTTTCCTTTCTCCGAGTGAGGTCCTTGATTATCTTCATTTGGGACCGCGATGGTGACCATCCCGTTCTTCTTGGCGTAGTAGAGTTTTTCCTCCTCATTTTTCATGTATGTCTTGGCGTAGTAGAGTTTTTTCCTCCTCATTTTCCTCGGGTGTGTTGAATCGTTGTCTCTGCATCGCTATCTGGAATCGCTTAAGCCATAACTGTGGTTCCTCGCTTCCATTGTAGTATGACAGTTTCAGTTTTATTTTCGCGCCGAGGTGCACACTGGTAAGTTTCTCATGGAAGGGGCTCTTTTACGCATACACGAGGATCTTCGCGACTTCCGGTGCCGAGCTAGTTATGTGGTGGATCTGTGAATCCATTGTATCTAACCGTTTGTGCAGCTTTGCGACCTCGGGATCGATCTCCCTCGGTGTTCCCTCGTCGATCTGGCCGGTATCGTCGAGCCTGGCTGCAGTGTTTCCGCCGGCGGTATTTTATGGGGTTGTTGTTCCGTCGAATTTGAGACTTCTCTCAGTTGGAAAGGTGTGATTGCTTGTCGGGGTGGCCATCGAGTTGATTTGGTTCTGATGTTTCGCTTGCTGGGATTGCAAGTTATCGAGTTTCGCGTTGATATCCTGCGATAGTGGTACTAAGGCCGCCTTGATTGCCGCGGCCAGGTCAGCTGGGGTGATGGATGCTGGTGTTGATGTTTTCGCGGCCGGTGGTGTCTGAGTTTCGTTGATTATAGGATAACCGTTTTCATCGAATCATGGTGGCTGATCGTTGACGTTTTCAGGAGGAGACATTCTTTGAACTTCTTTTCTTCTGAACTTGTTTTCTATTCCACACAGACGACACCAATTGTTGAACCAAAATATCACCTAGGCAAAGTATGTAATATAAGGTTGTGGGTTTAAGAGAACAAGCCTTTATTGATCGCTCAAAGGCTCGAAAGTTAAAAGGATTACTTGGAAAAAGAGTCTTGCCGAGCTGAATCAAGGAACATAAGTATGAATTAGGTCTAGAAAACTCGCAGCGGTTAGGTCTTGCTCTTGAATACTCTAGGAAATTGAGGATGGTCTTCAAGCTATGTGGATCCTATTTATTTATACTGTTCCTGAATCAGCTCTTTCTTCTTCCCTTTTCCTTTTCTATTTTGGATATTTTCTTTCTCGTGTTCATCCTTTCATTCTTTCTCGCAGATTCATTCCTATCTTCAATATTTCATTTTTCCTTAGTCGGCTTAATCTCGACGGGCTTGATCTCATGGACTATTATTAATGAGAGGAGGACCTTTTGTGCAATGTGCTCATTCTCTTTCTAACAAACGAGGAAGGCAGGATCATGGCTTCTGCATTGCTTCCTTTTGGAGTCACATCCTAAGAAACTTAGCACCTTAAAACTTCTGTAGAACAAACTACTTTGAACGATTATGTAGTTGAAACACCACCTTCGTTTGGAAAGATCATAAATTATTGTAAAACTCGAGAGAAAAAAAGTATGACAAACAAGAAAGAAAAATACTCTTGCTAGAAGAGTTTAAAGTGTGTGACAATATCGGCAAGAGCAATGTAAGATTTCTCTGAGTTTTGTAAGTTACATAGCATCATAATAACATGAATAAACTAGATGCGGGCTTTAAACTCGAACGAGTAGTGTCACTCAAGAGTGACTTTGAAGTGGCACTTGAGTGGACGTGAAAGTCCAAGAACCATTATTAGATCCTCTTTGGTTTGCAGTATAATGCCATCATCCTCTGAAGAAGCTCCTGCAACACTCACTCGAACAACTTCAAGGTATTTGAATTTCCTCAGAAAACTCTTCAATTGTATCATCTCTTTATTCAGTTCCTCGATAGCCAGGAATATGCAACGACTTCACTTTTTTCGAACGCATGTAGACATCGCCAGTGTAACCATTCAGATCCTGAAGAGGCATCATCAATCAAGGAGATGCATGAAAATGGTCAACCAACTAACTTCATTTTTTCAGATTTGTTTTTGCTAATTGAAAATACATTTATATACCTTGATGATTAGAGTTTCAAGCTTTGGAGACTACCTAAGCAGAAATGGCAGTAGATTCTAACCTCGCTGATTCTTGCTCCCAAAAAAGATAAACTAACCAGATTGTCGAACAACGGTAACCCAGGTCTACGGTAAGAATAAATCACCTGGAAACATACAAAACAATACACAGTTTTGGAAGAATGTTGTCAAATGTTTTCAACACGAGAAAAAGTGAGTGGACAGAACTTACATCAGCCGGACGGGAGAAAAGTGAAGGATCTCGACGTTTCTTATCCCGCAATGAGATCCGTCACATCCAGCTTCAATTTCTAACTACTAACATTCGCCGGACGAAGATCCAGCTTAGCTTCGACAAGGGAATCTAAACTAATCTGTTCATACCTACCCAACGCAAAATCAGAGCACTCGAGGTAGACAAGTCTGGCAGGACAAATGACCTAATACTAAAACCATCAGCCCCTCTAAGATTATCGTAGTCAATTGATAGTCTCTTGATGGGTCGAATTCGATATGGTGTGAGGTGTTGCAACAAAGTTCTTGTGATTAGTCCTCGAGCACATGGCAACCAGCAAGAAGCACACCACGCATATATATGTATGGGAAGGGAGCCGTATCAAATTTCGTGATTGGTGGAGAAGGGCGAAAACAGATATGGCGATGCTCGTCTACGATTAACACAATCTAGGGATTTTTGGTTTATCTATGATTGTCAATTAAAGAGAAACAAAAGCAAGAACGACTAAAATATCACTCAAAATACATATCTTAATAACAAAAAAAAATAAAAAGACAAAAGAGAGATCTTAGAAGATTAGACCAAGAAAGACAAAAGGACTGACACGGGAAGAAGAAGATAAAACCACCGAGTCACAACGACAACGGAACTTGGTCGTTTTCAATCATGGCCACAGTTTTTAACCTTTATTTTTTTGTAAGTCAACTGTTTTTAACCTTTATTATATAAAAAACAAGTTTTCACCCACTCTTTACTTTTCTAATGTAGGGTACCTATTGGTAAGAATTTTCACTGTAGATTTTTGGCGGTATAGATTTTTGACTAAAAAAGTATGATTATTAACAAAAAGGAAGAAGTTATGATTGTTAGATATTTTTATTTTCAAAAACAAATTAAATTTAAATATATGTGGTGATACATTTATGAAGGTGACATAGATTTAGGCATAGATAACTTCTGAAACGAGAGTTGATTGGTTTTAACTTAGCGTTTCGAGTTCTAGACGGTTTTTAATTATTTTCTGACAAAATAATATATGCATTCTCTGATTCATCCTGATAATCATCCTTGCCTAGCGCCTTCGTCTCCTGAACTTTAATCCACATTCAATTCTTATCCTGATTTTCTTAGTAGCTTTATTTACTTTAAATTAATTGATCTTACATAATCTGAACTTAGAAACCTTAGTGTAGCAACTTCTCTTGGGATTTCGATACTCTTTATACTACAATTGCTTTTGCTGTGCACTTGCAGTAGTTTTATTAGGGTAAAACCTGAGCCCTATCAAGTTTTTGGCACCGTTGCCGGGGAAGTAATAGCTGCCTACGGAATCTAGTATTAGGATTTTGACTAGGTTTTATTTTTATTTTTGTTACTGATTTAGTTTTTTATTTTTGGTTTCAGGTGCATGCCGAGTACCAGAAGCAACAAGGACAAGGAACTAATCGCGTTAAACCAAGAACTAGGTCGTCTCGAACGCAAGAACCGAGCATCTACACGAGTGTCGATCGACACCAACAGCATCGATCGACACCTTGCACATGATACGATGGCTGATCTTATGGTTCTAATCTGAGACACTGAAGGCAACTTGGTTGATGCAGAAGGGCGCATAAGGAACGCCCAAGGACCGAGACTTGATGAAGCTGGCGCTGTCATCATTGAGGCACCAATACAAGCTGGTCATGCAGAAGCTGGATGCGGAAGAACGCTTGGTGAATACAACCGACCAGACAAGTTCTATGCTAATAGAACTGCGATCCGTCCTCCAGCATTCCAGAGGAATGATTTCGAGCTGAAGCCTGCTTACTTCACGCTCGTACCTCAACATCCCTTTCATGGTCTTCCCAATGAACATCCTATGGACCATATAGAGAGATTCGAGGACTTGGCATCAAGCATCAAGGCCAATGGAGTTACATATGATTATCTCTTCTGCAAGCTTTTCCCTTACTCGCTTGCTGGAGATGCATCATACTGGCTGAAGCAATTAGAACCAGGATCCTTGACGACTTGGGAAGATCTTATGCAACTTCTTTGATGATGCAAGGTCCGAAGAGCTGAGGACGAAGATCACTGCATTCTCCCAAGGACCTACTAAAGCATTTAAGGCTTCTTGGGTAAGGTTCAAAGCTTACCAAAGGGACTGCCCACATCACGGTTTCAGCGAGCCACAACTTCTCGGAATCTTCTACCGCGGGATCGATTGGAGGTACCAGATGGCTTTAGATGCTGCAAGCAATGGCAACTTTAACACCAGATATCCAGATGAAGCGATGGTGCTTATAGAGAATTTGGCCTCTTGCAACAACACCAAGAATGCAGACTTTGACAGGAAATAACATGTTGGTGCAAATGGAGGAAGCCAAATAGCTGAGGTTAACATGAAGCTGAACATCTTGGTAGGAAAGAAGCAAGTTCAGTTTGCTGCAGAAGTGGAGACCTTTGAGCCAGAGCAAGAAGAAGTCAACTATATCAATGGTGCTGGTTTTCAAGGACAGAGATTCGACAATCAGCAAGGCTATGGTTCTTCTTATCAGAAGCCTTTTCAGAACAACAACTTCCAAAGAACCTATGGTTCTTCTTCTTACCAGCATCTTCCTGCACAAGACAATAAGATGGAGTCTATGATAGAGCAAATTCTGGAAGGTCAACAGAAGATGACTGTGCACTTTATTGGGAAGATTGATGCCATGTACACTGATTTGAATGGAAAAATTGAGTCTCTAGGTACTCATGTCAAGCAATTGGATGTTCAAGTTGCTCAAACAGCGGGAGCTTTGAAGAGACCAGAGGGATTTCTTCCTGGAAAGAAAGACATGAACCCTCGACGTCAAGTCAATGCCATTATGGTGAAGAGTGTAGAAGAAATCGTGGCACCTCAGGAAGTTGAGGAAGACGAGACTGTTGCTGCAAAGGTAGTGTCGATCGACACCACTGAGTGTCGATCGACACCACTAGAAAAGCCTGACGATTCGAGCTCTGACGAAGCGAAATCGAGCAGGATCGACACTGAAACGTCGACACAAAACGCTAGTGTCGATCGACACCATCTGGGCATCGATCGACACCATGCCTAGACTTCGCCAGACATGCCTGAAGCTTCAAATATTGAAGAGGAAAGAGTGTACAAACCTAAAATACCCTATCTCAGGCCTCCTAGAAAGTCTAAACAGCAGATAGAAGAAGCCAGACGCAAGGAAATGATGGATAAGTTGTTGGTTGAGCTACCCCTAGTTGACGCAGTCAGACTTTCACCTGCATTAAGAAGATATGTCAAGAGAATGATTGTCAATGGTCTGAGTCCTGAGGAAGGAGCATTGCTTACCAGAGACATGAATGCAATTCTCTTGAACATAGTTCCAAGAAAGAAGAAGAAGGTGAGGGTTTCTGAATAAGTCAATGCTGTGATTCAGAGGAGGATTCCAGAGAAGTTACCTGATCCAGGAAATTTTGTGCTAGATTGCTCAATCTCAACAGGAAAGTTTCCTCGTTCTCTCTGCGATCTAGGTTCAAGTATCAACTTGATACCATACTCTGTCGCTGTTAGAATTGGAATGATTGATTTCAAGCCAACCAGAATCTCCCTTGTCATGGCTGATCGATCAAAGAGAATCCTCGAAGGTGTTCTAGAAGATGTTCCTTTGAAGATTGAAGGTTGCATGATTCCCACAGACTTTGTGGTATTGAAATATGATGAAGAACCTGCAGATCCTCTTATTCTGGGAAGATCATTCTTGGCTTCAGCTGGTGCCATCATTGATGTGAGGAAAGGGAAAATGGAGCTTGATTTGGGTGATGTTGTCATGAATTTTGACATGGACAAGTTAAGGGGACCATCCACCATCAATGGCCAAGTTTATTCAGTAGAGATTTCCATGGATCACGATCAAATCAAGGAGCATTCAGACGATATTACTGTTGGAAATGTCAAGGAGCTGGTTTCTAAAGAGCAAGTGAACAAGGTGGCTGTTCAAGAAGCATTGGCTGAGAATTATGAGGAAGCTATGGAGCTTGAAGATTGGAGTGGAAAAAATCATATCTTCCAGACTATGGACAAAGATGAAGCTCTAATCAGTGCCACGTTGATGGAAGAAGACGTTTTCCTCATAGAGGCAAGGATTGCAGAGCTGAATTACAGAAAAAGTGCAGAGACTCGAGCTGCAGAGTTGGTGTCGATCGACACCAATCCTAGTGTCGATCGACACCCTCTGAAGATCACGACACAAGACGCTTCTACTGCTGCAAGTCCATCATATTTGGTCAAACAGACGACTCAACAACCTTCTTACCAGAAATCTCGGAGAAAGCAAAGGTACACATTTCCTGGAATCAATTCCAACCCCCCTGATCATCTCAATAAGAATTTAAAAGGTTCAAAAGGTGCTTCACACTTATGCAAGCCACGAGATTCTCGTAGAAGTCTTGGTGTTTCTTTTGATGATTCCGCAGGAAAACGAAGTGTCCCACCCGAAGTCGAGTCCCGCCCTGTTGTTCTTCCTCATTTCCTTGGTAGATCTCATGCATCTACTCCCCTATACACCGCCATGGATGAGAAGACATTCGTATAGGAAGCATTCGATGCCATCCTCTGATCCACCAGACGTCTGAACCCCGACACAGTCAAGCTAATGACTGAAAACGAGCACTGAGTGGGAGGCAACCCACTTTTAGGTACGTTTTTCTTTTTATTTTGTTTTGGTTTTACTAAGTCCTAGGTTCAGTCAGTTGAAAAAAAAGGAGACATTGGCCTCGACACAGACCAGTGTCGATCGACACCACGCGCAGACGAAGGTAAGTCTTCTAACTGGTCTTTTATGTTGTTCATAATCTTTCTTTTAGCCAACTTCGGGCTTGATAACACTGAGGACAGTGTTGTTTAAGTATGGGGGAGGTGATTACTAACTTTGCGTTTTGTTTTGAGAGTCATTTGAGTCAGTAAAAAACTTTGTTTTATTGAGTCAAAATTAGTTGAAATTTTCAGTTTTTCTTCGAACTAACCACAGAATGTTGACACTTGAAGGACCATTGCTATAGTAGTTGATTCCAGGTCTTACTAAGTAACAAGCTGCAAGTGGATCAATCTAACAGAGAGAGTTCAGATTCCCTTATAGAGCAAGGTATGCATTGAACTTGATTTCTCTTTCGGCTCTGAACAAGATAAGCAAGTTGCAGTCTCTCCTTGATCTTCCCTTGAGAAAAGAAAAGAAATAGGAAGTCTGACCAAGGAATAGTGCAAAGATCCTCATGAGCCTGTCTCCTCACAAGGAACAATATTAGTGAGAGCTCATGAACCTGTCTCCTCACAAGGAACACAAGTAAAGAGTAGCACTATTCCAAGGCTTCAAAAGAATAAGAAAAGTCAATGAAAAGATTTTAGAACACCCTGAAAATGGGCAGCAGTTGACTAAGGGAAGAGAAAATAGGAGAGTTGTACAAAGAATGTCTTGTTCAAAGCACTAAGGAAGGGAAAAGAATCTTTAAAGTTCTGTGGCAATACCACTGTTAGAGTTCGAAATTTTACCAAGGAAAGGATCTGGATTCAAACTGGGAGATTGCTAAGCTTGTAGTACGTACACTGAACTTTCCTAAGGTTGGCTCTACTGCATGTGGATTCAAGAGTGTTAACAAGTTGTGGCGTTCTAAAGGATAGCTGTAAATTTCTGTTTTCAAACCTCTATTTCATTCTAAGTTTCTGTTTTGCTTGAGGGCAAGCAAAAGCTAAGTGTGGGGGAGTTGATATATCATAATTTTTACCCATTTTTGGACCATGATATAAGTGTTTTTATAGAGTCTTTTGTTAGTTTTCGAGTCCTGTTTGAGCCTTTACATGATGGAGGGCATTTGGAGCTTAATGAGAGATTCTGGAACTTTTTGGAGCATTTTGGAGAAACAGCCAAAGAGATGAAGTCAGGAGTGGATTTACGCGCAAGGTGTCGATCGACACCACTTAGTGTCGATCGACACCAATGAAGACCGACACATTGTTCGGATTTTCATCAGAAAAAAAAATCATCTCAAGTTTGAAGGAATTACAAATCTGCCCCCGACACAAATACCTCTTCCATAAATAGTTTTCAGGCATTGTTTAGCCACAGACCTTTTCATAATTTTCTGTTTTTGAGACTTAGAGAGAGATTGATCCTGAGCTTTTGGGGAAACAATTCTAACTCATATGAGCCAGATTTCGAACCCCTGTATCATTTTCTATTCTTTTTATGCAATTTACTTGAGTCATGATTTGTGTTTTCATCTCTATGTCTGAGTAGTTTGCTAGTTAGGTTAGGGTGATTTAGGGTTGATGATGAGTTTGTAGAATTATTATCTTGTTAGGAAAATCACTTGGATCTTCATCTTGATTTGTGCTTAACTTGATTTCTGAAACTGATCACTTAGAAATCAAACCTTAGGTTGTTTAATAGATGCGAAAGCATTATTGATAATCTGAGCTAATCATAGATGAGCAAAATATCTATTTGCAAAGAGATTTGGTTTAGATATTTTGTGAACAAAATCGAACCTGAACATTAATGCTTGCCTGAATTGTTTGAACTCGCAAAGAGATTTGGTTTTCTGGGATTTAAGCATAGATAACTTCTGCAACGAGAGTTGATTGGTTTTAACTTAGCGTTTCGAGTTCTAGACGGTTCTTAATTATTTTCTGACAAAATAATATCTGCATTCTCTGATTCATCCTGATAATCTTCTTTGCCTAGCGCCTTCGTCTCCTGAACTTTAATCCACATTCAATTCTGTTCCTGATTTTCTTAGTAGCTTTATTTACTTTAAATTAATTGATCTTGCATAATCTGAACTTAGAAACCTTAGTGTAGCATCTACTTCTCTTGGAATTTCGATACCCCTTATACTACAATTGCCTTTGTTGCGCACTTGCAGTAGTTTTTTTAGGGTAAAACCTGAGCCCTATCATATCCTCTGCTTCTAACTTCCACTAATGTTTATCCCTCTCTCTCCAATCTCTATCATGTCTCCATTAGAGAAAAGCTCAAAGTCCTTTATCAAAGCACATGCTTTCACAGTTCTCTTATACTTGCCGCTCTCAAAAATGCTTCCAAGCAGAATGTTATCTCTTATAGTCCGGGTTAGTATCCATGGTGACTGAGGAACATAAGCTTGTTTGCTGCTGACTCTAGCTATTCCTATCACCTTCTGAATCTCCCCTAATATAGATAAGAGTAAGCTTGATTTACCTGATCCTACAACTTCACATATCACCACTTTCATTCCTTGTTTTACTCTCAGCTCTATTCCATCGAAAGTTGTTATGCTTGCCTCACGTTCCCAACTGAATGCTCTATTTTCTATCTCAACACTTTACTCAGTATGGTCCTTTGAGGAATACTCAACTGCATCTTTCTGAGTCTTGTTTTGTTGAAGGTAAGAAGCGATTCCTTCTGCAGAAACCTTGCCTTGAACTAGAGCAGAGAGGAGGTCAGGTAAACCTAAAATCGGACTTTGTAACATTTGAAACGTTGCAAGAGCAGACAAAACTGCCCAAGCTGTTAGCTTCACTCCAATTAGCATACAAGTAGCGAAAGTCACCACAAAGATCAAAGCAGGAGCTCCCCAAAGTATGAAAATTGTGAAAGCTTGTAACCTCAAAGACTTCCATAGACAATCATAATCTCTCTTCCTTAGTCTTTTTAACATTGTTAAGAAAATGGCGAGGCTTGAAGCTTCAGAATCTTCATGTTCTTAAGAATATCTGAAGTTGCTTTCATTCTATATCCTTTGACCTTCATGATATCTAATTGGTAGATCCGAAACAGATGTTATAGCCAAAAAATCTTAAAACAGACTTCTAATGAACCATACAAACAAAATGGAGTATCTATAGTAGAAATAGTGATATGGGGCTCGTCTATTACTAGATTCTCATTCCGTAGAAAAAATCACAAATGAAGATCTGAAATAGATGTTGCAGCAAAAAATGCTTATGATAGGGTCTAAAAGGTGCTCAAAATGTGAAGGCGTCTTAGGAACTTTCTCGAGCTTTATATTCATAAAGACTCTAAGCTGCAACGTACATTGTAGTACTTAGGGATCGAACCATGGAGATAGTCCACTGCAAAACAAAAGAATGTTAGAGCGACCAAAGACGTAAAGAGTTTGTAGGGGTTTTGATGTCACGGGTTTGGTAGCTATTGAATGCGGGAATTGAAAAAGAAAGCAAGTAAATAAAAGCGGATTGAAAACGATGTAAGAAAAAAGTAAACGAAACGTTGGGCCAAAAGGATTACGCGGGGATTCACGCGGATCGATCTAGGTAAATAATTCAATGAAAATGGTAATCGATTAGACAAGTTCTTTAAATTGAAACACGAAAGTATAATCAACCAAAGAAGCATTATTAAAGCTCCACAACCTCAAGACTTGGTCTCCACTCTTACCCAAACTCAAGAGAACAAGCTAACAATTGGGAGCTTTGATACTCCTCATTCTCATGGGTTGAGATTTGGAATCCATCCTCCTCCAATAGAAGCCAAAGCCTATGAGATCAAGCGAAGCTTTCTAAGGTTAATTCAATCCTCTAAGTTCTCGGGGATAGAAATGGAGAATCCAAATGATCATTTGGACTCCTTTGAGTGGTTGTGCAACACATTTAGGATTGAAGGTGTGCCCGAAGATAATATCAAGCTCATTTTGTTTCCATTTTCACTTGGAGAAAAGGCAGGAAAATGGGAGAGATCTATACCATATCACTTGGTCAATTCTTGGGATGATTGCAAGAGGATCTTCCTTCTAAGGTTCTATCCCACACAAAAAAACTGTCCAAATTAGGAGAGACATTTTGAGCTTCAAGCAAGGAATCCATGAGACCTTTCATGAGGCATGGGAGAGACTTAGAGGATACACTATGGATTGTCCACATCATGGGTTCAAGAAAGAAGCTATCCTTAGCATTTTCTATTGGGGAGTTGATAAGAAGCACAAATGGACATTGGATGTAGTTAGCAAATGGTGTTTTTCAAACCTCACCATGGAACAAGGAGAGCTACTTGTTGAGAACTTGGCTAAGAGAGATGAAAGCTACAATGAAAGGCACCATTTGCTAACTACATCCATTTGCAAACTACATGTTTTCTAACACTTCTTGCATGAGATTTGTTAGTTTAGCTATGTGATATATCATGGTTTTTACCCATTTATAGACCATGATATCAGTGTTTTTATAGAGTCTTTTGGTATTTTTAGAGTCCTATTAGAGTCTTTACAGGATGGAGTGCAATTGGAGCTTAAAAGGAGATTCTAAAGCTTTTTGAAGCATTTTAGAGAAGCAGCCAAAGTGATGAAGTCTGAGCTGATTTACACGCAGGGTGTCGATCGATACCATCATTGTGTGTCGATCGACACCGATCAAACCGACCAAGTTTCGCATCTTTCATCAAGAAAAAGGAAATCAAGCCAAGTTTAAAGAATTTACAAGACTGCCCCCGACGAAAAATCCTCTGCTATAAATAGTTTTCAGGCATTGTTTAGCCAGACACCTTTTCATAATTTTTTGTTTTTGAGACTTAGAGAGAGATTGATCATGAGCTTTTGGCGAGACAATTCTAACTCATCTGAGTCAGATTTCGAACCCCTGTATCATTCTCTATTCTTTTTATGCAATTTATTTGAGTCATGATTTGTGTTTTCATCTCTATGTCTGAGTAGTTTGCTAGTTAGGTTAGGGTGATTTAGGGTTGATGATGAGTTTGTAGAATTATGATCTTGTTAGGAAAAATCACTTGGATCTTCATCTTGATTTGTGCTTATATTGATTTCTGAAATTGATCACTTAGAAATCAAACCCTAGATTGTTTAATAGATGCGAGAGCATTATTGATAATCTGACCTAATCATAGATGAGCAAAATATCTATTCGCAAAGAGATTTGGTTTTCTGGAATTTTGGCAATGATAACTTCTGCAACGAGAGTTGATTGGTTTTAAATTAGCGTTTCGAGTTCTAGACGGTTCTTAATTATTTCCTGACAAAATAATATCTGCATTCTCTGATTCATCCTGATAATCATCTTTGCCTAGCGCCTTTGTCTCCTGAACTTACACCGCATTTATCTCGTTTACTTATTTCGCCTAGCTGTTTTATTTGCTTTTACATTATTCGACCTAGCATAATTCGAACTTAGAAACCTTAGCGTAGCATCTACTTCTCTTAGGATTTCAATACCCCTTATACTACAATTGCATTTGCTGTGCACTTGCAGTAGTTTTATTTGGGTAAAACCTGAGCCTTATCAAGTTTTTGGCGCCGTTGCCGGGGAAGTAATAGCTGCCTACGAAATCTAGTACTAGGATTTTGAGTAGGTTTTGTTTTTGTTACTGATTTAGTTTCTTATTTTTGGTTTCAGGTGCATGCCCAGTACCAGAAGCAACAAGGACAAGGAACCAATCGCAAGAAGGACAAGGAACTTGGTCGTCTCGAAAGTAGGAACCGCAAGACCACACGAGTGTCGATCGACACCAATAGCATCGATCGACATCCTGCGCAGAGAACAATGGCTGATCTTTTGGTTCTAATCCGAGACGCTGAAGGCAACTTGGTTGATGCAGAAGGGCACAGAAGGAACGTACAAGGACAGAGACTTGATGAGACTGGAGCTGTTATCATCGAGCAACAGAGACAAATCGCCCCTGCAGAAGCTGGACGTGGAAGAACTCTTGGCGAGTACAACCGACCAGACCAGTTCTATGCTAATAGAGCTGCCATCCGTCCTCCTGCATTTCAGAGGAACGATTTCGAGCTGAAGCCTGCCTACTTCACACTGGTGTCTCAGCATCCTTTCCATGGTCTTCCCAATGAACATCCTAGGACCAAGTTGAAAGATTCGAGGATTTAGCTTCAAGCATCAAGGCTAATGGAGTATCATATGATTATCTCTTTGCAAGCTGGAGATGCATCATATTGGCTGAAACAGTTGGATTCAGGATCTTTGACCACTTGGGAAGAGACAAAGAATGCATTCTTATGCAACTTCTTTGATGATGCAAGATCCGAAGATCTGAGGACAAAGATCACTGCATTCTCCCAAGGACCCACTGAAGCATTCAAGGCTTCTTGGGTAAGATTCAAAGCTTACCAGAGAGACTGCCCACATCACGGATTCAGCGAGCCGCAGCTTCTCGGTATCTTTTACCGAGGGATCTATTGGAGGTACCAGATGGCTTTAGACGCTGCGAGCAATGGCAACTTCAACACCAGATATCCAGATGACGCGATGGTGCTTATAGAGAATTTGGCCTCTTGCAACAGCACCAAGAACGCAGATTTAGAGAGGAGACAACACGCTGGTGCAAGTGGAGGAAGCCAAATTTCTGAGGTAAACAGGAAGCTGGACCTATTGGTGGGAAAGAAGCAAGTCCATTTTGCTAATGAAGTGGAGACATTCGAGCCTAATGATGAATGTGAGGAAGAGGATGTCAACTACATCAACGGAGGTGGCTTTCAAGGCCAAAGGTTTGGGAACCAGCAAAGGAACAGAAGCTTCAATGAGAATTATCAGAAGAGCTCCTTTACGGGAAACCAAAACTCTTCTGGTTATAATCAAAAGCTCCCGTTCCAGAACAGCAATTACACAAGGAGCTTTGGAAATTCTTCTTACCAAAAGCCTCATGTGCAAGACAACAAGATGGAGTCTATGCTAGAGCAAATCATGGAGGGATGATGACTAGCTTTTTGAGCACGTTTAATCAAACCTAAAGCATAGTTGTTTTGTTGTTGTAATACTTCAGGTGTCAATCCAAATTGGGGTGAAAGATACTAAGAATACAAGAGTTCAAATGAAGCTAAGTGGAATTCGGGTTATTTGGGGAACCATCCTATGAAAATTACTTGCGGTGATTATACAGACACGAAAACTATTTTAAAATCCCTGCAGAAGGGTTATACAACTAGTAGATGACTTCTAAACAATTAAACAACCGATTTAATAATTTTATAAAATCAAAATCTAAAACCGGATAAACTAGACAATTTTTAGGTAAGTAACAAGATTTTCAAAAACTATTTCTAAAAATCAAACGACTACCAAATCAATACCAGACAGAAAACAAGACTCTAGACAATTTCTAAAATACAAAAAATAGCACAAACACGATTTTACAAATTTAGAAAACTCTATTGCATAATTAAGCTAATCTAGAGAATTTTAGAGAAAATAATTAAACTTTAAACAGGGAGAAAATGGTTTTTAGTTTTCAAAGATTAAAAACAGATTCAAGGTTGGGATTCATTCTTATGGAGGTTGAAAATTCGAACTTGGGGTTTTGAAAACATAATGTTCTACATTTTTTAGTGCTATCTCTAAGGCTTAAGAAACCAAACTAGATTTACCCATGATGTGTGGTGTAAATCCTTTCTTCATCCTTTCCTCCTAACCCATGATGTGTGGTGGAAAGATAAGGTGAAGAACATTAAGCATGGATCTTAAAAATGGCTTAACTAGCTCCCTAAGCATCCATGATGTTTGGGAAAGGATGAGCTAGTCTCTTGGATTTGGTTTTAAGGGATTTCCTAAGTCTTGTTAGGATAAGGAAATCCCTAAAATTAAAGAGATCTCCAAAGAGAAACTCTATACTTTAAAACCCCCAAATCCAAGAAGAGAATTAAATTAAGAACAAGTAAACACCCAAAATTCTAGCTTTCAACCACCATGATCATCCCAACCCCAAACCTTGGTGGATTACTCACAACTCATGTTCAAGCCTCTCTTAAACATAAGTTTAGAGCTGATGAACAAAAGCGAATTTTAGAAGAAGAAAGATTTGAAATTTTAAACTTGTGGAAGATAACAAAATATAAGATATAACACAAATTTCTAAATAAAAACTAAGAAGAAAGATTTGACACTAGAAGATGAAATACTTGATTTGATTACAAAAACACAAGAGTCTTTTCTAAGGGAAATAAGCAAGAAATAAGCAAAATACAAGCAAGAACTATCAAGAATAAGGAAGAACACTCAAGAACAAAGCAAGAACTCTTATGGT